>CM048839.1:66535053-66648770 GCA_026545765.1 Plantago major | reverse complement strand
ACGCCACCTTCAAATACCACTATAAAGATCAGTTTTATTTACGTTCTGCATTTTATTACTTTCTTTATTTACCTTGCTTAGTATTTACACATATCTTGCTAAGCACGTGCACTTATCACAGAAAAATCTTCCGCTCTCGGAATAGAGTATCGATATCTTCACGATATATGAGAAATCAGTTTATCCACAAAGTTAAAGACTATTCACCCCGCCTCTACCTTTTCCCTTTGTCATTATCTCGACCAACAAAGTTCGAAATATCCGACAAAGCCTGTAGGACTCACGAGATCATCTACCCACCGCCTTGAGAAGTTCTCACTCTTTTTCCAAAATCTTCACGATGAGTTTTGTTGGTAGCTAACTTGACCATCGGGCTTAAGGGTA
The DNA here is from genome assembly GCA_026545765.1 of Plantago major. Lineage (NCBI taxonomy): Eukaryota > Viridiplantae > Streptophyta > Magnoliopsida > Lamiales > Plantaginaceae > Plantago > Plantago major. The sequence continues at coordinate 66,648,386 of CM048839.1, read as the reverse complement.
GCCAATGGAAGTGAAGCGCTATTCTATCTTCAAGGATCGAGCCACTCTTTCAATCTAGCCCCGTAAAATTGTGCTCCATTATCGGAGACAATGACCCTAGGAAGTCCAAAGCTGCATGATGTTCTTCCAAATGAAGGTTCTTACTTGACTCTCGTGATGGTGGCCACTACTTCCGGCCTCAACCCATTTGGTGAAGTTCTCATCACAATAAGGAATTTCTTTCGTGCGTACATATGGAAAGGGTCCAACTATGTCTATTTCCATTGATCAAACGGACAGTTATGATTGACGGAATCACAGGTTGGTCAGTCACGCCTGTGGTATGTCATAGTATTGGCGCCTTCAAAGCATGAGCGAAGTCGACAAAGATCCTTATCAATGGTAGCCAATAGTATCCTCGCTTATGACCTGAGCCAAGGTTCTGCCCCTTGACTCAAATCGGTGGATTTCTTCCAAAACGGTCTTTACCTCATGGGGTCCAAGGCATCACATGTGAGTGCCACCGCATAGGATCCTCCTTGCTTCTTTAGGTCCCAAGGTGGAGAGCCATCATTGAGATAGTGAAATATGTTGGCCATCCATTCTTTCTGTCTAGGAAGAAGACTTGTCCATTGTGGTTTACTAGGAAGAATCAGAGAGTCATTAGATGGCGCGCCTTGTGTCCAAAGCTCCTAAGGCAGGCATACTTGGAAAGAGCGCCGCCTTCTCGCTCCATTCCCTCGTGGAATTGTTTAAGCATGAATACTTCAAAGCGATCAACTTCTTTCTTGAGAAGTTCCAAGTATTTGATCATGTCGGGTCCTTTAGTAGTGAAGACCCGAAAACTAGGACTCTACGAAATGGGAATCAGATAAGCTTTGATTCTTTTTACTTGAAGAGACCTCGCCATTCTCAAGCCGGTAAGTAGTGCCTCAGACTGCGTTGTTTGTTACCTTAAAGTTGAGGGTGATGGCGATTCCACTGCTCCTTTAGGCTCTCAAGGAAAATTCCTATTCCTCCTAGTCGCCAAAGAGAGGATCCGCCCACTTGTAGTGTCCAACATTCTTTGCCCTCAAGTTTAGCTTCCAATGCAGAGTAGGAACTTTCCCATCTTCCCGCTTCTGACGAAAGATGCAGTGTTGAAGTGTTGGTTACTTGCCTAGGAGGAACATGTGTTTCACCCTCGTGGAGTCATCCATGGGTTCTTAATACTTAGCCCAGAGTCGACATTATTTTGAACATCTCTTCAAGCTCATTTTCTTGGTCCTTTCTTCTTCCGATAGCCTTCTGTGTGAGCATGACGTAGCTCACGCCCTCTTGTGGACTTTTGGTCCTCCTTCGCTTTCTTCGGTAATCTACCAGAAGTCGACATGACTTGAGCCTTCTTGGTCGAGCTTGGTACCATATCATATTCACTCAATTCAATCGCCCACTGGATAAACGCCTGATCGATCCGGCTTGCCCAGACATGCTTGAGTGGCTCATTGGTGAGGACGATTCGATGAGATTTGAAGTAAGGCTTCACGGGCAAGAACCAGCGCAAGGCGAGCTTCTCAAACTTGACATACCTAGCCTCGACACCCACGAGGACCTTGCTTAAGTAGTAGATCGGCAAGTGGTCGTTTCCTTGTATCCGCACCTATATAGAACTCATAGCCTCATCGGTAGTTGCTAGGTAGAGGTAAAGAGGTTCACCTTCTACCGGTTTGGACAAGAGGGGTGGTTAGAGGAGATAGCTCTTAAAATTATCCAAGGCCTCTTCGCATTCCTTTGTCCACTCGAACTTCTCTCATTTCCTTAGAATTTTGAAGAAGGGTAGGTTTTTCTGGATTTGAGATGAAGTGGCCTGGCCATCACCTTCCAAGGAGCTTCAGACTTCATTGATTATCTTAGGTTGTGGTAGGTCCAAGATCGCTTTATTTTTTTCCGGTTGGCGCTAATACCTCTCTCCGTGACTATGTAACCGAGAAACTTTCCTCCTTCACACCAAACGTACACTTCTCTGGTTCAACTTCATTCCATACTTCCTAAGGATGGAAAAGCACCTATTCAGATGCTCTATGTGTTGCTCCTCGCCTTGCTCTTTACTAGCATGTCGCCCACGAACTTCCATGGTTTTGCCTAACTCTTTCAACATCTTGTTCACCAATCATTGGTATGTAGCGCCGCGTTTTGAGGCCAAACGGCATGAACTTGAAACAAGAGATTCTCCTCGCTGCAAAGAAGCCCGCCTCTTGACGCCCTCTCGAGCCATCCTAATTTGGTAGAAGCCCGATAAGCGCCCATGAAGCTTAGGATCGCATATCCCGTGGAGTCTACTTTCCGTCAATGCGGGTAATGGATAAGGATCCTTTGGACAAAACATGTCGAGCCTAGTGAAGTCATTGCACATTCTCCATTTTCCGGAGCCTTTCGACGAGGACCACGTTATGCACCCAATCGAGTATCCGACTTCTTCAATATGTCCCGCTTTCATTAACTTGTCTACTTCTCCGCTATGATAGCATCTTCAATAAAGCCCAAAGTCCTTCCTCTTTGTCGGATATGTTTTACCGTCGGATCCATGTTCGACGATGAACTGTGATCCTCGGGTCTATCCTTAAGGTCGCTGCTCCAAAGTAAGATATCGCGATTGTCTCAAGGCATGTGATGAGCTTCATTTCTACCTCCGCGCCATCTCCAATCGATCCGGTTATTTTCTCTCGATCTCCTCAATCAATTGAACCTCTTTTAAGGCTTCAGGAGGCTCCATACTTACCTTAGGGAACTTTTCCTTGAGCGCCCCAAAGACCAATTTCTTCCTTCAATGGTGTAAGAGGCACAGGAGGAGGGCTCCTGGGTCTTTTGGTGACCGAAAGAACGGGTGCTGAAGCTAATCTTGTTGACATGATGTAACATTCCCAGGCTTCCCTAACATTGCCCACTTCCTCTCCCACACCATTTGGGGTAGGGAACTTCACCCTATTGTGTAGGGGGGATGCGATTGCTCAATTGATCGAGTCCTCGCGCCTCAGATCACGCTATAGTCGAACGGTGTTGTCGACCACCACCAAGAGGATTGTCTACCACTCTCGCCGGAAGGTTCCCATAGAGACTTGTGAGGGAATACTTCCGATGGGGCGCACTATAGAACCCCCGAATCCTACCAAGGAGGTGTATACGTGCCCGTATTGAATATTTTCCAAGTGCATCTGTTCCACGGTTATCTTGGAAATGACATTGAGGAACTTCCGTATCAACAAGTACTTTGTCGACCTTATAAGTAGCGGCGACTAGAGAGACGGCGAACATCGTGGTCTTTGAGATCTCCTCCACCGACGCTGGTGGGGGAATTTCACTATCATCGAAGTGATGACATTTGTTCCTTTCAGAAATGTGGAGCATAGGTTCTATCGTTGTTTGTTAGATGTTGCGGTTCTTTCCTCATGCTTAGGCTATCTCCTCCATTGACCTCCGCTATGGCATTGATAACCCCGCTATAGGGAAGGTTTTCCATTTCCATATCATCGTGGTATCCATGCATCTTTGGGCATGGTGGGTGGAATTTCACAGAGGTGGTGGTAAGGATCCTCGCTTGAGGTTCCAAACCACGCCTCTCTTCTTCGCTCATTTCTCCGGTGCCCGGAGGGCTCTTCTTCAAACACCGGTTCTTTCAACTTTCATCTCCTTATTAGCCCTTCTATTTCGCTTTCAATCGACACAATCTTCATTGAGGACTTTTTGCTTGTGAAACCTACAAGATTCCTTTGAAGCTTTGTTCTTCAGATCGCTCCTTGTAGGTTTTGGCCATCGATGTCTAATTTTTTCGACAATAGAAGCCAAGATGTCGGATCTTGGTCTATCGAGGCGGTATATTCGACATATCTCCTCGAGGGGTTATGTCCTGCGAACTCCCTCTTGTCTCTAAATTCCTTCTTTGTTCAAACTTTCCTGTGTCGTGGAGGGGTTCTTGTTTCATTGGCTCTTTCTCCTTTCTCGCCCGACTCTTATTGGGACATTTCTTCCATCTTCGCAGATGTCTTCCAAGTATTTTTCGGTTTTGATTTCTTCATTGAATGATTTCTTCCGAGATCATCGCTGTAAGTGTTAGCATACAGTGTTGGACCCGCTCTTTGATGTCGTGAGGCTCGACTGGCATTTCGCATTGAAATGATTAAGAAAGGTTCTAAGATCCTCGTGTTTTCTCGATCACTCCCAAGTGCTCCACCGATCTATTCCTCTTTTGCTTTCTCAAACCTTTTAGAAAAGAGAAGCGATATCCAGATAGGACTTGATGGAGCCATTGGGCAAAGAGGTCACCAATCCATTGCTTCTCCATAGAGAGAAGCGGAGAAATTAAGAGCCTTCATGTTGTCATTCAGGCCGCTGGTCTCCGCCTTGCTCTCGTCTAGTAAGGTGCCCCACAGACAAGAATTCCCATAATAGTGCTCAAGATTTGGGATAGTGGAGTCGGGCGCCTTTCCTTCTTATCTCATCACATAAAGGATTGGAGCTCTAAGAGTCACCTTCTCACGTGCCTTCACCATCTTGCTCAAAGTAGCCATTCGAAGTTTCAAGGCCTTTTCTTGGACATAAATCTACTCATCGGTTAGCCTCTCGCCTGTCCCTCGATCGACGGCCACATCCGGAGGAAGATCATCAATGGAAACTATCGAGATGCTCTCCGCCACGAGGTCTCTCGGCGCATGCTAAAGAGCCCCACGCTGCTAGTTCTAGCTTCATCTGCTGTGGTCTCACCGACTTCTTTTTCCTGTTCGTGAGAAGCAACACCTCCCTGCTCGTAAGGTTCCTTAGGTCCTTTTGTTGAGCCGTTCCCTAACCTTTGTTGATCGACGATGCTCATTCCTTGATTGCGGGTTCACTTGTCTCTAATTGCCAAAGGAGGAGTGGGTCAGAGGTCGATGGTTGTTTGATCCAAAGCATCCTCAATAGTGGTGAGTAAGGGCCAAACTGATTATGACTTATCCCAAACTCACTTGAGCAAATGATCTCGCCTGCTTGAAGAGTGAAGTTTTCCTCGAGGAGGACCATGTGTTCTCGACAGAGCAACATGTCCTTCAACCCCGAGTACCGGGTCCTTATCAAGGATCAATGCCTCTTTCCTCCTCCTCAAGAGAGACTAGAGGTGTGGCCATCGCTGATAGTCCATCAGGTTTCTTGAAGTGATCTTGCCACTCTTCTCTCCGAGTGGGAGGTCTACCTTTGCCTTGAGGCGTGCCAATCGCAGTAGCGTTGGTTCTTACAGACCTTCTTGTTCTTGCCATTACTGAAGAGAACAAAACATTTCTTAAAGTTTCCCACAGACGGCGCCAAAATGTCGAGGGTATGAGTCCCCCAACTACTTAGAGATTATTCTTTAAATTACTCCACATGTAATAACTAAGATATCCTCAAGTAAGAACCTCCAGACTAAAAGAGCTAACGCTAGAGTCGAGATACTAAGCCTCTTCAAGATGTTTCCTTGGTAAGACCTCGCACAAGTGACTTTGTGGGGTTAGATTTATATCCTGCTCATGAAGGTCAAACCGATAAAGACTTCACTTGAGAGAGACCGAGATCTACTCAGATAATGTTCGGGTTAGTTCAGAAGATGGCTTGACTTACCTCCAAAGATTACAGGAATATGTGCCCTATATATAGAGATTTCCCAAAGGGGATGGACTTCTTCAGATTGTGCCAAGTGTAAGGCCTGGATCGAGCCACCAAGGCTTCATTAGGCCCATGGCCCATTGATGAGCTCAAATTATACTCTAAAAAGCAATTAGAGATAAAGTCAGTTGCATTAAAGCCTAACTCGTGATCGATCTCTAGAGAATTAATTGCTACGAGTGAGAGTAAATAGATACTTGCCAGTAACAGTTTCATTGAAGGTTTTTGTGTACTTCGAACTAGATCGATTAAAGCTAAGATTACGATTAACAATGAGAGGAAGATGAATACAGTAGCAAGATCCAATTATGCTAATTCGAACTAGAGATAACACTCATATTTGTCACATGGTTGTTGTACAGCAAATCAATCAATTCGATTCAACCAATTGTTCTTAGAAAATATTATACTGGAGAAATTGTGAGTCGTCAATTCACGATCCTTAAACATGAACAATTTAGAGAATTTAATACGGACTTATCGCATTGAAGGTTTTTACGAAGATTTTATACGAGACTAACATATATGAGTGAATCGATAAACCCTAGAACTAATATGCATAATCTTCACATACTCGTATTCAAAGGTGTTTAGCTACTCGTAATGTATAATTGCATACATAGATTCATGGCAATAATCATATGAAACATAGATGATAAACTCTCATGCAATAACATACAATTCAATCGATGAAGATAAAGAACGAATTGTAAAGAACAAAGCAATGGAGAAAACAATACCAATAATCTTGATGAGTAAAATCAAAGAATAACCAAGCTCCAAGGATGTCTCAATCTCCAGCTTTTTTCTCAAAACTAGGTTAAAAGAAGTATGAAAGAAAGAATCAAAAATCTAATCTAATAAGGAAAATAAAACTCGATCTCATTGCCAAGGAAGGAATAGCTCGCCATGGAGAGCGCCTTCCTTCAAAACAGGGAGACAATCGCAAATCTCACCGCTGTGGTCTAATTGCTTCGCCATGGTAATTCTTCTTTATCACAATATATATAGCCTTCACATAATCTCACCACAAGGACCAATTACTTCGCCGCAATGAAGTTTTCTTTAATCGAAAAGATGATCATTCGCTAAATCTCCACAAGTGACCGATTTCACCGCCGAGCCTTCTTTCAATTTCCGCCCAAGCTCAGAAAATCTCACCGTTTGATTAAGTCCTCGCCACAAGCCATGCTAACTAGCTTGTTTGATTTCTGCAAAAAGTAAACAAAACACCAAAGCGTAAAAACGAACTAAAAAGACTATAAAACTAAAGACAAAGACTCACAAAGACTGCTAAAAAGGACCAAATGAGACGTTAGAATATTGTCTCATCAAAATCCCCAAACCGAACCTTTGCTCTTCCCCGAGCAAACAAACAAATTAAAGACACACTAGACTTTAGACTACGACACATAATAACACACAACTGAGTCAATCTTCCAAGTGACCGAACTCTACCATTGTAAGCGTTAAATTCAGAAGATGCAAAAGGTTTGCACTCAACTGACGTTGACAGAAATAGTGCACAAAAAATCCTGCAAGAGAGTTTCTCAAATAAATAACACTTAAGCCTAACTCTCCAATCCCTCGCAAGGAAATCCTACACTATTCTCTCTCACTCTCTGGAAGTGTCCAGTGGGTTAAACACTAAAGAACAATAAGAGAAAAGGAAGGTGACTTTAGTCACAAAGGTGCCTCAAATACCTCATGCAATGTACTCAATTAGTTAAGTCAGAAGGGACTTTTTCCTTGCGTATAGCAGCTTGCCAAGACATACACCCAACTTCCATAAACCACATATTTGCATCAAATGAATTAAATTCTAATCAATTTGGCCACTATGGACTCTTTTAGTCTCACTTTTTTGGCAGTGTCTGTTTTACCGAAGTCCGCACTTTTGTGCATGTTAGTTTGGTGTACGTGCCATCAACCCTCACGGACATATGGCTTTTTAGGACCACGCCGGTATATAGGTAGTATTTGAAACACGCCCAACACGAATACGGTGATGACAAGCACTATAGATACACTCCGAGACGATTCAACTAATCAGGGGGAATACATTTTACAAAATTTGAACAGTAACATCATAACGCAGCAGATTTCTTCTCCCCAAACCGGTCTTCGCAATGCACTGGCTTTCGACAAAATGAAACATGAAGAGCATGCCATTCGTCATACTTAATCAATCGAGTACACATGAGAATGAAAAGGCTCAAACAAGAGGGTTTGCACTTCCCGAAAGGATCACACAAGCGCCGGTACAATATTTTTTCATCGGCTTAAAGTTTCTCACCAGCTTTTTGGACTAAAGGGTTAAACAAACTTGCTATTTACAGGAAAGACAAACTTACGAGATCTTAAATCCACTACACTATCTAAGCTGAGAATCGTGCTAAAAGTAAGCAACAAGCAGATTTAACAATCACAATAGAAGTTTTCGTAACTTGGAAGAATGACTCACGAAAGACTCTAGAGACTCAGAAAACAGAGAAAATGCAGACAAGACACTAGAGAGCACATTCCTCCCGAACCTAAACTCAAGCATGTCCTCAAGCGTAGAGTAAAGAAGAAAAAAGAATGGGTCAATAAAGGACTTGCCCGTGATGTACAATTTAGAGTCATTTATCGACTCGGAGAGTTCGACCACTTCTTCCTCGCCAATGTACCCTTGAAAGTATGGTTTAACTCGCTACCATCGACCTTGAAGGTGGAACCGCCAATGAATTCAAGAGTTCGACAAAGACACGCGGTGCCACATGAATTATCGTGGTTTGGTCCATCCCAACGAACGCAACTTTCCTGGAAATAGTTTAAGACGAGAGTTAAAAACCAAAACTTTCATACCTGGGTGCAGGTCCTTACGGATTATCCCCTTTTCATGATACTCTTTTGTCTTCTGCTTGTAAATCTTTGCATTCTCAAAGGCAAGGTGTCGGAGTTCTTCCAGCTCGGAGATCTGATCAATCTTTCTTCCCAACCGCCAGCATATCGAGATTTAGCTCCTTGGTGGCTCATGCCGCTTTGTGCTCCAACTCCACGGGCAGATGACAAGCTTTGCCATAAACCACCCGGTAGGGGGTTGTACCAATAACAGTCTTGTAACAGGTTCTGTAAGCCCACAGTGCATCGTCTAGCTTGGTTGAACAATCCTTACGATTTGGTTTTATGACCCTTGTGAGAATGCTCTTGATTTACCTATTGCTGACTTCCACTTGACCAGAAGTTTGTGGATGGTATGCAGTTGCGACACGGTGTTGCACTCCATACTTCACAAGGTGTTCGCAAATGAGCTTAATAAAATGAGATCCGCCATCGCTATGATTGCTCGGTGTACCAAACCTCTAAAATATTCTTGGACAAGAAAGAGAGCACAACTATGGAATCGTTAGTTCCGTGGCAATAGCCTCCACCCACTTAGTCACATAGTCCACAAAGAACAAGAATATATTCATTACCATTACTTTTGGGAAAGGGTCCCATAAAGTCAATACCCACACATCAAAGGGTTCTACCACAAGATTGCTGGTCAAAGGCATCTCATTACGCTTGCTAATGTTACCACTACGCTAACATGCATCACAACTAGCACAAAACTTATGAGAATCTTTAAACAGAGAGGGCCAAAAGAAACCTGATTGGAGAACCTTCAGAGCGGTTTTCTTCCATCAGAGTACCCTCCACATCGCGTGGTATGACAAAAGGCAAGAACACCGCTTACTTCACTCTCGAAATCGCGAAGACGGATGCCATCAGCCCTCCTTGAAAATAAAATACAAGAAATGAGAAGCCATCATGCGTGAGAGATAATAAACACACGGTGGGTCATCCTAAAAGTAGCCATCGGTTCGAGTGCAAAGTTCCTTCTTTCTGCGAAGACATGTTAGCGGGGAAAACACCTGCAACAAGAAAGTTCACAATATCTGCAAACCAAGGCTCTAAGCTAACAGAGAATAGATGCTCATCAGGTAGGTCATCGGGAATGGGTGGAGAAGGGAATATTGTCTTAGGATCAAGCCTAGATAAATGGTCAGCGACAAGATTATCTTTACCACACTCATCAACTATTTCGCAATCGAACACGTAATAAAGAAACCCACCGAATGAGGCGCTTAGAATCACTCTTATGAGGTGGCGGATCACAGTGATCCGTGTGGATGATCACTTTGAACCCTTTCAGATACAAACGGAATTTATCCAATGCGAAAAGAACAGCTAGGAATTCTTTCACAGTTGTGGTGTAGTTAACCTGCGCAGGGTTAAGTGTCTTGCTGGAATAGTAAATCACATGAAAATGTCCATTTATCCTTTGTCCTAAAACAACACCCAAAGAGAAATCAAGCATCGCATATAATCTCAAAGGGTAAGGACTAGTTAGGGGCAACAACAATGAGAGCGGAAACAAGCTGTTCTTTCAAGATGTTAAAAGCCTGCATGCATTCATCATTGAAAACAAAAGTCACATCTTTCATAAGCAATTTTCTCAAACACTTAGAGATTTTCGAAAAATCTTTAATGATTCTCCTATGAAAACTAACATGCCCAAGTAAACATTGCAGCTCCTTCACACAAGTGGGAGGGAAGTTTAACAATCACATCAAGCTTTCTTCTATCAACTTCTATTCCACGCTTTGAGACTACATCTCCTAAGACAATTTTCTCTAACCATAAAGTGACTTTTTTCTCAGCTAAGAGTTAAGTTACACTCAATGCAGCGCTTAAGCACTTTATCAAGTTTATGTAAGCAATCAGCAAAAGAATCTCCAAAAAGAGAGAAGTCATCCATGAAGACCTCTATAAAATTCGCACCATGTCGAAAATATAGAAAGCATGCATCTTTGAAAAGTCGCAGGAGCATTGCAATCCGAAAGGCATTCATGATAGGCAAAAGTCCCATAGGACAAGTAATGTCATCTTCTCCGGATCCTCCCGAGCAATGGGTATTTGGTAGAAACCGAAAGACCATCCAAAAATAATAGAACTCTCGCTTAGCAAGGTTAAGCATCTCATCAATGAATGGGTGGGGAAGTGGTCTTTCTTAGTGGCTACGCTTAGTTTCCGTAGTAAATGCATACACGCCACCCAAAGGTTTTTCTTATGGACCTCTATGCCCTTCTCATTTGTTTCGACAAGAACCCCGACTTCTTAGGAACTCTATGCACAGACTCACCCATCTACTATCGCCTATGGGTAAATTATGTCGTGCTCAAGCATCTTAAGGATCTCGCCACTACATCTTGCATGACAGATTAAGCTCTCACTGGGTTATGTAATGTTTAGCATCATCTTCTAAACTTATCCTGTGTGCAACGGGTTGCACTAATGCCCTTAATGTGTCCAATTCCCATCCTATGGTCAGAATTCTCCTTAAGAAGCTCAACAAGTTGGTTCGCTTCTTCCTTTGCAATTTCAAGAGATTATCACATGTTTGGACCGATTCTCACCAAGGAATGCATACTTAAGGTGGATGGAGTTCTTAAGGCAGGTTTAGGGGTTCGATTTCCCAGATTGCTACTAAGGGAATCGAATTCACCTAATGGTTCACTAGGGGATCGAAGTTCACCGCCGCTCGGGCCAAATTTAATCTAAGGTACAAATTAGCTCATAACTTTCCTAACTCACAATTCCCTATCCGGATCTAATGTCAAAGCGGACTCTAACTTATCGCTAGTAATATCATCAAGCAAGGTAGTATAAACACTATCAACGATGCAATGAAATTCTTTCGCAATCTCATGTTCGCCACAATTTGTAACAGAATAGGCATTAGAGTTACCTGCAGGGCGGAATGCGTCCTTGTTGATTCGATTGCCTCCGATATCCATCGCTATCTTTCCTTCTGCAACATCGACTTGAAGTTTGACAGTTTTCATGAATGGCCTTCCCAGCAAAATCACATGGTTTCATTGTTGGTTTCGCATTGTTGGGAGGTAGAACTACAAAATCCATCGGTACCAAATATGTGTCAACCTTGACCAAAGCATCCCGAAAATACCAAGTGTTCACGGATACTACAATCAGCTATCTGCAAGGTCATATGCACTAGTTCCAACTTCCCCAAACCGAGCTCCTGATAAAGGTCATGGTTAATGAGATTAATGCTTGCTCCCAAGTTGAGCATACCTTTTGCTACCTTCCCATTCTCCATTTGTATATCAATCACGAAACTCCCTGGGTCTTGTTGTTTCACAGGTAATCCAATCACAGAATTTGTTGTTTCTGGAAGAATCAGCTTTTCAGTAGACGAAAGCTTCTTCTTATTAGCATTTAGGTCCTTGAAGAACATAGCATAGGAGGGGATATTATCGATAAGCTACAGCAAAGGCATGTTCACGTTAACTTTCAAAGCATTGCTAGAATAGAATTGAACTTATCGTCGCCTTTTCGCTTCGACTCTCCTGTGGTATGGTAATAGTCATCATATCCGGCTTCTCAACAACCTTACCACTACGCAGTACTGTAGTTGCTTGAATCTCTTCATCCAAATCATCTTCATCCCCAAATTCTAGACCTGCTACGAAGTTCGCCAAACTATCTGCTAAGTCCTCTATTCTGCTCACCATCCCTTCAACTCGTTGTCCCGTTCTCTCGCCCTTCATAACAACTTGCATAAATTTTTCATCATGAGCAATTAAAGCTACCAATGTGCTTTCGCTAAATGAGCTGCTCTCCGGTAAAGTATTTGCGCTATTCACCATTTCCGGAGCTGGTCTCCCTGTACTCTGTCGCAATTCATTGGTAATCCTATCAATATCTTCAGCATATAACAGTTCAGGTTCCTTGATCTCGATAGGATTCCTTTTAGCTCCCAAGATTAATGCACGGTTTGCCATGTCTTCAAAAACCATCCTCATCTCCACAGGTGTCTTGTTCAAAATACCACCACCGCCACTTCTACCACATTTTGGTGCTCTACATTCAATCCTTCATAGAAGGTGCTCATAAGTACCGCCGTAAAATCCATGGTGTGGGCATGATCTTATCATTCCAAGGTATCTTTCCCACGCAACATCAAACGCTCCCTTTTTCGACTAAACTCGATATTGCTTTTGAAGCTTCACCGCCTTTGAGTGTAGGAAGAACCTTTTGTAGAAGACCTTGAGAATATCCTCCCAAGAAGTAAGCAATCTGGGCAATTCTCTATAACCAATCCTTCGCATTACCCTTCATCACGAGGGAAATAACACACACTTAACATGTTCTTCCTCCAACCCTTGTTTCGATAAATTGTCGTCGATATTCAAAATGTTGGATGAACCGGATGGAATCCTCCTTAGGGTTTCCAAAACACAGTAGTGTATGCCTCAATTCACTTTCGAAGTTCATATTTCTTTGATGCTTCACGATCACAATAGCAAAGTGCCACCCATGCAGAGGGTGCGTAATAGCTGGAAAAGGACTCCATTCCTGGATCTCAACAACAGTAAATCAACAATTTCTTAGTTTCTGTTAGTCCAAGTAAAAGGAAATCACGACAAGTAACCACTGGCTCTCAGCGCTACAATAGGAATTAATTCCCCGGCAGCGGCGCGAAATTTGATGAGCTCAAATTATACTCTAAAAATCAATTAGTGATAAAGCTATAGTTGTAGACTAAAGCCTAACTCGTGATCGATCTCTAGGGAATTAATTAAGCTACGTAGCAGTGAGAGTAAACAGATACTTGCCAAGAATGCTTGATCGATTGGTTTTGTGTACTTCTAACTAGATCGATTAAAGCTAAGATTACGATTAACAATGAGAGGAAGATGAATACAGTAGCAAGATCCAATTATGCTAATTCGAACTAGGGATAACACTCATATTTGTCACATGGTTTTTGTACAGCAAATAAATCAATTCGATTCAACCAATTGTTCTTAGAAAATATTATACTGGAGAAATCGTGAGTCGTCTATTCACGATCCTTAAACATGAACAATTTAGAGAATTTAATACGGACTTATCGAATTGAAGGTTTTTACGAAGATATTATACGAGACTAAACTATATGAGTGAATCGATAAACCCTAGAACGAATATGCATAATCTTCATATACTACTGTATTCAAAGGTGTTCAGCTACTCATAACAGATAATTGCATACGTAGATTCATTGCAATAATCATATGAAACATAGATGATAAACTCGCATGCAATAACATACAATTCAATCGATGAAGATAAAGAACGAATTGTAAAGAACAAAGCAATGGAGAAATCAATACAAATAATCTTGATGAGTAAAATCAAAGAATAACCAAGCTCCAAGGATGTCTCAATGTCAATGTCTCAATCTCCGAGCTTTTTTTCTCAAAACTAGGTTAAAAGAAGTATGAAAGAATGAATCAAAAATCTAATCTAATAAGGAAAACAAAACTCTGATCCTGCTTTTCGCCAAGGAAGGAGTAGTCATGACGAGCCGCCTTCCTTCAAAGGACGAAAATCTCGCCATGTAGCCTTCTTTATCGCAATATATATAGCCTTCGCATAATTTCACCGCGGCGAGCTTCAATCTTCCAATCAGAGGCTCCATTCGCAAAATCTCGCCGCGACGGACCAATCACTTCACCGCGGCGAGTCTTCTGTAATTGCAAAAGATAATCATTCCCTAAATCTTTCCGCGGCGAGCCTTCTTTCGATTTCCAGTAAGTTTAAAATCTCGCCACAAGGATCGAGTCTCTCACATGAAGCCATGCTAACCAGCTTGTTCGATTTCTGCAAAAAGTAAACAAAACACCAAAGCGTAAAAACGAACTAAAAAGACTATAAAACTTAAGACAAAGACTCCCAAAGATTGCTAAAAAGAACCAAATGAGAAGTTAGAATATTGTCTCATCACCCATTAATGACATATGCCCCATACTACTTTGGGCTTTCAGGGGTGGTTTAGTCATTAATGTGAGAGTTTTAGAGGCTTCTGTGCATCGTGGGTTGTGGTCCAAGAGGCGTGTCCGACATTTGGTCCGGACTGCATCGGGTCCATAAGATACTCTCATTAGTTTTTCAAATACCTCTCATTCGGACCTTGTGCCTCGGACCTCCTTACTCTCTAGTGCCAGTTTACTTGGTTGCTTATGAGGTTGTTATGTTGAGTTCGGACGGGTGTCCGGGTCGGACCCCATGGCTACGGACCATCGGCTTTGAGCCCTCTTTGCCCTTTTCTTCCGGATGAGTCGGACTTATGGGGCTTAGGGTCCCCTCTGTGTCGGACTGTAAGGTCTCGGATCCATAAACAACTTGGGACGCCTTAGGATTCGTTCCAAAGGCGTCTATGACGGATTGGACATATTTTCGTATCAACAAGTATTGACACACACAAGTCTTCTTGGTATTTTTCCTAGTTTTACCTTTTTCTTTGATAAAAACAGGAGCATCGACAAGATCAGAGAGAGGTTTAACTTTTTCTTTAATAAACACAGTCTTAGTTCTCTCATCAGACTCATTCAAGACATACTTGCAATGCATGTTGTTCAAATTATTTTGTTTTCAAAAGAAGAGTTATTCACTTTGTTATATATGACTAATATTGTGGGTATATAATTGCTTGCAATATTATCCGTGATTTTCATTGATGTATCCGGGTTTTCACTTCTTAATTGGGACTAATATTGTGGGTATATAATTGCTTGCAATTTTTCAACTGGATTTTCATTGATCAACTGTGTTTTCACTTCTTTATCTCGACTAATATTGTAAATATACAATATGTAGTTAATAGAAAACAGCTTGGAAGTCAAAAGGTCAACTTTTTTTTATTATTTAGTTTTTGTTAATAGGAAGAGGTTAAAACTAGGGTTTTCACTTTTCACATAGTTCATTTTCATTTCGCCATTTTACTCTTCATTCTCACAAGAAATTCCTTCTTTTACTCTCCATTCTCACAAGAAACCCTAGCTTTTCAGCAGCATTTTACGCAGATGAGAAGCAAGGAACAAATTAAGGAATACATTGAACAATGTAAACGACGAAAGAGGAAACGAATGCAAACGCAGACGCTTCGAGTTCAAAGAAAAGAAGATTGTTAAGAAACAAATGTTGTTTCCGCTGAGGGGTTAGTATACAATACTCTTTCTTATATATATATATATATATATATATATATATATATATATTTTTTTTTTTTTTTTTTTTGTTCATGTTATTTTGTGTTTTTGAGTTGTTTTTCATTTTGTTGCTCAATATCTTTTCTGCTTTTGTTTTTTGTTTTTGTTTGATATAGTGTTGAGAAGTCTTTTCGCTTAATTGCATACTTGGAAGAATTTTTGATTTACTTAAAGGTTTGGGGATGAAGAAAAGAAATAGTAAGGTCAATAGGCTTTGGGGAATACTTGACATTAAGTCAATCATTTGCCATTAGGCTTACTCCATATTTGGTTGAGAATTTTGATGTTAACTGATGGTTCAAGATTGGAGATTTTACCTATCATTGTCGTTAAAGATGTACAAGATGTATTAATGTTGCCAAGAAATCCAAGCAAACAACTCCCTATAAATAAGGTTTGTAAAAAGTCGGTAAAATAGTGGAGACATGGGAGGAAATGTTTGGTAAAATAGTGATGGTATCCCAACTAGGTATCTCAGAAGATATAATTAAAATCACCAAAGGTGAGAATTTTGCAATGTTTTTTGTCTTGTATGTTGTTGTGACTCGCTTGCACCAATCAGGTAGACAATAGATCTTGCCTCATACTATTGGTTGAAGATGTTTCATCAATCAAGACATATGATTGGTGTAGTTATGTGTATAAAAATTAAGAAAAGCAATCAAAAGGTACAAAGATGGATTGTCGTCAAGAACCGCAATGGGTGTTTGTTGTTCTTGTCATTTGCTACCTACATGTGTTCCCAATTTTGGTATGATCAATGTGGAGAGGCCGCTGATAAAGCACGGACTACTTCTAAATTGAGAAAGAGGGTTAAGGATGAGAGATCTATCTTGGTGGTTTTGGCAAACTTTTGATGTTCGATAATGTTTATCCTATAACCGGGATGAAGATGTCGCTGACCGAGGCATATGAAGAAATGCCTGATCATACCGGGCAATGATGGAGATCATGGCACAAGTTATGTGTTATCATTCAATGTCCTGCAGTTGTATCATGACAAATACGTAGATTGAGAAGTCAAACTCCGTAAGTTTTTTCTTGTTGTTGTTGTTGTTTTGTTTTTAGTATCCATCTCACATTTTCATATGTAATTTGTGGTTTTCAGTTTTTCGACTAGGACTTTTGTTTGTTTGTTTTTTGTTGTTAGTTTATATGGGATTCTTTTTCCCCAGCTATCACCTTGTATATTTTCTTTCCAATCATATGTTTCTTTTTAATCAAGTTTGAGTAGCCTTTGGTTTTGTTTTATGTATCGTTGGGACAAACGCTACACCACTCGGTCATTGGAACTCAATGACATCAATCAGCCAATTGAACATGGTTCTGATGAATCAATAGATGCAATTGAGTTTATTTACAAGGGGATAGCAGAGTTTTGTGAAGAGAAAAGGAAAGAAAAAGCAAATAGGGGTGAAGGATCAAGGGTGAATGATAAAGGAGAAACAAGTGGCAGTGATGTGTAAACTGCTTCTAATTGTATTAATCATCAACAATCGCTTCTAATTGTATTAATCACTGAACAATCCTATTTCTAATTGTATTAATCTCTGAACAATCACGTTTTTTTTCCTGTTTTTGTGTTTTTCGAATTAAGATTTTTCATTTTTTTTTTTTTTACAAAGGTATGTGACTGTTGTGTTTTCAATGTATAATTGAATAGTTGTGTCTGTTGGTTTTTTCAAGTTACTTTTTGTAGTGACGTTTTGGCTTTCCATGAATCAACATGACTTTTCATATTCTTAGACATTTTTTATATTCTATAAATACACTGATCTTGTGTATACTCATCACAACAATTAATTAAACAAGCCAAAAAAAAAAAAAACCATGTACTCAACCCACAAAAAAGTCCATACTCCTCATAACAGCAAAACTTTAAATAACATGGAGCATATTAATGTTTAAGTTGTACAAGTTGTTGGCTTGAACTATTTGGAAGCGCACAGAGGAGAGCCATTTTGCAAGACTCTTGTCATCAATATCAACTGTAGAATTACAGTTGGTATTAGTGTAAGTCCTGAGGGGAAGTTTTACTTCTCAATTTTTGAGACTGATGAAAGGTTTGGCAATAAACAACCAATAAAGGTTATGTGGATAAACGCTGTCCATCTGTTCCATGATGGTGATTTCATCCCTACAAATTTCGAGGGGTATGTCTACGAGAAGATCAATGAAGAGAAGCCAGACTTCATGATTGTTTCTTCAACAAACACTAGCATCAACCATGTGCTGCCATTAAGGGGAGATTCTATCCCTATATTCATGAAGGAAAATGGATGGGAGATCCATTTCAGAGATAAACAGATAGGGGTCGAAAGCGGTAGTCTGTTGGTTGCAACACCTGGAAGCGGAGACATCGGGAGTTCATCTGGTTCAACAACTGCCACCAACAATGTCTCCATAATTCCGGATAATGAAGGAGTCCAGAATCTGAAAGATGGTCTTTTCTTCAATTTCAGCCCTTCCAATTGATTTTTCTGGATGTTTTTTTTGTGGTTCCCTTTTTTCTTATATGTAATGTATTTTGCTTAGGTTGGCTTTTAATGTATGTCTGGATGGTTTTAATGTTTTGTTGTAATGTCAGTTGTTTGTCAGTTAGTTATGTTAATCTATGCTATGGTAACCAACATCTATTTTACTGTTATTCTAAGTAATATAAATCAAGGCAGTTCAAGCATTGAAACACCAAGTTATCAATTTAAAAATCCCAGACAACAAACCAAATGAAATTGCAGTCTTACTAATAGTTGTCATATAAATACAGCAGTTTAGTATATGAAATAACCAGTTAAAGACAGTACCTTTTTTGTTCTTTTTTTTTTTTTTGTTTGGTTTGATTTTTTGGCATATGGGTCCATGCATTTTTATGTGTTGTTTTTGTGTTTGGATTTTTTATCTGTTTTTGTAAACAATCCCATCCAATACTGCTAAAGACTGTGAGTTAAGGTTCAACACAGAAAAATGCATATTTTATAATAAAAAATATCCAAATATTTGAATTACAAGAACATTTTTTTTATTCTTCTTCCATCTATAAAGGATATCAGATCAAGTGAACATTATGTGGTTTGGTTTTCGATCGAATCTGATCAGGTTCAACTGGCTTCTTCATCCCAAACCTCCCTCTCAGAAGTTTTTTCCGCCTTTTGGTTCGTCAGATATGATCCAACACCATGGGAGGCATGTTTGTGTCTCCCTCATTTTTGTTTGTGCAACTTGTTGCTTCTTGATGTTCAATGGAAACAATACCATCACTTAGAATAGATTTTACCTCAATCAAATCTCTATTGAACCCATCTTCTATAATCTTTCGAGCTCTTTCATTTGTTGAACAAATAATGAAGAAGTCATAGTACTTTCTTGTCATTTGTTGTCTCCATGGTAGGGAATCACTTTCGTCTTTCAATGGAGTATCTCATTTAATATCTGCTTAGATTTTGATCAAGAACCTAATGACTTATCTTAGCTCGTAAATGTGGTTAGTACTCGTTCACTTGAACACTGTAAAAGAGGAAACTCACTAAGTATGATAGTCTAGCAAATCTTGTATAGGATGTTAGGTCTCGAAATGTAATTTTTATTTTCTAAAGAAGACCAAGAAGAAGACTTCCAGCAAGAAAAGTTCAACGGATTTGAAGTTTTGAAGACTGCACAAGATTGCTGAAGACAAATGTTTTTCAGATACCTATGTCCAGATATCTTGAAGAAACAAGTGTTTCGAAACACAAGTGTTGCAAAAGATATCTGAGACTAAAAGGTTTCTGAGACGAGGAAAGTGCCCACAGATATCTACACTCAGATACCTTGGATATAAACTACGTTTCTGAAAAAGAAATATTTTATAACAAAGTTGTTTCAACAAATGGTATCTGGAGTTGTGATAATCGATGGAAAAGAACATGCAAAGTTTCAGAAAACTCTGATTGTATAAAGATCTCGATACTATGCATAGTTCCGCTGCACTACAGACAAAATATATTTCAAGCATTAAATGCGCAGATGCATATGTCTAAACAAACTCACATAAAGATTATATTCAGATATCAATAGTTTGAATTTGATTTGCTTCAACTGATACTATTCAAACGGCACTCAAATTCATCTATAAATATCAACACTTAGACTGCTTGAAAACACACACAGAACACTGAACTTACATTGAAAACTCACACACAAGCTCTCTCAAGCAAACTACTTACCTTCAAGCTTTCTGTTGCGACCAAAGCTCTTGATTCTAAGTAGCACAAAAGTTCTAAGTGTCCCGATCCTCAATAAGCATCGTTATCTCGTGAAGGAGTCAACTAAGATTTCATATCCGAGATTCATTCTCTGAACACTTACAATAGACTTGGGTCAAGAGATAACAAGATACCATACATTGAAAAGTGTATGAAGTATACTTGATTCATAGAGCTATCTCAATAACCTAATAAGTTATTTAAGAAACTCACCGACAAACAAACCAAAAACCAACACCATATTCAAGCGTGGTGTATAGGAAGTACTTAGTTTGGGAAACTAAGGAATAATTCCAAGGTTGTCGAGACGTGAAGTACTTAGCTCGAAAGCTAAGGAATAGCTCAAAAGGTTTCGAGTACATGAAGTACTGGGTGGAAAGCCGGGTATAATCTTAGGGGAACACTTGGTTGGGAACCTAGTGTATTTAGGAATCAAGAGAAGATATTTGTAATGTTAACTCATTTATCCGTCTTAGTGGATTCTAGGTCCGAGAAAGGTCAAGTGGATTAGTCAAGGATTACGCCACCCATGTATACCACTATAAAAAGACTTGTGTTATTTACTTTATGTAGTTTATTACTTGCTTTACTTATCTTGTAAAGTACTTACACACATCTTGCTGAGCACGTGCACTTATCACATAAAAGTCTTCCGCTCTCTAAAATTAAGTATCAGATATCTACACAGATATGTGAGAAACTGTGTTTCTCGACCAAATTTTTAAAAGACTATTGACCCCAAGACCTAACCTAGATCCCAGATAAGTGCTCACTAAATGCTTTTCACCTACACTTGATTCGTTTGTTTAGTGTGTTTGCTGCAGGATGTCTTTAAGCCAGAGAATTATGAAAAATGGAAGAACAACATGATGCTCCACTTAGAAGCCATCAATGACGAAATGATCAAAGTAATAAAGAATGGCCCAATAGTCATTCAACAACTCAAGCAAGTCATAGAGGTTTCTAATGGTAGAGACAGAGAACAAAGCGATGGGTCTTCATAGACACAAGGCCAACCAAAGGAGACCTACCACCAAGTTATTTAACCAAAGCCCAGAGAGCTCTGACATTGGAAGATGCCAAGAGAAATCGATCGATGGTCGTGCTCAGAATATCATCATATCGCTCTACTCCAGAGCACATACAAGTAAAATTTGGGGTGCAAAATGATTTAAAGTGGCCCGCAACCGATTGAAGAAATCAGGCAAGATCGAGAAAACAAAGGAAAACAAGTTCTAATTTTTGAAGCTCAAATTCCAAAACTTTAAACAAGGTCCCACATAGACTCTTGAAGAACTAGATTTCCACAACACTTATTAGTGACATGGTGCACTTGGTGAAAGTAATAGATATACCAAAGGAGAAAAGATTAAGACTATTGTGAGAAGTCTAAATCATAACTGGAACACACAAAGTTTTTCTACTTTAACCAAAGAATGCCGATATCACTCAGAGAACTTTTCTCTCATCTTCACATCGCTGACTATGAGACAACTCAAAGAGAACAAACAACCGAGAAGTTGCGTAATGTCGCTTAGTTACTCAAGGAACTTCAAAAGAAGAAAGGCAAGGAAGTGATCGAGGATGCTCTTCAGAAAGCAAATGGAAAAATATGTCGAGAAATTGAGAGAAGAAAAGCCAAAGAAAAGTCAAAAAGCATCTAGGCTCAAACTACCACCAAGATAAAATATGCAAAGCTCAATAACAAGTCGGCTCAGAAAGCATCAAGTACTGAGGAAGCAGAAATTGGAAACGATATCTCTTTCTATTGTCAGAAACCTGGTCATTTCAAGAAGGATTGCCATGTCCTCAACAAACTAAAGACAGGTGACAAGAAAGACAAGAATCTTAAAGAAGTCGAGAGCTATGCTCATCAAGAAAGGAAAAGATTCCACACAGCCTTCCCCAGAAATGTGCGGTGTCTCTCATGAAGTAATTGACTTTGGTCAAAAGAAGAAAGAAGTGTGTGGAATGGCTGAAGAAATCTTTCCAGATATCTCCAACATTGAACCTTGTCTAATGGTCATGAGGTAACACATACTTCTGTTATACTTATGAAAGTGATGAAGAGGAATTAAAGATCTGGAAAAACTCAAAAGAGAACTTGATCTCTACGAAAGAGAATTTCTAATGATCCGAGCTAGAGCCGAAAGTTTTGAAGAAGAAAAGAATTCTCTTGAAAAGGAAAATTCTCAATTAATCAAGATATTGATATTTAAGAAAAAGGATGCTGAAAATGCATTTCTCAAGGCTCAAATATCTGAGACCGAAAAGTCACATAAAGAAGCAATGGCCAATCTTCAAAAGAAATGTGAAGATCTTCTTTTTGAGAATAAGGAACTCAAAAAGAAAGAACTGTCTTTTCAATCTGATGCCAAAGCTAGTGACACTCTAACTGAAGTACAATCTTATTTGAGAGATCCTTCAGAAAAGAGAGGACTTGGGCTGGACACACACAGCATGCCCACCACTCAATAAGAGTAATGAAGGATGAACATTTGTCAGTGCTCAGCAAGGTGATTCCCAAACAATCTACAGTATCGGTCAGAAAGCTAAGATTATCGACAAAGGAAAGGTAGTTGCGACCAAGCCTTTGTGGGAAAAACAAGTCCAAAGGAAAAATGTGGGAAATGTCTCTTAAAAGAAACATAACACTGAAAAGTGTAATCACCCACAGTGCTATGTCTCTCAAAAAGGAAAACTTGCAGGAGCTGACAAATTCTCCTATGTCACATTTTCTGGAAAGAAAATAGATTATCCAGAGACTAGCAAAGCTGCTGAGAAGAGATCTCAGATAGCACCAGGTGCTCGAAACGGTATTGGCTATAAAGCCATCGGGAAACAACTTGCTCGTGAATACAAACCAGAGCAAGAACGATGGTTAAAAGTTAGAATTGCTCACATCAATTATCAGAAGTGGAAGATAAATCAAGACACTGAAAATCTGAATGCCAGGGCTAGAAGAAATCTGGCTAGGAAAGCTAAGTTTGTCGAGAAGGCACTGTAAAACCCGACATGTATCTGAAAGCACCAAATGGAGCACCAAGGAACACACCAAGGAAGAAAATAGTTCTTAACAACAATGATACAAATCATTTAACTAAGATTCCTCCTTATGTTTCTGTTACACAAAAGAATGTTCCTAAGAAATTCATTCAAAAATGGATTCCTACTAGAAGATTCTTTAGTCCAGATGGTTCCATTGTTGGTATGAGAACCTAATCTCGTGTTTCATGTTTTGTGCAGAACACTCTAAAGACTAATTCAAAGTGGCATTTTGATAGTGGATGTGGGAAGCACATGACAGGAGACAAAGCAACTGATTGACTACAAAATTGCAATGATTGACCAATTATCGTTTTGGAGGAGATGAAAATCCAACCATGTTTTTTGTCAATTTGAAGTCGAGCCCTTACATTCTCTCAAGTACTTCATGTAAAGGGATTGAAATATAATCTCCTAAGCATGAGTCAACTAGTGGACAAAGGGTAAAGTGATTGACAATGAGTCAAAGCAGGCAGTCTTGGTTGCAAGGCATAAAGGAAATCTTTATGTTGCTCATTGGGCATCCGCCACAACCGAAGAATGTCTCATGGTGAGTCAATCTGGCCACACTGAAGAAAATTGGCTATGGCATAAAAGAATGAGTCACTTGAATTTCAAAACTCTGAATAAGCTAGCCAAGAAAGAGTTAGTGGTCAGTTTACCCAAAATGGCATATAGAAAAGAAGGTGTATGCTCAATGCCAAATGGGAAAACAATCCAAAACATCTTTCAAGTCTAAAACTAGACATTCTAGTGAAAGGCCACCGCAAATGTTACATATGGATCTGCTTGAATCCTCGAATTAGTTATGCAGAAAGAAGTATGGTCCGTTGTTGTTGATGATTACTCAAGATTTACTTGGGTTGTCTTTCTCAAACACAACTGATGCAAGGGTTGAGATACCTAACTTGTCAATAAGCTCAAGTCATGAAAATGACAAGGTATCTCAGAATCGTAATGCACTATGGTACCGAAGTTTGTGAACCAGTACATCAAAGAGTTTTGTACCTGCAAAGGTATACAACATCAACTATCTTCTGTAAGGAGACCAAAACAAAATGGTGTTGCTGAAAGAATGAATAGGACCCTGAAAGAAGCAGCAAGAACAATGCTTGCTGACACTAAAATAAGTTAAATCTATTAGGTTGAAGCTGTAAACACAACATGCTACACTCAAAACAGATGTCTAATTAACAAACACCATGACAAAACTCCTTACGAGCTTTTCATTGGTAGACCCCCAAGTATGAAGCATCTAAGGGTGTTTGGTTGCAGATGTTTCATTCTCAACAATGGAAAAGAATACTTGAGAACATTTCAACCAAAGGCAGATGAAGGAGTATTTCTTGGTTATTCTTTGAATAGCAAAGCCTACAGAATCTACAACAAAAGAACGCAAAAGATCGAAGAATCTGTTCATGTAGTGTTCTATGAAGGAAACAAGAAAGTACTCTTAAATGATGATCTCTCAGATAGGTTCAAAGAAATAATGATTAAAGATTCTGAAAAAGGATCCTCAGAAGGAAACAATTCTATCATTCAAATAGAGGACGAGTCTGACGATGAAAAGCAACCTATGCTTAGTAACAACCAGATGACTCTAAGACATGATGAAGAATTTCCTATGAGAATTCCAGAAATGGAACAGGTTACTTAGAACCTTCATCATGAAGAGGTATCTGAAAATGAGATTGCTGAAATGCAAGATTCAGATATCTCTAACATCGAAAAAGTGTCGATATCCATGGCATTTCCATGTGTCGATATCTCGACATCAAGACAAGTATCTCATCAAGATCATATTGATTCACATTCAAATCAAAATGATATTGATCCTACTAGTTCAAAACCCATTATGAAATGCATAAGAAATCATCCTGCAAAGGATGTGATTGGTCCCATAGACCAAGGAGTTAGAACTAGAAGAACAATTGCTGAAAAAGCAAATTGTCTCTATGGATGTTTCATCTCAAACATTCAACCAAAGACAATAGAAGAAGCAGTAAAGGATCAAGATTGGATCTCTGCAATGCAAGAAGAGTTGGATCAATTTGAGAGAAACAAAGTCTGGAAACTAGTTCCATTTGTTGACGGAATATCTGTAATCGGAACCAAGTGGGTTTTCAGAAACAAAATGAATGAGTCTGGTGAAATAACCAGAAACAAAGCTAGGTTGGTTGCCAAGGAATTCACCCAGACTGAAGGACTAGATTTTGATGAATCTTATGCACCGCTTGCAAGATCGATGCAATAAGACTTTTTCTAGCCTTTGACTCATAATGACTTTACGCTTATCGATGGATGTCAAGAGTGCATTCCTAAATGGTGAACTTGCTGAAGAAGTCTATGTTGAGCAACCACCAGGTTTTGAAGTTTCCTAAGAAAGTAGGATGGTCTATAAGCTTCAGAAAGCTCTGTATGGGTTGAAACAAGCTCCAAGAGGTATGATACATTGGCCAGATACCTACTCGAAAGTGGTTTCAAGAAAGGAGATGTTGATAAAACACTCTTCACATTGAACCATGATGTTAAACTACTTTTAGTTCATGTATACGTTGATGACATTATATTTGGATCTAAAGACAAGCAACTTTGTGAAGACTTTGCTGAACTCATGAAATGTAAATTTGAGATGCTCAATGTAAATTGAATTACTTCCTAGGGCTACAAGTCAAGCAACTCAATGATGGAATATTTATTAGTCAAACAAAGTATGCAAAGGATATGCTCAACAAGTTTAATCTAAAGCCTTCCAAAAGAATCCTAAGATACCATTGAGCATTGGAACCAAGATGACCTATACTGAATCTGACAAGAGTATTGAAGAACACAAGTATAGGAAATTGATTGGGTCTCTACTGTACATCACTGCAAGTAGACCTGATATTCAATATGCTTGGAGTGTGTGCTAGATTTCGTAAATCCAATGCAATCACACTACAACATTGCCATGAAAATATCGAGGTATGTAAAGGGTAATCAGATGTTGGATTGTGGTATCCAAAAGACAAAGGATCGAGTTTGGTTGGCTATTCAGATGCCGACTATGCTGGATCATTGCTTGATAGAAAAAGCACCTCATGAACTTGTCAATTTCTTGGTGCCAGATTGATATCTGGGTTCAGCAAGAAATAGAACTCAATTGCCACATCTACCACAGAGGTTGAATATATGCTGCGGGATGTTGCGCTTCACAAATATTGTGGATACAACAACAACTCAGAGACTATGGACTCAATGAAGAGAAAACTCCCATTTTCTGTGACAACACAAGTGCCATTGCCATAACTCAGAATCCTAAGTTTCATGCTAGAACAAAGCACATTCATGTTAGACACCACTTCATCAGAGACCACGTTGAAAAAGGAAATATAGAGATACTCAAGATTGTCACTGAAGACCAACTTGCAGATATCTTCACCAAGCCACTACAAGAAAGTAGATTCTTAGCCTTAAGACACGCCTCGACTAATGGAGCTACCAAAGAACTGAAAATGTTTAAATATCTGAAGAAGATATCAAAGGAGAGAGAAAAGGAATCTGGAACGGGTATCCAGACAAGAGAAGAGGTATCTGGAACGGGTATCCAGAAACCAAAGGCTAAAGGGTAAAATGACTATTTGAAGATCTCTGAGACGGGTACTCAGATATCTAGGTCACTCAGTGAGGGGGAACACAAAAGAGAATAGTACAACTGTCTGCAGTCAACTACTATCTTGAAATTTGAATTATTTCTATCTTTGTGAAAAACTTTCAAAAGACAACAGGTATAAGATAGAATCAGATACAACAGTGTTCTCATTCACACAGAAACGTGATTCAGATAGCTAATAGCCAACATTCATTAAATGGGCACAATTAC
Organism: Plantago major; assembly: GCA_026545765.1. NCBI lineage: Eukaryota > Viridiplantae > Streptophyta > Magnoliopsida > Lamiales > Plantaginaceae > Plantago > Plantago major. The sequence goes on along the minus strand of CM048839.1, from coordinate 66,621,525 downwards.
AATTGTTGATTGTGATCATTGCTGAAGAAGCAATGGTGACCCTTGATAAAATGGGCGATTGATCTTTACGGCGGAGATTAATTCTCGGTAAATAGTGGACGGTTGAAATCCCAGCATGGCCCACTATGCATTTAATGCCGAACAAGCTTTTACCCACGCCTGTCTGCAATATACAGATACTTACACAAAAAATTGATTTGTGTGTATATGTCTGTTGAGATCTCTTTGATATATATATATATATATAGGATTTTGGCAAAAGAAATTACTTTCGCCTAATCCAACATTCCGACTTGCATAAGAATAGCAAAAACCATTCTATTTTCTCTGCAAATCTCTGCTAACAAATTAGTTTTTCTGCAAAGAATCACTAATCTTACACCTTAATCTCTTTCAAACTTCGAAAAATTTATGATATATAAAGAGATGGCCCCCAAACGATCAACTACCCAGAAATCCCAAAGTACTACCACTGGTACTGCTGAAAAGCAAGCACCAGAGTTGGTAGTTATTAACAATCGATTGGTAGGGAACTTCAATCCCGATCATTGACTTCAAATCACGTAATGATTTGGGTGGTGCCATGATCGAGGAATACCTCATCGTCATTGTTGAGACTCGTCACGTAAAACCGATACTGACATGCTTGAAAAGGCAAAAATCAAGGGTTTTATCACCTACCCAAATAATGTCTTCACCGGATGTGTTAGAATTTACAACAACCTGTGATTATATCCTCGTGTTTCAAGGCACCGCAATAGTGTCTATCGTAACTTTAGTCCAAGGAAAGGAAATCCTTCCGCCTTAACAACTTTCTCAAGTTGTTTGACCTTCAAAATCTTGGAAAGGATTTTGAAATAGACACTAAGGATGATGATCACCTTGAAGGTGTAAAACAATCAGACAGGATGTGTGTAATCTTGAAAATCGACACACCCACCGACTTCAAGCTTGTCGACATCGTAACCGCATATCTGGTTCACTCGATGTGTTGGCATGCATTCTTCACATATGCTTTGATGGTCTACAAGGAGGTGCTGACCAAATAAGCCAAGAACGCTGGATAATGATGTTCTTGTTGCAACAACAAGACAAAAGGCTGGAAAACCCTTTCAATTGGGGAAAGTACGCCTTTATGAAATTTGTGAAGAAGATTCAAGGCTTTGAGCCTACAATCGCTAAGGGACTTGCTGAGCCAAAGGCCACAGTAAGCTATGGTCTAAAGATATGTTACTTGCTGGAGAAGCTTGGCATTGAGCACAGAGAGAAGGAAGACATTGCCAACAGTAACCTACTCTACAAATATGAGTATACGAACTTGATGAAAAAGGTTACTGGATCTCAGAAAGGTTCCAAGAAGCGAAAGACTAAAGAGGTATCTGAGGGAAAAGTTATACCAAGAAGCCCGTAACTTCACGAAGAAGTCTCACGGCAAATCAAGGCACACCTATCGAGGTTGTCGATTCCAGATACCGCCAGTAGCCGATGAACTCATAAATGCAGATGAACTCATCAATGCTGCAAAAGAGGTATCGGTTACTGAACAAGTAGACTCAGCAAGAGAAAGTGCTTTCAGAAATATCAAGACTATTGCCGAAAGCCTTGCTGATTAACTCATAAATGCTGCTAAAGAAAGTAGTGATATATACCAAGCCCTATCTGCAGAAACCGCAGGGATTATGGACCAATCAGTTCCTAATGCTGATGAGAGCTCTGACGATGAAGATGATGAACTAGTCATCTCTCAAATCCTAGAAAAATCGAAAAGGGCTAAGGTTACTGAAAAAGTAACTGGTGTATAGGTATCTAAAGAAGAACCTACACCACAGGTTGCTGAACAAGCACCTGTTACAAAGGTTTTTGAAGAAGCAACAGAGTCCAAGGTCACTGGACAAATTACACCATCAGAGCAAGAAAGACTAAAGCATATTGAAGATGCTCTGATGAGTGATAGCTTAGTGTTGGAGGATACTGCGATTGCCTCAACACTCAACAAATACCTCAAGCACAACAATCACAATGCCAGATGTGAATATCACGAAATGGTACTTGAGTCATAGATACAAAGATCTTTCATTGTCAAGAAAATCCGCAAAAGAGCAGTTCCCTAACTCAATGAGAGGGATCAAACCGAGACATCTCGTAATGATCAACTGTGGAGGCAACCGAGTTGTATACTCGTGCAAGGTCCGGCAGTACCAAACTTCAAACAAAGAAGATGAAATGGAACAACAAGACCAACGCATAGAAGGGTCACAAGTTCCAGAGACCAATCAGCCTGACATTGCTCAGGTATCTGAATGGTTTAACTATCTACTTGTGATATTTTGTGCCAAATAATCTTGTTATTTAATAGAATTTCTTTGTTACAGGCTGATTTAGAAACACGAGAACAAGAGGAAGCTGAAAAGCTTGCCTCAGAAACTAAGAAGGAGGCTTCCACACCCTCACAACTTAAGGAATCTGAGCCTGTGCTACAGGTGATAAAGACTTCCTTAAGATATCATTTTTCAGATATTCGTTAATACACTTCACTAATAAGTGTTTGTTTCTAATAGGCTCCAACTGAGAAGAAAAATGAAGAGACTGAAAAGTCTATCTCTTCAGAGAGGAATCCAGAGGCTTCCAAGGCCTCTGAGGAACAAGTATCTGAACCTTCTGTAGAGAAGGTATTTCATTCAGATATTTATACTCCTCAAAGAGCAATCTCTGATTATTTTTCTTAGACTAACACTTTCTACTTAACAGGTTCAAAAAGAAGTAGAAGTTGTTGAGGAATTGCCAACTCAATCCTCACAACATATGAAAATTGATGAGGCATCAAGGCCTTCATCACAAGAAAAGATTCCAGAAACTGCACAAGTTTCTGTGAGACAAACATCTGAGCCTCCAACAGAGGTAATTGACATCTTAGATATCTGATTTGTCAATAAAAATTTTCTTGATAAAATTTCCTAAGTGTTATGTTTTAATTCTCAGGTTCAAGCAGAAAAAAAGGTTGATGAGGACCAGACTTCCAAGTCTCCACCTCACAACAAGATATCTGATGCAACCCCTGTCTCAGTAGTACAAGTCTCTGAGCCTGATGTACTCATTCAGGTACCTCAGAAACCTAACTACACTTGTACTCAGATATCTACACAAGTTTTGAATCTAACTTAGAACTCTTTCTTTCAGGCTCAAACAAGTGCCACGAACGTCCATGATGATGAGAAAAAGGACCTACTTCCCTTCTTCAAAGCTCATACCCTGCCAAAGCACATTCAATGCTTCAAGAAATGGCAGAGGTTAAGGTGCTCAAATCTCTCTGAAATATTGAGAATCACAGATCAACTCACGACGAAAGCACAAGCTCGACTTGGAGAACTACATCCATGCAATGTTTCCACTAACAAGATTAAGTTGCAACCTTATCAGATAAGGATTTCTCGAGAAGTGGCAGAAGTTGATTCAAGCCTTTAATCAGCCGATGGTCGACAAGATTACAGATGGCATTCAAGCCGCCCCTCTGCACTCTACAATTTATTCCTTCTGAACAAGAGGAGGTTAATGGGCAGAAGATCACTATTCCTGAAGTGATTAATCTTGTATCTGAAGAAGATGAGGAGGAAGAAATAGATGAGAATAACTTTGATGAACCTCCCTCTGACCATCACAAAAAGGATGATGATGATGATAAGGATGATGATGATGCCCCTACACCAGGGACGGGAGGGATTTCACACGGACACATTGCCTCAGCTGCTGAAAAGCACACTGAGAGGACTTCACAGCAATCCCCTCCTCCATCTCCTCATAAATCTACTCATCCAACTTCCCAACACAAAGTTACTACTGAACAAGTGGTTGAGCACTCTAAGGGAACAACTCAGAAAATAACAGATGCACAAGCCAGAGTTGCTCAACTCAAACAACTGTTGGAATAAGAACAACAGCTACATCTTCAACTGGAAGAAAAGATAGTTGAATCAAGAGAAAAGCTCCAGAAGCTTGAAGATCAAATGATCAAGGAAATGGAAGCTTATGCTGAAATGAAAGAACTCCAGCTTGCTATTCAAGCAATTGCTGAGGAATTAGATACTGAACAAGTATCTAATGACAAGCATGATGCTAAGGCTGCATTCCGAGAAGATGTTCCATCCTCCTCACTGAAAGGAAAGAAACCCATCTCTGAGATGGTTGCTGGACTAGAGAACATTGATGAAAATGTCCAAGAGGATGAAGATCATCACCGATAACTCGATGATGAAGAAGACAAGACTTTCGCGTAACAATCGCAATGAACACTCATGTTTCACATTTGAAAAGGAAGTCGATTGCTCTCAAACATTCAAAGAAGTCGCCAAATGTCAACTCCAATGAATACTTGAATAGATATCAAGTACTGGCTAAATTGATAAAGGAGTTATCTTCTCAAGACAAAGCCGCCATTATCAGATCCGCCTCGCAGAGTCAAGTCATTCATCGAGCTCATCACTCGTGAGAACAACCACCGGTCATTTCTCGTAAAGATCTAGGCATGGTTAGGGATGATAACCAACTTCGCTACAAAAGCCTTTGAAGAGGCTTGCTATGTCATGAAAAGCAGATGTCGCTCAAGGCCCATCGCGTAGCTTATCGATAAGGATACCGGTCTTATCAAACAAAATCAGAGCTCAAGGCCGACCGAAAAGTTGGTTTCGCATAACCACCGCAAGGGAACTTTAACTCCTTCGTAATCATTTGTGATTCTTAGTCAGTCAACAATGACTAAGGGGGAAGAATATCAAGTGGCTCAGAGAGGAAGAGGAAGAGTAAGAGGAACAAAAGAAAATCTGAACAACCACCTCTCAGAATAAATGAGCCCTCCTCTAGTCAGACTGCTCTACAGATAGTGGCCACCACTCAACTTCCTGAACAAGGAATGACAACAAGGGCCAGAGCACAGAAACCTCCAAGGAGTACCAAGGCTCCAAGGAGAAGACAAGTAAAAGGGATTGATGAATCTTATGAAGAAGAAGAAGGCCAAATCAAATCCCTGGGCAATGAAGAAGGCTGCAAAAGTCTCACAAGAATTGATCTTGATGATGATGATGAAGAGACTGATGAAGATGAAGCTCCTCTTCATAGAAAAAGGAAAATTGATAGCCTAACTGAGCCCATAGCTGCAAAGACTTTGGCAGCTAAAACACCCTCTGGAAATACCAAGTCTATCCAGGGTGGTTCTTCAAGCATTACCCCAATGGAAAATTCAAGACAAAGGAGGAACAGGCTGAGAGCTGAACAAAGACAAAGTCAACTTCCACTCAGGCCAAAAGAAGCCAAAATTGAGTATGTGAAGAATGACAACAACTCATCCGCTCACAGTGCATAAATCGTAAAATGGCTCAGATTCGAACTCAGGCATTTACTGCTAAATTCAAGGTTTCCAGAACCAATCCATAAACAACTCATGGCATGGAGAAAAGACAAGCCAATCTTGATTAACACCAACCACATCAAAGCCTGGTTGGATTTTGAAGTGATCAAGAGAATAGAAGCCATGAAGAAGGACCTTTCTGATGAATGTCCTTATGGAAAGCCAGATGATGTGCACAGAATTCCCAACATTATCGAACAGCACAAGAGCAAGACTTGTCAGGAACCCTATGAGTCCTTCTACTTAACTGAAGATCAATACAAGGGTGACATCAGATATCTGAAGATCATTTATGAATACTTCAAGCTGTCAGATATCAAAATCGAGCATGCCTGGAAGTGGAAAAAGTATCAGTGGGTCAAGCACTTTGTCAAGAAAAATCGTACCAAAACCTACAAGGAAGTCTGTGAATTTGCCAGAGACACAGAGATGATTGTCAGAACTCTTCTCTATGACTATTCTGATGATATCAAAAGGTTTGGTGATAGGAAATTTGCAGATTGATCCATGGAACTGCTTTTGAAAACTTGAAGTATAGAAGACTTGAAGACTAGTTCATTAGGATGTCTACTTGGATTTTGGTTACTCATGTTGTCCTAATTTACTATGTATTTTTGTATCTTGCTGACTGAGCTAAATTGTATTATGTACTAAAGTTTTCTGCAAGCTTTCTCTGTATCATATCTGATGAACTTACTCTCAGATATCATTCTTTATCAAATATAACTTGTCAGCAAAGATCACACCTTGTGATTTGGTTGATGTTTACTTTCTGCACTTAATTATATGAACTTAAAGATCATAAGAAATGATTAAGTGATGGATTGTTTTCTCATCCAGATTTGTAATAGGTCAGATAGTCATCGTTGACTGATCAAAATGGGGGAAATTTGTTAGGAATATCTGTTTAGATTTTGATAAGCAACCTAATGACTTATCTTAGTTCAGAAAGGTGGTTAGTACTCTTGGTTCACTTGAACACTGTAGAAGAGGAAACTCACTAAGTATGATAGTCTAGCAAATCTTGTATAGGATGTTAGGTCTCGAAATGTAATTTTTATTTTCTAAAGAAGACCAAGAAGAAGACTTCCAGCAAGAAAAGTTCAATGGATTTGAAGATTTGAAGACTGCACAAGATTGCTGAAGACAAAGGTTTTTCAGATACCTATGTCCAGATATCTTGAAGAAACAATTGTTTCGAAACACAAGTGTTGCAAAAGATATCTGAGAATAAAAGGTTTTTGAGACGAGGAAAGTGCCCACAGATATCTACACTCAGATACCTTGGATATAAACTATCTTTCTGAAAAAGAAATATTTTATAACAAAGTTGTTTCAACAAATGGTATCTGGAGTTGTGATAATCGATGGAAAACAACATGCAAAGTTTCAGAAAACTCTGATTGTATAAAGATCTCTGATACCATGCATAGTTCGCTGCACTACAGACAAAATATAGTACAGGCATTAAATGCGCAGATGTAAATGTCTAAACAAAACGGTAGCTTCAAGAAGAAGACAAACTCACATAAGATTATATTCAGATATCAATAGTTTGAATTTGATTTAAGCCCAACGGATACTATTCAAACGGCACTCAAATTCATCTATAAATATCAACACTTAGACTGCTTGAAAACACACACAGAACACTGAACTTACATTGAAAACTCACACACAAGCTCTCTCAAGCAAACTACTTACCTTCAAGCTTTTTGTTGCGACCAAAGCTCTTGATTCTAAGTAGCACAAAAGTTCTGAGTGTCCTGATCCTTAACATGCATCGTTATCTGTGAAGGAATTGAACTAAGATTTCATATCTGAGATTCATTCTCTGGAACACTTACAATAGACTTGGGTCAGTAGAGAACAAGATACCATACATTGAAAAGTGTATTAAGTATACTTGATTCATAGAGCTATCCAATAACTCAATAAGTTATTTAAGAAGCTCACCGACAAACAAACCAAAAACCACCATATTCGCGTGGAGTATAGGAAGTACTTAGTTTGGGAAACTAAGGAATAACTCCAAGGTTTCGAAAGACAGAAGTACTTAGCTTGGGAAGCTAAGGAATAGTCAAAAGGTTTCGAGTACAGAAGTACTGGTCAGTGAAAGCCGGGAATAACTCGGGGAACACTTGGTTGGGAACCTAGTGTATTTAGGAATCAAGAGAAGATATCTGTAAGGTTAACTCATTTATCCAATTAGTGGTTTCTAGGTCCGAGAAAGGCCAAGTGGATTAGTCAAGGATTACGCCACCTTCGTGATACCATTATAAAAAGACTTGTGTTATTTACTTTCGCAGCTTTATTACTTGCTTTACTTATCTTGCAAAGTACTTACACATCTTGGAAAGCACGTCCACTTATCACATAAAAGTCTTCCGCTCTCTGAAAATTAAGTATCAGATATCTACACAGATATCTGAGAAACTGTGTTTGTCGATAAAAGTTTTAAAAGACTATTCACCCTCCCCTAGTCTTTTACTTTGCCGTTATCTGGACCAACAGTATCCCTAATTGTTAGCAATAATTACATAACACAAGTTACATATATATCCAAGAATACACACGATAAAATAACACCCCAAAAATGCACAAGTTGAATGCAAAGTTATAGCTAAAAACTATAACTGCCAGATATCCTAAGTACAATATCATAGTCATTAAATAAAATATCACAGTCACATGATAAAAATGCCCAGAAACACTGCTAAAAACTTTAGTCCTTTTTTTTTATGAAAAATGAGAAACATTTAAATTCACTTTAATTCACCTGCGTACTCCTTATCCCAGACATCCTTTTTCACATGCTTTGTCCATCTTTTGTTTATATATTTCTCAGGGATCCTCGTAACATTCTGCACATCAAAGACCTTGATAGCATGTAGGCACAACTGACTAATGAAGAGTACTGCTTGCAGGCAATCTGCTATCACATCTTTTCCATTTCTTGCAAAGGCAACAGCACTGGATCGGTTCCATGTGTCTTTCGGGTTTGGGTGAATATTGTATACAATATTGTCATTGTCGACAGATGAAACTATACCATATGTTGTAGAGAAAGCTGCATACACCTCCTTTTTAAAACATTCAAATATTTCATTAATCTAATCACAAACGATTGATTAAACTCACAAAACTAGACCTAGAATAAATAACAGTAAAAACCTATTCTAGTTTGTTATCACTAGAGTAATTTTCAATGCTTGAAGAACACTCACAAGTAATAACAATATCAAGTCTAGTAGAAAACAAGAAAGCCTATCTCTCAATATGGTGAATCGAAGTTCATAAAAAGCGTCACTTGTAGGCTGCATTCTTCTTGTATATACAGATCCTCAAGTCGACTTGTTCTTAGTCGAACAGAAGAAGGAATGCAGTACAGGCAAGTTGCTTCTTCTTGCTTTCTTCAATCAATCTGTTAGAAGGAAATTTCCATAGATAAATATCTCTTCAATAATTTTCCTTCTTGTTCATATCTTGTTAGATTCTTTCCTTAAGCCATCGTATTGCTTCAAGCTTTGCAAACTTTTAGTCCAAGTGTATCGATTGTTTCCTGCAACATAATTACACAAGCAATCACAAACATTGAACTAATTAAGAAAGACAAGATTATCAAAACAAGTGCTCTTAGTAGTCGCACTTTCAATACTATTTCAAGATTTGTTCATATGTTTCTCAATTTGAGAAATTTCAAACAAGGAGATAATATTTCTTGAAATAGATGATGTGGACCAGAGATCCCAATTCACAGGTGTACTGATGAATGTATTAGACTTTGTAAGGCACATGGGAAAACAGTTAATGGAATAATGCGATGTTTTTGATTGGTATACTCATAGGTGGGACATGGAGTGTACTGACAAATATACAAAAAAATATATGTTCTTTGTTACGTCGATTCTTCTAAAATAGGGATTTTCTAAATGGATGTCATAAATTGATAGGATTACAAACTGCACCAATGTTGTTCGAACAGCCCGCCTCACCGTGAAGCTTAGTTTATCTGTAATTGAATATAGTACTTGAACCAACTCTCAAGACCATATTGTGCTAGGAAGCTATGAATTAGATTAATTGTGTTCAGTGTTCCTGTATCGTTAGGCGGCATATATGATGTTTGAATCCGGCGATTACAATATTTTGGTATGTTTACCCGTAAATATTCCCACAACAATCTCGAACATTTTTGGGCTAATTTGGTCGAACGGTTGTGGAAATGTATATGGCAATTGCAAATGCTTCAAGGATTAAATTCTTGTTGGCTAGCCATGCATGGAAAAATACCAACGACTGCCCTATGACATCAGCAACAAACTCTCCCATATCGTGTGATAAGTTACTTCAGAGTATCTTGTTTCACTTTCTTTTCTTCCATCAAATTTGCAAAAACATCTACTTTTGACTCGTTGGAAACCAGGGAATTGTATTTTGGAAGATATAATAATCGAGCGATTTCATAAAACTCGCGAAACCACATTAACTTCCCATGATATCGTTAAATGTGAATCCGTTAATTTTCGTTCGATGGTTAGTAGTTTCCGATCTATCCATCTTCAGATTCTCAAAGTTAACTTGAATGCCAAGAAGCTTTCCCAATCCCTAGCTGGGATATTCATGTTAACGTATGCCAATAGTAATCACGTCAAGCAAGGTACTACCACATAAATATGGATGCTCGGGGTTGAGTAGTCTGTGTCATACAGAAACTATTCTACAATCACATGAGGGACAAAGTGGTTCATGTGATGTAGGCATAAATTTGCATAACATATTATATCAGTTACTCGCTCTCCGAAATTACTATAGCAATAAATTTTATCCGGACTGAACGCATTCAGGTCGGTCCAAGGCTTTCCTAAATTCGGGTTTTGTTAGAACTGTAGGACCGGGATTGGTACTTCTGGACAGTTTCGAACGATGTTGACTATTAATGTTGAGTCAACACCGTTTCTCAACAAAGGAATGTTGATCACCGCACTACGACAATAGTGAACTGGAATCAACAAAACTCAGAAAAGTGCAGCGGAATAAAACTGAACACGAGATTTCTAAAGCCGGTATATAAAGATACCGACGGTGCCGTAGCAAAACTTCTACTAAAATTGAAAAGTAGAATTACAAAAAGAAGTTTAATTTAATCACAAACGATTGATTAAACTTACAGAAAACTAGACCTAGAACAGATAAGAAAAACCTATTCTAGTTCAATGATACTAGAGTAATTCTCAATCTTTAGAGAACACTCACAAGTAAACACCGAGGTAAAGGTCTAGTAAAGCAAGACGCCTAAACAAAATAATCTTCTCTCTTTTTGTTCTTAGAGTCAGCAGCCTTGCAAAGCCTTCTTCTTCCAATATATATATTGCGGCCACTCATCACAGGAAGAAACAAGGTGGCAAAGTGTGCCCAAGTCTTCCCAAACTTGGATTCGTGGTAAGGAAACTTCCTTTGATGTATTAATGGTATAAGGAGTCTTCTAGATATCAATCTCTTTTAAATCTCACTTTCCTTATAGCATAATATTCTTTCATGAATCATTATGGCAGCTTCCTTACAACAATTATGGATCCTTTAATCTTCAAGCCCATCACGCCTATTCTTCTTATTTGGCCCTTTTGCTACAAAGGTTCGCTTGCTACAAAGAATCGCCATAAAGGACGTTTTGGTACAGTGACTGATACAGTAACCAATCGTGATCCATTAAACATGTTGAGGCCCAACTTGATATATCCTACAAAATAATCATAGAAAAAACAACTACAATTGTCGAACCGGTTAATAAACGAAGAAAGGCCGAATTAACAAAACAAGTGCAATATAAATTGCACTTTCAATCTCCCCCTTAATTCTTGCCTTTCTTCACAAAAACCTGAAAGTAGTTAGTAGGAAAATTCAAGACAATATCAAGCAACTCCCCCTTGCTCCAAGAACTCCCCCTTAATACAAAAACCAAGAGTACAAACATTCTCCCCTTTTTGTGAGGAAAGAAAGAAAACAAAGTTCTTTACGTAAACTTCACCATCTTGGTAACTGCTGAGGACCCAGACAAAGTACTAATGTCGTTAAACGATGTCGACTCAACATTGTAGTCAACACCGCAAAGAAAGAAGCAAAAGCAGACTATAGATGATCACCAAGGGCGAATCGTAAATAGAGTGGATGGTCACCGAGGGCGTGATGTGAAGAGAGCTAAGGTCAAGTACACAACTTACAAGATAAGTCATGATGGGTGTTGTTGGGTTTTGCCAAGGTAGATTCTCGCAAATATATATCAAAGCAACGAAAACTGCACAACCGTTAATTAAAGATTAAAGTTGCAAGTAAAACAGCTTATCCGTCAAGTCAACTTAATCGATACAAATGTATAAACCCTAGGGAGGTTGACCAAAATCTTGATCTTAAAGAAAGTGACTTGAAATGCAAGTACAGAATGCGTAATCCAAAACCAAGAAAACACCTTAGACCTACTCCCTCAAACCCAAAACACACGTAAAAAAATAAAAGCACAAGGTTAAGTAACCAAGATTTCAAAGATAGTCAATGTTGACCGAATGTTGACTCAACATTGGTGACAACATCGGAAATCGCACCACTCTTAATGTAAGTCATCCAGAAACCAAGTCTCAAATGTGCGATTCGATTAACACCACATCGATGTCATGCAAACCGAAAGAGAAAGGAATACCAAAGAAACACACCCAACATTGCCTCAAAAAGTAAATTGAACAATTAGCATAAGTTTGAGTGGGTGACCATGAGATCGTGAACCATGTCAAATAATTGAAACACGATGAATCCGCTCCAAAGCCAAGCCTATGCGGAGTTAGGCAAACACACGCCTCATGGCATAAAGATCACTCATTCGACTATATTGGGTAATTTGGTACTCGTAAAGTGAACCAAAGAAGACATTACGAGAATCGGCACTTTTGTGCGTGTCGGTTTCAAAGACAGCCATCAACCTCACGACATATGACACATCGCCACGCCGATATCCGGATAGTATTTGAAACTCGCCCAACACGATCCTCGACTAAACACTTCGAGCCCTTTTATCATAATTCATTAGATTTATTACATAAAGAGCAGGAGGCAACATCAAGTGCGAGTCAAGGTACGAGTAAAAATAGCCAAAAAGCAGCAAAAGTGGGTTTTACATAAAGCAAACACACAGGAGACTCGATACCTTTCAACCTTGGTTTCAAACAATTTTCAAACCCTAAGCATCACCACCGTAAGCTACAAACCAAGAACAACCAGAGACCAAAGATGTACATGTGAGCACGTAAACACAAAATGTAACTAAAAAGCATAAAAGAAAACAGCATCACTTATTCTAATTTTCCAATGTTGACCGTGATGTTGAGTCAACATTGATACTCAACAATGACAATCACAGAGAGCACAGACTGAGAGATCTTCGAAGACTGAAGAGTCTCTCACTATCTAACGGCTTGGTAAAAATATCTGCAGGTTGATTGGTTGTATCTATGTGAATTACTTGCTTATTGACCAAGTCCATAAGAAAATGATGCCTAATATCTATGTGCTTAGTGCGAGAGTGTTGAACATGGTTCTTAGAGATATATGTATGGCACTAAGGTTATCACAGAACATCAAAAGGGTAGCACTTTGTAGACCATAGTCAAGCAGCATATTTTTCAACCAGACTAGTTGAGTCACACAACTCCCAGCTGCTACATATTCAGATTCAGCAGTTGAAAGTGACACACAGTTCTGTTTCTTGCTATACCAAGACACCAAATTTGGACCAAGATAAAAGTAACCTCCACTAGTGGATTTTCTATCATCTAGATCACAGGCCCAATCAGAATCACTAAATCCCACCAGATTAGTGTTTGTATCACATGCAAATTTTGAAATGAATTAAGAATAAGTAGATTTTTATACAATTTTACCCAAATTAAGATATCACCTAATAATGTACCTTCATTTTCTAACAATGCTTTACTTTCGGGAGTTACAATATTGTGTTTCGTTCATTTATAATTTGTGTTAGATCCTAACCATAATCCAAAATTAACAGTTCCTGATATATATCCAAGGATTCTTTTAATGACAGTTAAATGGGGGCTTTTAGGGTTGGACTGATACCGGGCACATACGCAAACTGAGAACATGATATATGGTTTACTGGCAGATAGATACAAGAGACTTCCAATCATTGATCTGTACAATGTTGTGTCAACATCCTCCCCAACATCGATTCTGCTTATCTTCAACGATGTAGCCATCGGAGTACTGCATGGTTTGGCACTTTCGAGCCCAAATTTTTTGATCAGATTTCGTGCATACTTTTCCTGGGACAGGAATAGGCCATCTTCCTTCTGTTGGATTTGAAGTTCAAGAAAATAGCTGAGTTCCCCTATCATACTCATCTCAAAGGTACCTGTCATAGCTTTCACAAACTGATCTACCATAGAGGGATTAGTTGAGCCAAACACAATATCATCAACATATATTTGAGCAATGCACAGATCATGTCCTTTTCTAAGAATAAACAGTGTTTGATCTCCCTCCCCCTTTTTGAAACCAAAATCAACTAGAAAATCAGTTAATCGAGCATACCAAGCACGGGGAGCTTGCTTCAAACCATACAGGGCCTTTTTCAGTTTATACACATAGTCAGGGTGACTTGGATCTTCAAAGCCCTTAGGTTGTTCCACATAAACTTCTTTATCTATATAGCCATTCAAAAAGGCTCCCTTAACATCCATTTGCTTCAGTTTAATGTTTAAGGCACACGCAATAGCAAGCAAAAGTCTAATGGATTCTAATCTAGCCACTGGAGCAAAGGTTTCATCAAAATCTATTCCTTCTACTTGAGTGTAACCTTGTGCAACTAGACGAGCTTTATTCTTAACAACTAGCCCATTTTCATCACTTTTGTTCTTGAAGATCCACTTAGTTCCTATGACATTTACTCCTAGAGGACGAGGCACTAAGGACCAAACTTCATTTGTTTTAAATTGGTGCAGTTCATTTTGCATGGCCTCTATCCAATACTCATCTTTTAAGGCTTCTTTCAAATTCTTAGATTCAGTAAGTGAGACAAAACAGGAAGAACTTACTGTTTGGCACAAAGTTGCATTGCTTACCATTTCCTTGTAGTTCTTTCTGGTATTTCCCCTAAGAGTCATTCTTCCCCTTGGATCACCAATGGCTTGCGAACTTAGATGATCTTTGTGAATCCTCGGGGGTGGATCACATCTGATGGAATCCAGAGGCACAGTCGGTTCCAGAACAGGTTCATCTTCACTTTCAGAGACAGATTCATCTGATGAGCTCTCCCCCGGCAATGTTGAGTCAACATTGTGATCAACATTGACTCCATCTTCTCCGATGTCGATGGATCGGAAATCGATTCAATACCGTGATCCGTTCAAGACTGCCTCATCTTTTTCAAGTTCTCATCTTTCAGCCAAATTCTTCCACCATATGTTCGTCAGTGAACTCTTCTTCAAAGGGACAATCTACAGATAAATCAACTGAGCCATGCAAACAGTAAATGTTAGTAGACACAGAGTTTTCAGAGTCCAAAGATTTATCTCGGAATATCTCTTCACAGTTCTGTGAGTCATCATAATCAAAGAAGAGAATCTGTGACGATGTTGAGTTTTCATTGTTGACCAAACATCGATTTTCAACATCGCCCGTAATGCAGGACAAAGTCGCAACACGACCTTCAGAGTATCGCCTTCCTGCTCACACCTGAATCATCACTAAGACAAGCAAGAAACGTTTTTCCCTTCTTACGAAGAGTGTTAGCACATTCATTCTGAAAGTGACCCCATCCTTGACATTCAAAACACCTAACTTTGTCTAGTCGTTTAGAATCAAAACCAGGAAGTTCTAAGGCCTTATTGAACTTGTCAGTAGCCTTAGGATTACTTGGGGAGGCATTGTTAGAATTCTTCCTAAAGCTGGTTTTGTTGAAATTTCTAAGCAACTTAGTATAAGCTTTACGAAAGGCTTCTTCAGTAATCTCATCAGACTCATCACTACTGCTATCAGACTCAGGGATTTTTGATTTGGAGTGCATAGACATACTAATAATTTTCGTACCATTGCGCTCATTCTGTTGAATTTCAAAATTCTTTAAATTGTTCATCAAGGTATGAAAATCCATAGCTGGCAAGTTTTGAGTATCTTCCAAAATCATTCTTTTTATGTCAAACTTTGAAGAAACAGATCGAATTACTTTTGAAATCAATTGTTTATTTGACATGGCATCTCCAAGAAGTTGAATATCATTAGAAATAGTGAGAAGCTTGTCAAAGTAAGAATCAATTGTTTCTTCTTCCTTCATTCTCAAGTTTTCAAATTTAGACCAAAGAAGTTGCAATTTAGTTTGTTTGATACTATTATCACCTTCACAATGATTTTGGAGTAAATCCCAAGCTTGTTTAGCAGTAGTGCAATTTTGTATGAGTTTAAACATATGAGGATCAACATGAGAGAAAATTGCATTCAAGGCTTTTTCATTGTAAGAGCTAGCAAGAAAATCATCACCTGACCACTGAGCTTCACGTTTTGGAACGACATCTCCATTAGCATCCGGTCCTATGGTAGGCCACATGTAGCCTTCAAGAACAGATTTCCATGCACGCCCTTCAATTGATTTGATGTAGTTCACCAGATCTTCCAAAGAGTGGTAGTTCACCCATATAGCATGTAGTCCGTGACACTTGAATTGATAGCATCCATCGAGTAGTACCAAATCCGTACACCAATTAATTAGGTGTCCGCTCTAATGCCACTTGTTAGAACCGAGGACCGGATTGGTACTTTACGATTTAACGATGTTGACTATTAATGTTGAGTCAACACCGTTTCTCAACAGTGAACAGTGATCGACCAGACTACGACAACAGTGAACTGGAATCAACAAAACTCAGAAAAGTGTAGCGGAATAAAACTGAACACGAGATTTCTAAAGCCGGTATATAAAGATACCGACGGTGCCGTAGCAAAACTTCTACTAAAATTGAAAAGTAGAATTACAAAAAGAAGTTTAATTCAATCACAAACGATTGATTAAACTTACAGAAAACTAGACCTAGAACAGATAAGAAAAACCTATTCTAGTTCAATGATACTAGAGTAATTCTCAATCTTTAGAGAACACTCACAAGTAAACACCGAGGTAAAGGTCTAGTAAAGCAAGACACCTAAACAAAATAATCTTCTCTCTTTTTGTTCTTAGAGTCAGTAGCCTTGCAAAGCCTTCTTCTTCCAATATATATATTGCGGCCACTCATCACATGAAGAAACAAGGCGACAGCAGGCAGGCCCAAGTCTTCCCAAACTTGGATTTGTGGTAAGGAAACTTCCTTTGATGTATTAATGGTATAAGGAGTCTTCTAGATATCAATGTCTTTTAAATCTCACTTTCCTTATAGCATAATATTCTTCCATGAATCATTATGGCAGCTTCTTTACAACAATTATGGATCCTTTAATCTTCAAGCCCATCACGCCTATTCTTCTTATTTGGCCCTTTTACTACAAAGGTTCGCTTGCTACAAAGAATCGCCATAAAGGACGCTTTGGTACAAGGATCACATAAAGAACTAATCGTGATCCATTAAACATGTTGAGGCCCAACTTGATATATACTACAAAATAATCATAGAAAAAACAACTACAATTGTTGAACCGGTTAATAAACGAAGAAAGGCCGAATTAACAAAACAAGTGCAATATAAATTGCACTTTCAGGTTTGATCTAGTCTGGTCTAGAAATGGAATTTTTTGGGCCCAAACCGCACTAGACCGATATCTATGTTTTTTTTTTTTTTTTCCAAAATTTTCATTTGTGCCATTGTCCATTTGCAAAATCTCAACTGCCAAACCAAATGTTGCATAGATATGAGTCGGCGCTCGTCCCTAAGATCCTCATCTCATCTCTTCCA
Source organism: Plantago major (assembly GCA_026545765.1). Classification (NCBI taxonomy): domain Eukaryota; kingdom Viridiplantae; phylum Streptophyta; class Magnoliopsida; order Lamiales; family Plantaginaceae; genus Plantago; species Plantago major. Next base: position 66,604,182 of record CM048839.1, on the reverse strand, counting down.
TCTTTGTTAATTTCATCCCACCTTTTCTATATTTTCTCATTACTCTAACATCTCGCATAAAACTGCACGTTAACCCTAATTTATGAAGTTTTCCTGGACGGAGAGAGTAGATTGTTTGAACAACTTTTTGGCTCTCAACAATGAATGGTGTTCTCAAGAAGGAAACACCAACTAAAAAAATAAAGAAGGAAAGTGCAAATTTTGGAAGAGATACTTCCAAGAGTTTCGAAACATTGAAAGCACCATGTTATTGACACTAGTCATTAACTTAAGATATCATTCCATGTTTTTAAAGTGAAGTCTTGATCTAACAGCGAAAAACCTTTTAAATCAACAAAAAGAGGTGGCTCCAGGAAGTAGGAATTACGTATGTAACGAAGTTATTAAGTCAACTTTGGCCAAAAGTAATTAACTTGGAGTAATTAAGGTATCAACATAGACATTTTGCTGGAAATACTGAACGACATGAGGTGTCCAGAAATCAACTCAGGCGATTGCATTGCCATGTCAATGTAGACCAGTAAGGGATATAGCTAAATTAAGATTGCAATGGAATTCAAACTTACGCAGTGAATTTAAGTGCTGAAAAGTTGGAAAGTGGATTAGTTGGGAGATTACACCACTTGAGTAACCACTAAAAACTCTAAGTAACTTTACATACAAAACATTTAGATATAGTAGCTTGTTCCTTAATGAACCAACACACAATGGGTCATCCTCTAGAGTATAACAAACTAATACTTCTAATAATTTTAGTAAAAATAAACCAAAGAATTCATATCGAATCTGACTTTTGTGATGTGAAACAACCTGAGTGTGATATGCCTTATACATGCATGTACATAAATGTGTGAACGTATTTTCTTTGTTTTGGTCAATTATAATGGTAAGGAACACTCAAATTTCACAGGCGAAGCTTAATATATGCAAATAAGTAACTTGATCAGGATGAGTCCAATTCATTTTACCTTAAGGCCACCATCAATGAGAGTCTTGTGGTCGCAAAGATACATGAACAAATCCTTCTTTGAATGTATCATTCTTAGTGGAGAACTGGACTTGTCAACTAAGCGGGATATTATTTGTTTATAATCATGAGGCAGCAACCTCTCCCAAACAGCGTCAGATTTAGCAGCATCACGAAAACTAGTTGCCACCATGGACAAACAACAAGCGTCTCCCTGGGTGGTAGAGACAATGGATTGACTATGCAATCCTCTGGCAAATCAAAGCAAAAACTCCCATTCACATTAATTCTTTTTACTTCTCTCTCTGTCGCCATTACAATGTTCACTAGTCTATTAGAAAATATTTCAGCTGGTTTTTTCTCTCCTTTGATCGAACAGGGCAAAATTTAGGTGAATGCTTCTTTTTGTTCAAAGTTTAGGCTAATATTTTTATCATACATCATAGGTCATCAGTCAAAAGTATAATAATTAAAGCTTCCCATTAAAAATATAAGAAGTCCAAGAGAATTTAATCTTTTTGAAAGTTATTACTTAAATCCTACATATTTTGGTAAAAAGTATTTCTATTCAATTTTACTTTAATTCATCTATTATTATCACAATTAATTAGGAAAAAATTGGGTCCCAATTAACACCTAAAGTTTAGAAAAAATTAATATGAATTTGTTTTGTAGTAATCTCGGAGTGTCGTTCTCTTCGGATACTTAGCATGGACGCTAGCGAATAAAGACACAAAGTTGGTAATCCTAATTATAAAACATGTAATCATAAACAAAGGATCTTTGGAGCTGTTTTGAGACAAATCAATTTAAAGCGTTGAAAACATGCAGGAACGTAAACAGATTATACTCCCTCCGTAAAAAATTCTACTTCCCGCATTCTATTTTGGGATGTCCCTTTCAACTTCCCATCGCTTTAATGGAATATCCCCTCCTACTTTATTCACTATCTCTCATACTGTATTCACTAGCTCTCCTACTTTATTCAATGTCTTTATTACTTTATTACCATTTCTCCTACTATATTCACTTTTTTTAAAAACTTGTGTCAGGCCAGCGGGTAATTATATCCGAGATGGAGGGAGTATATAATAGCAAAATCGTTAAACAGATGGTTGACAATGTAAAGAATCCCCAACCTCCCTCGTATTATGTTACCCACGACTACTTAGTTTCAAACAACGTAATTGCTTTCTATTTGGTAGTCATGATACATATTAATAGACTAAGGCGTAGTTAGTCAAGATACCCTGCTTTTCACCAACGGTCACCTTCTCACACTATAAACCATAACATATCACTAAAATATCAAAATATAGGACAACCATGGTTTATATCTAAAACTAATTAATCAAATATATAAGAATATAATGAGTAACACAATAATAGAGCTTGGCGGTTCACCTATACGGCAGGGTTTAGCTACTTATAGCAGGAGTAGTAACATCATAATACTAATAACAAAGAAAAGAAAAAGAAAGAGTTTGATTGTTGATGACGGTTGCATTCTACGTTTTTCAATGGGTATGACGTCCATGATTTCAGATTCAGGTTTTTTTCTTTTCTCTTGTATCTTCTTTTACTTTGAGAGAAGTAGGGTTATGATTTTGAGTGACCTTGCATTGCTTATATAGTGTAGATTGCCTGGATTTTTCGTGCACATCAGTCCAAGGAAGGTGGTGTGTTGCGGGCTACAAAATACGAACTTGGTCCAGGAAGGAACTAGAAGGCGTGACTGCGGTCATGTCATGTACGTGATCTAGGATATTGCGGCCACGTTTGTGGCCATACTCGCCGACTTCTTGACTCCAGTACGCGTCTTTCTCTTACGGGCTAGTTTTTACCTCCGAAACTTAGTTATGTTGAAAAGTGGTCTTCTACAATGTTTTAGTACATTGAATAAACTTCACAATTGTGGGTCTTGTGCCTTCAATTGATTCTTCTAACTCCTCGTACACCTTGATAATCATCTATCAGTATTTCCTTGGACTAAGCGTAAACACATCGTATTTGCCTCAATAATTGCCATAATCCTCTTATTTGGCATATGTGTACCTTGTGAAACACCAAAATAGGTAGTTAGGCATAATATGACAATAATATTCTATATTGCAACCAAACGAGGGTAAAAAAGTGTGTTAAATCGCACATTTCATTGTCACATCAATTCATATGCATTAAACTAGTCTCAATCTTCGTATATGATAATTTCTGGGCTTGCTAGTTTGAAATCTTCTAATCGTTTTGGTTAAGAATTGTTCGTCTGACAGTCGAATAGTTTCGCTAGTTTGAAACACTCTAAAAATGAAAGGTTAAACCCTTGGTTTTGTGGTAAGGCATAAATAACCTATGAATCGTCACTCAAATTTGTTTTACTTTTGAGCAATCAAGTTGTTTTTCTCATGCAAGAAATTTGGAGTCTCCTGTTATCTTTGTTGTTAGTTTGAAGGGACTTTCTGTGGAAGATCAATTTTTGAGCATAACTAGTAGTGGCTTTTTCTTTAGTGATGCCTTTCCTTTTTGTTACTCCGTTTTTAGTTTATCTAGAATAGGCACAAAAAAATGAAAGAATTAATAAAAAGAAGGAAAAATAAAAAAACTAGAAGACAGGGAAAAAAAAAAAAAAAAGAATAAGTTAGTCCAAAAAAATTCAAGCAAAAAAGATACCCAAAAAAAGAAAAAAGGGTACAATTAGTGGACTGCACAAAAAAAATAAAAAAATAAAACAGAGATCACAGTCTTTTATGGCTCTCTCGACTACATTGCTCTTTTCCTCAGTTAAGAGCTGTTTTTGTTGGATAGAGTTTTGTTTTGTGATTAGCACTAGTTGGTTATTTGTCTGCATTAACTGGTTGATCTTCATAGATGTTGACATTTGTAATTTGTTCTTGAGCAAGGCATTGAGCTATCTGTTTTCTGTTGTTTTGTTGCTCAGTAGACAATTTCTGGATAGGGTATATTTTGTACAGGCATGATACTTTGTGTTGAAAAAGTTGAGAGAACTCAAAAAAGAAAAAAAGGCTGGCCCGGCGATTAATTTTGTTGTTGGTGTTGTTAAGCTTTCTCTTATCTTGTTTAGCAGTCTTTGTGAGTGTATTTCTTATGATTTGGTTGTTCTGGGTAGTTGTCCTTCCCCCCATGGTTTTTTATGGGTTTAATCATGTTTGCTGCATGTAGTAAATCAACATTTGGGAGCTCTGTTGGTAACTACTTTCTCTTACCAGCATTTATTATGGATTCTAAGGGTAGATGGCTAGTGTGTGTGTTTCTGAGAGCTACTATAGAGAAAGAGCTCCCCTTTCTCAACACGTTTTCTTCTAAATGACACTTATTTCTTTGTTGGATCCTTTTGGTAATTGTTTACACTGCATTCACTCTCTTTTGTTGCACACTACTTCTATGTTTCTGCATATATGGTGGTATAGGAATCTTTTGGTGCTCGAAAACCAGACTGATAAGTTTTTGACTAGCTACTTGTTGCCCAACACTCTTCATTCATTCTGGATAGAGTTTACAAAGAGTGAGGAACAACAAGTTGATTTCTTTTATAGTTCCAAGCTCTACTGTTGGAGATATTTTTTGGAAAAGCAAATGACTGGAGAAAGAAAGGAAGGCAATTTGAGATACAGTTGCTACAACGAAATTACTTCAAGGAATGTTGACATTCCCATTTCATGGATAAATGGAATCATTTCATCTGATAAGCAATTTTTCGGCATGTTCAAGATATCCATGTTGATTCTGTACCTAAACTCTTGCAAACCTCCATGATGTATTTTGTCTTTCATACTTGTTACTACTATCCTAGTGATATTAGGTTGGTAGGATGTTATTTTGTCTAATCTGATAGCATGTAATTTATTACCCTAAAGGCTAGATGGATCTTTTTTATGTTTATGCTGGATCTGTACTATGGACGGTTAAGTCCTCTATGGTTTATTATCAATAAAAAAAAGCTTCCTCCACCCTTTAAAAAACCTGTGAATCGTCATAAGCAACCTGTGACAATGATCCCGTATATTTGTGCCCAATCATTGCTACTATGTTCATTCTTTTCCATTAATTTTTCAAAGAAAATCTAGTTCTTGTTCCTGATTATCTGCTTAGAGTAAGTAGAAATTCAAATTTGATAATTTGCTCTCACAAACTTGTTTATATGTACTCCATAACATTGCAATTGTTGATTAGTTTTTTGAGAGAACGATTTTGTGATTAAAAGTTTGTGTACACAACACTACTTTTAATAATTAATTTTTAGCTCACAATTCCCACACTAATTTTCGCAAACTTACATACACCAACAACATGACATAAGCTTTCCATCTTGCGTTCTGATGTGACAATGAAATGTGCGATATATCATGCTTTTAGACCCTCATTTTTTGCCTTAGATGCAATACTCGGTTCATTTTATGGTCATTTACCAACTATACGTGTTTTATGTAGGTCAAGATCGCGGTTTTGAGGATTTGCACGATTTTAGGCACCAAAACGGCATAATTGTGTCAAATCAAAAGAAGGAAGCAAATATGCCGGATCAACCATTGCACAGAGTTCGAGGAGTCAAAACATGTCATGCGACCAACCGATGCGAAGATAAATGAAGATGGAACAACTTTGTAGAAGATCACTTTCCGAGGAAACGGAGTTACGAAGCTCGAAATTGAAGAACGAAGAAAACAAACTCAAGTCTACAGGAATCGCACTTGGCCACTGGGGATCAAGAGGCTCATCAGGCCACTAGGCGGCGCAACATGCCCTATTTTTCCAAAACCTTCCTTATTGAAGAATGGTGGTTTGGAGGTCGAAACTTCACCTATAAATAAGACCTCAGGGGTCTCAGATTTCACACCGCTCACAAGACAGCTCTCCTAGGGAGAGAATCAGTCCTCGGGGAAGTGAAACCCCAACCCACTGGCCATCAGGCACCTAGAAGGAGGAAACACCAGGAGCAATAGCATGAAGACATCAAGATCATCAGAGACTAAGCTTCTTCTTCCTTTCTTCTTAGATTTGAATTATTGTTCTTCAATTACTATGAGTAGCTAATTTACATTTGTTAAGGCGAACCGCCGGAACTTTGCTTTTGCTACTTCTTTACATACCGTGATATGTTAATGTAATAGTTATTTGACGTAAATCGTGGTTATACAACTCTATACATCCTTCGTGGTGTGTTTCTGTTGAGTGACACAGTAGTTTCATTGAATTGAGTAGGGGTACTCGTGCCGACTGCGCCTTAGCACCATAGTATTATGTCTTGCTGTCGTTAGAGGTAACTGCGTATGATTTTAACTAAGAAGTTGGGAGTAGCATAGCAGAAGGAGGTTGGGGAACCTTTACGCCTGCCAACTATTGATTTACAACAAAGCAATTTAGGGTTTACTGCGAACTGATCATTCTGTCTGAAATTAAAATTGTGTACCTTTCTACATTCAAATTTGCTTGTTCCTATGCTAAGTGTCCGGGGAGAACGACATCCCGAGTCAACTTTCCGCTATAAACTGTGGATTTGAGGACTTCCGACTTATAAATTTAATCTTGATTGTATTTGAAGATTGCAGGTTCTACAACGGAAAAAGAAATCTCTGAGTGCACATAAAAATTTGGCACCGCTGTCGGGGACACTTAACCGCTCAAGCAAGTTTTGTTCGACCGAGATAAGTTGAAATCTTTCTTTCGCTTTTTAATTTACGCACATAAACCCAAAAAAATCAGAAAATCTGTGAGAATATATCTCCACAACAAAAAATCCAAAAAATATTTTTTTCCCGTATTAGTTTACTTTCTCATAAAAAAAATCCAGAAAAATATTTTCCTTCCTGCATTAATACTTCCTTACCAAGAAAATACCAAAAAAAAATTTCTTTCTTGTATTAGTTTACTTCCTTATCAAGAAAACCAAAAAATAATTACTTTTAGATTCCTATTTATTTTGTTTATGGTATTATATATTCGTATGTACCAGGGTTTGTCTGTTCATTTTTATACAAGGTAGAAGAAGTGCAGGAACACCATTGGTACCGCTGAGATGATATAGACAAGCTTGAAAGGCGAAGACTGTTTGCTACCATCATAGAATCATCTAGCAACATCAGTGGAGAAGGAACCGGCAACGACAATCCATCTGGGAACGTCGCAACTTCTAAATTTGAGCAACTGCTTAAGATTAGACTTGAGATTCAAGCTGAAAGGGAAGAGCTGGAGCAGGTGATGCGCTCAAAATTAATACTTGTAAATAACACAAGTAGTAAAGCGGTTGTCGTAGTACAACAATGCTTAAACCACAGGGTCGTTCTCTCGAGGAATTGATTAAGCTAGTTCTAGGTGTAGGCTCAAGGTGTGAGTTGTAAACAGATAGTGTGGGTAAGGTTGATACTTCAAAACCCTACAACAAATTACAATTACAAGACAAGGTAATACCTAGATCATGCAATTTCTACAATTAAAATGAAGCAAGCGGATCTTTCAAAAGTGCTGACATGATATAGCTAATGGTACACTGCCCGCGAATGCAACACTTTGCTATTGCAAAATCAAACCAGATACAGATTATAAGTACGTATGAGTTACGGCAAAAAGCTTATCACTAGCTATACCCTCATCCGGATATATACTAATTAGAGGTAAAGACTGATGCAAGTTCACAACGATCAAGCATGCGTTCAATGATCAGATATCAATATGTCACAATACAAGTTATTAACAGCAACCGCCTAACTCGTACTATTGAATACCTGGGTGCCTATTGGTCTCTACGATCGTCAGAAAGATCAATAATGCTTCTTCGAATTAAAAGAGAGATTGAAATCTCTAAGTGTTTACAATGCTTGGAATTGAAAATATGAAAGTAGAAGTAATGAAGATATATCCTAATGATTGATACAAGTGGTCTATTTATAAGATCAAGGAAGAAGAAACTAGAAATCATGGGATAAAAACTACCAGAAATTGTGGGTTTGATTCTGTCAAACAGAGCTCACCGCAGTGAGGTACTTTTGGGGATCCTCCTCACCGCATTCTAGACCTTCTGCCTCCTTTTCCGCTTGGTTGTACCATGGTGAGCCCGTTTGGATGCGAGGCTCACCGCATGAGCCTCAGTGTCCGGAACTCCTCCATTTTTCCCATTTTCTCCACTTTTCTCTCTCTTTTCCAACCTCCATGTCACCTCTCTTGGAGTAATGGCCCACTAACTTAGCCTTATGGTGCTTCTAGAAGGTTTTGAAGTCTTCCTTGTACTTTGGTCCTCCATTTCCTTGCCAATGACGCTAAGACACCTAAAAATGCACAAAAACACACAAAAAACCCAAACCTAACACGGAACAAAAACACTAAATAAAGGCTAAAAGACGCAACAAAATACAAAACAAGGCACTAAATGAGTCGTTAAAATATCGACTCATCAAACTCCCCAAACCGAACCTTTGCTCGTCCTCGAGCAAACAACTCTAAAACTTAGAAAAAGAAAAATGCATAGACATGACAAACAACAGAAGAGTTCAATCGACAAGCTACCGGGACAAGTATTGCCAGAGATAAGCCCTTATTCTGATGTAAACTTCTATCCCCTCTAACTTTGACAAGTAGCTTTGCAAAGATCACAATCTTCCGTTTCACAAGTAAATAAAACTTAATCCTATCCTAGTAGTCCCTCACAAAGGAAGATAATGGTGCAACTCTCAAGTCTCTCATCTGGAAGTGTCCAGTAAAGAAGGGTATTCACTCAAGACTTAACTTAGGATGGTGACAACAAACGTCACAAGCTGCCACTAATATTACATGCTTTTGCACTCAAATCAAACGAGTCAGAAAGGAATTTTTAGGAAAGGGGTCGAAATCAAATACAAGGGAATAAAATTAGATGCCGTTCTCGTGCTTTGCTCTTTTTTCACGTTTATTTCTTTCTCTTTTTTTCTTGCGCTTTGCTCTTTTCACACAGATTTTCTATTTTTTTCATTTTTTTTTTCTATCTCAATGTTGCAAGTGTATCCCAATAGGTTGCCTATGATCCGTACTTTTGTACGTGTCGGTTTGGTATACACCCCATCAACCCTCTCAACATACAAGCACTGCCCACACGCTGGTTTATAGGTAGTATTTGGCATGCATTTTAGAAACAAAACCATCAACCCTCACAGCATATGCACAATCAGCCCTGTGTTGGTTTATAGGTAGTATTTGGAAATGCCCAACACGGTCTTAGACGATCACAAGTGATCCTGGAATACACCTTGAGATTTTTTCTATATTTTCCTTTTTTTAGAATGGCAGCATAGCAATACAAAACAATTACGAAATCGACTATAGCTCAAGTATAGAAAGTAGTGAGCCTGAGTATGCAGTTGACAAGAGTCCTCCTCCCTAAACCTGTTCCTTGGAAGAGGTTCGAGAATCGAGACAACAAGTCGAAAATGCCGTTCGGCATACTCGTTTTTAAAAAAGAGTGCACATGTATGTGAAGTGGCACAAGTTAAAAAGCCTTGCTCATCCTACTAGAATCACACATTTGCCGGTACAAGATTTTTTCATCGGCTTAAAGGCTTCTCGCCGGCTTTTTGACTACTAAAACAGGAAGACTTTTTATTTACAAATGAAACGAATTAAAGTGATTTTCCAAAATTCCTTAGCACTCAGCTAGAGGGCATTTAAGATCACATCAGTAAAAAGGCTTAACTAAGGCAATAGATAACCAGACTTGTCAAAAGAACTCAAGACTCGACACAATTTTTTTTGAAATAGGCCAAAACTTAGGCCAAAAGACTCGACTCAACTACAATCACACAAAGGTGGCTAATCATACCACCCCACATAATCGCAAAAATGAAAAAGAAAAGAAAAAACACATATATATACAAGGAAGCAAATATCCGAGGCATGTAAACATATGATACAACTTCCATCCCCAAACTTATTCTATAGCTAGTCTCTAGCCTAAAGAATACATAAAGAAAGTAAATTGTAGAATTACCGCCCATAGTATGCCTCACAAGATGATCCTTTGGAAGGAGGGCAGACCATGGGGTTCGGAAGATGAGCCTCTTCCCATGTACTGCTGCCACATGTTCTCCTCTCTTGCTAATCTACTCTCTGCCCGTGCATCCAGTTCCCGTAAGGCTGCCAAGTCCGAGGCACTACTTTGGTCCCAAGTATCCATCCTCTGGTTGAGGGCGGTGGCGTACTGGTGGACCTGTGCTACTTTACTGGAGAGGTTTTGGTAGCTGGTCTGGAGTTCGCCATATTATGCGCTCAAGTAGTAGTGGGGCGCCTCTATGGCATTGAATCTAGGGCCAGCCTATCGCTCGAAATGAGGCTCCATCTCCTCGTAGTAGCAAGAGTAGTGTGAGGTTTCCGCACCTAGTTGTGCTGTTTGGTCTTCCTCCTGCTAGACATTTCCCCCCTGGGGTTGTTCAGGAGCGTCCTCATCTTCTTCATCTGCATTTGGATCAAGCTCCTCTTCCTCAAAATCCAAGTCCATGCCTTCATGATCCTCCGGATCCTCAAAAGCCTCGAGAGCCATTACTGCCCTTGAAATGATTGGGTCTATATATCCAACCGACAAGGGAGGTTTTGTCTCTCCGATTTTTCTGATCCTAGGAACACGAGCCCTTTCACACAGCTGTGTGATGATCGTCGGGATGGCAAATCCTTTGGTTTTGGTTCTGTGGGCCCAAGTCTCCCCCAGAATAACCTCCCCGATGTTGATGAAGTCATTGGCCATGAATGCCCCAATCAGCCTTGCGATAGTGGCTGACATGTTGGTGAAGTATAGGCTGGGCATCACCGAGTGCTCGATCCAGTAAGAAAGCACACAAGTCTTCGGAAGGAGAAATTTCTTCTCCACCTTCGTCACGTTGATCCTGATGGAGTATAAAGGGCTTGCCACCCTTCAAAGATCTCTCTCAATAAGGAATCCACCCTGTGCCTCATGGTAGCTGTATTGCCCCCTATCTCGGACAGGGTCATACTCTGTACGTGTACCCAAAAACTCGCTGATCACCTCGGCAGAGTATGGGACGTTCTTCCCCCGAAACCTCACAATGTTGTTGTTGATGTCGTGGAGGTTGGTTTAGAACTCCTGAACCACAGCCGGATCGTACTTACACTTCTCCACGGTAAGACTTCCCCATCCAAGCTCGTCTATCCTCCTCCATATATGAGTAGCAATAGTGCAGTGATCTCGAGGGAAAGATATCCCTCTTTCCGCTACTATTTCTCTTGGAACCGAGAAGTTCCGAACTCGGAAGGCCTCCGCGGCAGGAGAGAGAGCGAACCCGTATTCGTCTGGCTAGGGTCCCTCAGTCTGTGTTCTTCTCCGTGATCTTCTTCCGGATGCTTCATTTGTTCCACGGGGCAAGGCGGTCTTTCTTTGAGGCATCGTCCTGCAAGGAGTGTATTAGCACAACTTTTTCATAGTTCTTTCACTGAAAAAAATCTTCTAAATGGTAACAATCATGCTTTGTCCTATCCCACGAGAAACATATAGACCATATAGTACATGCATTGTTACAACTAATCCCTCCCCAAACCGAATTTCATCATGCATCTAACCCAAACGCCTAATCCTATGCCATAATCAATCATCCCATAGTACGTTTGCAATGCGACTGAAATTCGGCTATACTATCGATCAAACAAGCAAAATCATCAATCATACACCACCATATTATTCATAGGATCAAACTAAGTGCTTTAAGAATACCCACTAAGCATGTTTTGCAAGAATCAAGCAAAAGAAGCATGAATAAGTGAATGCTACATCAAATTAGGATACAATAGAAATCAACAAGTTCAAATAGCCATAGTGGAGCAATAATCAAATTCTTAGATGTACAAAATTCTAAAAACCCCAAAATTGAGAAACAGTTAGGGTTTGAAGAGGATTACCTTGATTCCTATGCAATTGGTGGATGAAAATATGAATTGATGCTTGAATCAAAGAGATGACACTTGTAGCTTCGTATAGATACAAGGATTAAGTGATTTGGTGGAGAAATAGTTGTTTTTGAAGATTTTTGGGTAAGAGAAACCGAGCACGGTGAGGTGAAGATGAAGAAAAGTGAAGAAAAACGGGCTCCTCACTGCGCTTATAACCAGGGCTCACCGTGGTGAGCAAGGGGAACCTTTGACCTCACCGCGGTCTGGCAACAGACAATATGTACTGCCTTTGCTAGACCGCGTTGAGATTGGTTCCGCTATAGGCTCACTGCGGTGAGCTCTCTCTCTCTTTTTTTTTTTTGTTTTTTATTTTAAACTACCTAAATGCAATGTTTATATACACATGTAAATGCATCCTATTACTATACGCAAAGCAGTAAATCATGCTTTTATTATAGTCGTTAGCGTCGACTCTACTGTGGAGCTCGAATTCCTCGACCATGTTTGCCTCCTTGAATGGCTCAATGTATGGCTTTACTCGCTGGCTATTCACCTAAACGTGTCTCCGGTCTTGGGGTCCAAGAGTTCCATGGCACCATAGGGTGCGACGTGGACGATCTCATATGGCCCATCCCACCTTGACCTAAGCTTCCCTGGGATGAGTTTAAGACGTGAATTGAAGAGAAGGGCTTTCATACCTGGGACTAAGTCCCTACGGAGTAGTCCTTTGTCGTGATATACCTTCATATTATCCTTGTAAAGCTTTGCATTCTCAAATGCATTGTTCCTCAGCTCCTCGAGCTCGTTCAAGTCGAGTAAACACTTTTTTCCATCTTCTTCTAAGTTCATGTTAAGGTTCTTGATTGCCCATAGCGCCTTGTGTTCGAGCTCTACTGGCAAGTGGCAGGCTTTCCTGTAAACCAACCGATAGGGAGTGGTCCCTATGACGGTTTTGAAGGTTGTCCTATATGCCCACAATGCATCTGAGAGCTTGATGGCCCAATCCTTCCTGCTTGGTTTTACTAACTTCTCCAAGATGCTCTTGATCTGCCTATTGCTCACTTCTACTTGCCCTGACGTCTGAGGGTGGTACGGCGTTGCTACGCGGTGTTGCACTCCATACTTCCTAAGCACGTTTTCCAATGTTCTATTGATGAAGTGTTTGCCACCGTCGCTTATCAGGACTCTGGGGACTCCGAACCTCGGAAAGACGACCTTACACAGGAACCGATCGACCACCTTAGAGTCATTCATTTTAGTCGGGATTTCTTCGACCCATTTGGTAACGTAGTCAACGGCTACCAGGATATATTCGTTGCCTTCGCTGTTAGGAAAAGGCCTCATGAAATCTATCCCCCAAACGTCGAATGGTTCTACGACTAAATTTCCAATCATCGGCATCTCATTCCTCCTGGTTATGTTCCCACTCCTTTGGCACCGATCATACAGCAGACAATACTCATAACAGTCTCTCCGCAAGGTTGGCCAGAAGAAACACGAATGTAAGACTTTATGCGCGGTATTTCTTCCTCCGTAATGCCCTCCACATTCCAGAGCGTGACAGAAGGCCATGATGCTTTCCATCTCATTTTTTGGGATGCACCTCATAAGGATTCCGTCGCCACATTCTTTGAACAGATAGGGGTCGTCCCAGACGTAGAACCTGCATTTCTTAGAGAAATTTGCCTTCTCTTGACCTGTCATGTTAGTTGCAAATTACTAGTAGCAAGATAGTTCACAATATCGGCATACCAAGGCTCCACATGGACTGCGAAAAGCTGCTCATCAGGAAAATTCTCGGGGACTGGTTTCGAAGGCTCAATCGCACTAGGGTTTATCCTTGAGAGATGGTCAGCTACAAGATTCTCCTTCCCACATTTGTCAACGATCTCGAAATCGAAATATTGTAGCATCAAGATCCACCAAAGGAGCCTTGGTTCTGAGCCATTTTTGGCCACCAGGTGTCTAATTGCAGCGTGATCTGTATGGATGATAACTTTAAATTCTTGCAAATAGGATCTAAATTTGTCTAGAGCAAAAGTCGCTGCCAAGAATTCTTTCTCAGTCGTGGTGTAATTGACCTGAGCCTCGTTCAGAGTTTTGCTCGCATAGTAGATCACGTGGAAATGTTTGTCTACCCTTTGGCCAAGAACAGCACCAATGGCATAGTCGGATGCATCGCACATAATCTCAAAGGGTAAAGACCAGTCCGGAGCCATAACTATAGGGGCGGATACAAGTCTCTCCTTAAGCGTGTTGAAGGCTTCTATGCAATTTTCATTGAAATCAAAGGGTACGTCTTTGGCTAAGAGGTTGCTAAGACTCTTCGCTATTTTTGAAAAATCCTTTATAAATCTCCTATGAAAGCCTACATGACCAAGGAAAGATTGTAACTCCTTAATAGTGGTAGGATAAGGCAATTTCGAAATCACTTCGAGTTTTGCTTTATCTACCTCTATTCCCCTTTTAGAAACTACGTGCCCAAGCACAATCCCCTCATTTACCATAAAGTGGCTCTTTTCCCAACTTAAGGTTAGGTTACACTCTATACAACGTTTAAGTACAAGTTCAAGTTTACTAAGGCAATCATCAAAAGAATGTCCAAAAACAGAAAAATCGTCCATGAATACCTCAATGAAGTTTTGTACCATGTCTGAGAAGACTTAGAGCATACATCGCTGGAAGGTTGCTGGGGCGTTGCATAATCCAAACGACATTTTGCGGTAGGCAAACGTCCCGAATGGGCAGGTGAAGGTGGTTTTCTCCTGATCCTACGGTGCGATTGGTATTTGAAAAAACTCGGACAGCCCATCTAGGAAGTAGTAGAACTCGTGACCAGCAAGACGGTTCAACATCTCGTCAATAAAGGGTAACGGGAAGTGATCCTTTTTCGTCACTGCATTCAGTTTCCTGTAATCAATGCACATATGCCATCCGGTTGTCTTCCAAACAGGTACTAGCTCTCCCTTGTCATTTTTCTCGACAGTTACTCCCGATTTCTTGGGAACAACGTGCACTGAACTCACCCACCTGCTGTCGGCTATGGGGTAGATCATGTCGTTTTCTAGCAACTTCAGAACTTCTTTCTTCACCACCTCTTGTAGGACTGGGTTAAATCTTCGCTGGGGTTGACGCACCGGCTTAGAACCTTCCTCCAAAGTGATATTGTGCGTACACCTCAAAGGACTGATTCCTTTAATATCCTTGATACTCCATCCAATGGCGCCGGAGTTCCTTCTTAATAGCTCAACCAATTTCTCCTCCACTTCCGGTTTCAGGGTGGCTGAGATGATCACTGGTTTGGTGGTATCTTCTCCCAGAAACATGTACTTGTGGTGACTAGGCAGTTCCTTCAACTATAGCTTGGAAGGCTCGGATATTTCCCCTTCCTATCACCCCCCGTCCCTAGAGTCTCTAACTTCTCCTCTTCGGGGGGAAGGATCTCCGCATTATCGAGTTCCCTCAGAATTTCCACTACTTTGTCATGATGTGTGTTGTATCGGGCATCACCAGTTAATGCGATTTCCAGCTTGTCGTCACATATGTGACGCATGTAGGAGTTGTTAACCACATTGTCGATGATGTAGACAAAACTGTATTCTTCAATTGATTGAGCAGAGGGTTGGCTTGATACCTGGGATAAATCTACAGAATTCTTCTCCCCGTTTATCTCCATCCGTAGGCTCCCTTTGGCGATTGAAATCTCCATGTTGACCGTGCGCATAAAGGGCCTCCCAAATAGAATCACGTGCTCCTTGCCATCGTTTTCCTTTTCTACGGGGGCCAGGACTACGAAGTCAATCGGCACTAAGAACTTATCTACCTTGATTAGGACAACTTCTATAATTACCATTGGCTTCCTTATGGTCCTGTTTGCCATCTGCAAGGTCATCCCGGTCGGTTGTAATTTACCCAATCCAAGCTGCTTGCACAACGAATACGTGATCAAGTTAATGCTAGCCCCTAGGTCCAGCATTCCCTTAGCCAACGTACCGTTCTCCATTTGTATCTTGATAATGAAGCTTCACGGATCCTTTTTCTTCACCGGTAATCCATGCACCGAGTTTTCCATTTCCGACAGAATCTCCTTTCTCCCTTCTTCGTACCGCCTTTTATTCGCCGACACTTCCTTGCAGTACTTAGGAAATGCGGGAAAGTTTTTCACGAGCTCGAAGAGGGGTAAGGTGACACTCCCCTTGGAAAGCATGGTAAAAATGGAGTCTTGCTTCTTGTTTGTCTTGGGTTTCCTTACCCGTCCCGAAAAAGGTAAGGTAGGCGGTCCCGGAGGTTGCATCGGCACTGCTTCTTCTGCTTTGTTCTCTATTCCTGCCTCCAACTCACCTTCCTTGGCTGCTTCCTCCTCCTTGTCTTCCTTGTCCCCCGAACCACTTGGCAATTCTTCTGGAATGTAGTCGGGCTTTTCTATTACCTTTCCACTGCGAAGCGTGCTGGTTGCCATGGCCTCTTCTTTGTCTTAGTAGAAACCGCTCAGCTCCTCCAACAGATTCTCGAGGGTCACGAGTCTATCTCCGATCTCGTTGATTTGGAGATTAATTCGTTCCTACTCCGTTGTTGTAGCGTCATAGATCACGTCCAGAGATCTACACATGGCGACGAACTCTTGCCTCTTGTTCGACTCCTCGGACCTTATCTCCCGTTCGTCCGCCATGTCTGCTTCGATTCCTCCATCGAGGAATTCTACATCTCTTAACATGTAGACATCTTCTACTCTACTTTCAGATCTCCTACTGCCACCTTTTAGCCTTGCGTTTTATGCCATGTAATCATATACCTCCATCATCTCCGAAGGTACTTTCTCCAAAATGTTTCCTCCGCAAGCTAAGTCTACCATGATCTGGTGCATACTGTCTAGGCCATAATAAAACATGAGGGCTACATCATGCTGGGAGATTCCATGGTATGGGCACCTCCTCAACAAGTCACTAAACTGCTCCCATATCTCATCAAACCTTTCTCCCCTCCTTGGCTCGAAATTCACAATGCTATCCTTCAGGCTTTTCGTCAAGGAGTACGGGAAGTATTTGCGGTATAATGCTCTAAGCACTTCCTCCTATGTCCTCAATGACTCGGGCTCTAATGAATGCAACCATTCTTGGCTTGGAATCTCACAGCGAAAGGGAACAATCTCCTCTTGAGTTGGTCCTCACTCAAACCTCTAGGCGGTAGCTCTGTCAGAGCTTGCTCGAACTGACGAATAAAGCCGAAAGCGTCTTCCATCGGTCTCCCCCAAAAGTAAGGAAATAAGCACCCCCACTCATCATCCAAATCGTATTCCCTAGCCTCGGGCTCAAGGCATATTGGTGGTTTCCTTACCACCACTGTAGGTATTAAGTAATCTTTGTACCTAGCCATATGTACCTGTAGAAATCAAACTGCACTGACAAAACTAAATGAAATGTTAGTTTCTATTAGTAAAATAAATTCCTACCCGAGAATGAACGTAACGCAAATACACTAAGATTCCAGTTCCTAAAGAACGTAGGAATCAAGTCCCCGGCAGCGGCGCTAAATTTTGATGCGCTCAAAATTAATACTTGTAAAATAACACAAGTAGTAAAGCGCTTTTCGTAGTACAACAATGCTTAAACCACAAGGTCGTTCTCTCGAGGAATTGATTAAGCTACTTCTAAGGTGTAGGCTCAAGGTGTGAGTTGTAAACATATAGTGTGGGTAAGGTTGATACTTCAAAACCCTACAACAAATTACAATTACAAGATAAGGTAATACCTAGATCATGCAATTTCTACAATTAAAATGAAGCGGATCTTTCAAAAGTGCTGACGCGATATAGCTAATGGTACACTGCCCGCGAATGCAACACTTTGCTATTACAAAATCGAACAAAATACAGATTATAAGTACATATGAGTTACGGCAAAAAGCTTGTCACTAGCTATGCCCTCATCCGAATATATATAGAAATTAGTGGTAAAGAATGATGCAAGTTCACAACGATCAAGCATGCGTTCAACGATCAGATATCAATATGTCACAATACAAGTTATTAACAACAACCGCCTAACTCGTACTATTGAAGACCTGGGCGCCTATTGGTCTCTGCGATCGTCAGAAAGATCAATAATGCTTCTTTGAATTAAAAGAGAGATTAAAACTCTAAGTGTTTACAATGCTTGGAATTGAAAATATGAAAGTAGAAATAATGAAGATATATCCTAGTGACTCATACAAGTGGTCTATTTATAAGACCAAGGAGGAAGAAACTAGAAATCATTGGAAAAAACTGTCAGAAATCGTGGGTTTAATTATGTCAAACAGAGCTCACCGCGGTGAGCTACTTTTGGGGATCCTCCTCACCGTTACTGGACCTTACGCCTCCTTTTTACGCTTGGTTGTACCTTGATGAGCCCGTTTGGATGCGGGGCTCACCGCAGTGAGCCTTGTGTCCGGGAACTCCTCAATTTTTCCCATTTTCTCCACTTTTCTCTCCCTTTTCCAACCTCCATGTCACCTCTATTGGAGTTGTGGTTCACTAACTTGGCCTTGTGGTGCTTCTAGAAGGTTTTGAAGTCTTGTTTATACTTTGGTCCTCCATTTCCTTGCCAATGACACTAAGACACCTAAAAATGCACAAAAACACAAAAAAATCCAAACGTGACACGGAACAAAAACACTAAATAAAGGCTAAAAGACGCAACAAAATACGGAAAAAGGCACTAAATGAGTCGTTAAAATATCGACTCATCAGCAGGAAAGGCTAAGGATAGCCGAGGAGAGATTAAGGTTAGATGAGAACCGAAGAAGGGATAACTACACAAGTGTGGAATTGGTGGACGAAGACGACAGAACCATGTGCTACTATGCTATGCCGAGACTTACACCGTATACCTCAAGCATCTATCTGGAAAGGATTGCAAAGGAGTATGATCTGAAGGGAACTCATATGAACCAGCTACCACACTTCTACGAGAACGCAATTGAAGACCCGATGTACTTTATGAGGGAATTCTATGCAATAGTTGGAGGTATACCACTAAATGGGCTCACGGAATGTCAACTCAGAAGAAGGGTCTTCCCCAGTTGCCTTAAGGACAAGGCGAAGAACTGGCTTATCTCACTACAGCCGGGCAGTTTGACTACATGGGATAAAGTCTTCAACATGTTTATGCTCAGATACTTCCCATTGAAGAAGACATCCGACCTGAAGAGCCAGATCCAAAACTTCAGCCAATTTGACGGAGAAACCTTCCATGAAGCGTGGGTGTAACACCCCATTCTAATTAGTGCACTTTTATAACAAATCTTTACACATTTTATTCCAACTTATAATTATATCTTAACTTTAAATTATAATTATATCTTAACTTTAAATCGAAAACTAAATACAAAAAATTATTACTACAAGGTCAATAAGTATAACACTTCCTTAGTAAGCACTACCTAGTATATCAAGTAATGAAAAAGGATCTCTCTTGCAATTTAAAAAGGCAAAAGTGCAAATTTATGATAAGAAGCGTGGCTAGCATTTTCACCAAGTAATATTACTTCTTCCTTTCTTGGTTCACTCCAAATTGACCATTTCAGAGACTCTTCTTCTGCACTCTTCAAGATAATCTTCATCTCCAGTTTATAGCAGGTAGCTGAGTCAACTGATCCAAACTACGTCAATTAATACACCTCAATTCTTCCAAGATAAGTTAACCCCTCCATTTACCACGTATCATCTGCATCCTTTCCTCAATTGCCTATAAATAGAGCTATAGTTTCAATGAAAATCTCACACCCAAATTCTCCAAACCCAGTCAAATATGTAAAAGCAAGCAATTAGAAGTTATAGAAGAAGCTGAGTTTGAGTTATTATAGTAGTAATCAGGTAATCTCTTGTTGATTTTGATTCAATTACATGTTGTTTTTAAGGGTTATTTTTCCCCTTCCACTAGATGACTCTCTATGGTTATACTGTTAATAATTATATGACTATAGTGAGCTTTTAGGGAAAATTGATGTAACGGGGTTATGCCGTTAAGGTCGTCCGAGTAATATTGTTGAAGTGCTGTGTTTCTTTTGCGTGATTTTCGATCTCAATTTATGATAATAAAATTTTGATTCCAACTAGTTGCACCTAAAGATAAATTTTCCAGATACTAAAATAGGTGGTAGTCTGACAATTACAGTTCTTGTGACCATATGATATAGGAAAATGGACATGGTTTAAGTCGATGGAATAGAACCATATTTTGTACTATAAGCTGTTTGTGTATCCCTGTTTCAAGTTTTACTTAGGCGGGTTTTTCAATCTACACAGAAACCGCAAGCCGTTGTATTGTCAATACCCCATAAAACTTCTTTTCCTTTAAAATCAGTCGTAATTTAATATGCTGGAAATTATTGGCTATTGATGAGATATAATTTAGAGTCTCATTTGGTCCTTTTTAGCTGTCTTTGTTAGTCTTCGTTTATAGTTTTTTTTAGTGTTTTTGTACGTTTTTATGCTTTGGTATTTTGGTGTTGTTTTGCAGGAATCAGTAGTTTTGAGCCAAAGATGAGGAGTTGAGGTTAACAAGGCTCGCCAAGTGAGCATTTTCTTCTTCTTGGCCGATTTTTCTGGCCCAGCATTTGAATGGCTGAAGTGGCTCGCCACGGCGAGATTTGACGAGAGCCCCAATAAATCCATCGGGAGGAGCTCGCCGCAGCGAGATTTTGCGAATGAAGTCTCTATTTTGAAGATTTTGCTCGCCGCGGCGGAGCATTTTGCTTGCCGCGGCGAAATTATGCGAGGGCTATATATATTGCGATAAAGAAGGATCACCGCGGCGAGATGCGCAGATGGGAATTTCGATTTCCTTATTACTTTTGCATTTTGTAATTTCTTTCAGACTTTTTTTTAACCTAGTTCTTAGAAAAAAGCTCCATATTTATACTTTGACATTCAGACATAATTGGAGCTTGGTTTTCATCATTGTTGAAGAATCGATATCGAATTCCTGGTAATATTTGATATCTCTATCGTTTATCTCTTCAATTTGTGTTGCTATTGTTATTTGAATTTTATGAGCTTGCGTGCGATTATTAACATGTCTGTGTTTATCATATGAAGTCCCTTGAAGTCTTTGATCTTTGCTTCTACTGTGAGTAGCTAAACCAATCCGAACGCAGTAGTTATGTGACGGTTTTGCGTATTTGTTTCTAGGGTTTCGGATTCGTTCATATAGGTTTGTCTAATTTGAAATCTTGGTAAAACCTTCTATCCAATAAGCTAGTTTTAAATTCTCAAAATCATTTTCGGTTAAGGATCGTGGATTGACGACCTACGATTACTATAATTCAAGACATTCAAATAACGATTGGTTGAATTGGGTTGATTGATTTCTATACACCAACCGTGTGACAAATATGAACGATTACCCTAGAGCGAATTAGGATAACTCGATCATAACTGCTGCGTTCTCTTCTCTCATTGCTAAAAACCGTTTATCTACTTTTCTGTTTTCTAGTCACTAGAAGTAATCAAAATCAAACAAATCAAATTGTTTTCTCAAGTAACTGTTTGCTTTCAAACCGTTGTGGTAGCTTAATTAATTCCTTAGCGAACGACTCTGTGTTTAGCATTGTCTGTCTACAACAACTGCTTTCTACTTGTTTTCTATGTAGTAATTTGAGCATATCAAATTTGGCGCTGCTGCCGGGGAATCAATTCCTACTGTAGCATTTGAGAGTGATTTGTTATTTGCTTGTTTTCAACCTGAAGTTTAGTGCACTTACAGAAACTAAGAATATTTCGAGGCTTTTGAGTTGTGTAGCTTTGACAACAGGTTTATCAGAAAGGAAATTTCGATGGCCCAGCTTACCTATGGAGCTTACATGCAGCCCGACGGGGTTAGGGCCGGCAAAGCGGCAGTTGTCCTATCTAATGAAGCCAGGAATTTGGAACTTAAGGCTCACCACCTCCACAATCTCCCCAAATTCTACAGAATGGTAGATGAAGATGTGATAAGATTCATCAAGGAGTTTGAACTATTGATTTTGGGGATTCCTCCGACGGTCGAAGGGGTGACAGTTACTAACGAGGAGATCAGGAAGAAGGTCTTTGTTGGTCTAAATAATGGCAAAGTAAAAGACTGGGGGGGGGGAGTAGTCTTTTAAAATTTTGTCGATACACACAGTTTCTCAGATATCTGTGAAGATATCTGATACTTAATTTCAGAGAGCGGAAGACTTTTCTGTGATAAGTGCACGTGCTCAGCAAGATAAGTGTAAATACTTTGCAAGATAAATAAAGCAAGTAATAAACTGCAGAAAGTAAATAACACAAGTCTTTTTATAGTGGTATCTGAAGGTGGCATAATCCTTCAACTAATCCACTTCGGCCTTTCTCAGACCTGGAATTCACTAAGACAGATAAATGATGTAACCTTACAAATATCTTCTCTTGATTCCTAAATATACTAGGTTCCCAACCGAGTGTTGCCCCTGAGTTATTCCCCGGCTTTCACAGCCAAGTACTTCCTGTACTCAGAAACCTTTTTGAGCTATTCCTTAGTTTCCCAAGCTAAGTACTTCCTGTGTTCAGTAACCTTGGAGTTATTCCTTATTTTCCCAAACTAAGTACTTCATGTACTCCACGCCGAATATGATATTGGTTTTAGGTTTGTTTGTCAGGTGAGCTTCTTTAATAACTTATTCAGTTATTCAGATAGCTCTATGAATCAAGTATACTTAATACACTTTGCAATGTATGGTATCTTGTTCTTTACTGACCAAAGTCTATTGTAAGTGTTCAAGAGAATGAATCTCAGATATGAAATCTTAGTTCAACTCCTTCACAGATAACAATGCTTGTTAAGGATCAGGACACTTAGAACTTTAGTGCTACTTAGAACCAAGAGCTTTGGTCGCAACAGAAAGCTTGAAGGTAAGTAGTTTGCTTGAGAGAGCTTGTGTGAGAATGTAAGTTCTGTGTTCTAAGGTGTGTTCTGTGTGTGTTATCAAGCAGTCTAAGTGTTGATATATATAGATGAATTTGAGTGCCGTTTGAATAGTATCCGTTAAGCTTAACTCAATTTCAAACTATTGATATCTGGGTATAGTACTGTAGCAGGTTTGTCTTCTTCTTCAGAAGCTACCATTTTTGTTCAGACATTTTTGTCTGCGCATTTAATGCACTGTACTATATTTTGTCCTGTAGTGCCAACGGAACTATGCATGGTATCAGAGATCTTTATACTATCAGAGTTCTCTGAAGCTTTGCATGTTCTTTTCCATCGATTATCACAATTCCAGATACCACTTGTTGAAACAACTTTATTATAAAATATTTCTTTTCAGAAACATAGTTTATGTCCAAGGTATCTGAGTGTAGATATCTGTGGGCACTTTCCTCCTCTCAGAAACCTTTTATTCTCAAATATCTTTTGCAGCACTTGTGTTTCGAAATGCAAGTTTCTTCAAGATATCTGGACATAGGTATCTGAAAAACCTTTGTCTTCAGCAATCTTGTGCAGTCTTCAAATCTTCAAATCCGTAGAACTTTTCCTGCTGGATGGCTTCTTCTTGGTCTTCTTTAAAAAATAAAAATTACATTTCGAGACCTAACATCCTATACAAGTTTTTCTAGACTATCGTACTTCGTGAGTTTCCTCTTTTACAGTGTTCAAGTGAATCAGGAGTACTAATCACCTTCTGAGCTAAGATAAGTCATTAGGTTGCTGATCAAAATCTAAACAGATATTCCTAACAAATTTCCCCCATTTTGATCAGTCAACGATGACTATCTGACCTATTACAAATCTGGATGAGAAAACAATCCACTACTTAATCATTTCTTATGATCTTTCAATTCATATAATTAAGTGCAGAAAGTAAACATCAACCAAATCACAATGTGTGATCTTTGCTGACAAGTTATCTTTTATAGAAATTGATATCTGAGAGTAAGTTCATCAGATATGTTACAAAGAAAGTTCAGAGATAACTTTAGTACATAATACAACATTTTAGCTCAGTCAGCAAGATACAAAATACATAGCAAATTAGGACAACAGGAGTAACCAGGCTCCAAGTAGACATCCTAATAAACTAGTCTTCAAGTCTTCAACACTTCAAGTCTTCGAAAGCAGTTCCATGGATCAATCTGCGAATTTCCTATCACCAAACCTTTTGATATCATCACAGTAGTCATAGAGAAGAGTTCTGACAATCATCTCTGTGTCTCTGGAAAATCCACAGACTTCCTTGTAGGTTTTGGTAGGATTTTTCTTGGCAAAGTGCTTGACCCACAGATACTTTCCCCACTTCCAGGCATGCTCGATTCTGATATCTGATAGCTTGAAGTATTCATAAATGATCTTCAGATATCTAATGTCACCCTTGTATTGATCTTCAGTCAAGTAGAAGGACTCATAGAGTTCCACAGCAAGTCTTGCTCTTGTGCCTGTTCCAGTGATGTTGGGAATTCTGTGTACATCATCTGGCTTTCCATAAGGACATTCATCAGAGAGGTCCTGGAAACCTTGAATTTACTTCAAAATCCAACCAGGCTTTGGTGTGGTTGTTGTTAATCAAGATTGGCTTGTCTTTTCTCCATGCCATGAGCTGTTTATGGATTGGTTCTGGAAACCTTGAATTTAGCAGTAAATGCCTAAGTCCAGAATCCAGTAGCCATTCTTCTGATTAATGCACCTGTAGACAGAGGAGTCACTGTTGGTCTTCACATACTCAATCTTGGCTACTTCAGGCCTGAGTGGTAGTTGAAGTTGTCTTTGTTCAGCTCTCAGTCTGTTCCTCCTTTGTCTTGAATTCTCCTTTGGGGTAATGCTTGAAGAACCACTCTGGATAGACTTGTTATTTCCAGAGGGTGTTTTATTTGCTAAAGGCTTTGTAGCTATGGGCTCAGTAAAGCTATCAATTTTCCTTTTTCTATGAAGAGGAGCTTCATCTTCATCAGTCTCTTCATCATCATCAATATCAATTCTTGTGAGACTTTTGCAGCCTTCTTCATTGCCCAGGGATTTGATTTGGACTTCTTCTTCTTCTTCTTCTTCTTCTTCTTCTTTAGAAGACTCATCAATCCCTCTTACTTGTCTTCTCCTTGGAGCCTTGGTACTCCATGGAGGTTTCTGTGCTCTGGCCCTTGTTGTCATTCCTTTTTCAGGAAGTTGCTGAGTTGTGGCCACTATCTGTAGAGCAGTCTGACTGGAGGAGGGCTCATTGATTCTGAGAGGTGGTTGTTAAGATTTTCTTTTGTTTCCTCTTCCTCTTCCTCTTCCTCTCTGAGCATCTTGATATTCATCCCCCTTAGTCATTGTTGACTGACTAAGAATCACAAATGATTCTGAAAGGGAGTTAAAGTTCCCTTGCAGATAGTTGTAGGCAGCAACCAACTATTCCAAAGTGGCCTTGAGCTCCTGATTTTGTTTGATAAGACCAGTATTCTTATCAGTGAGCTCTTCCAGTGGGCTTTGAGTAGCATCTGCTTTTCCAGCAGCATAGCTAGTCTCATTGAGGGCTTTTTCAGCAAGATTGTTGTCAGCATCCCTTACCATGCCTAGATCTCTCTGAGCAATGACCAAGCTCGTTGTTCTTTGAGTGATTAGCTCAGTGAACTTTTTCATTTCAGCAGGGACTGATGCAATTACTTCTTCATTTTGCTAAGACAACTCCTTTCTTAGAGTTGCCAGAACCTGATATCTGGCCATGTAATCATGGGAGTTGAGATTTGGTTTCTTACTGAAGCTTTGAGGAGCTATTAGTTTTCTCTTAAGTGAGAAACTCCCAAGTGAACATTTGCATGTTCTACCAAGGTTCTGTCTTCATCATCATCTGAGTCATCAGCCAGTGATCTTAATCCTCTTGGGACATTTTCATCATTGTTTTCTAGTCCAGCAACCATCTCAAAGATGGGCTTCTTTCCTTTCAGTGAGGAGGATGGTACATCTTTTGGTAATGCAGCCTTAGCATCATGCTTGTCTTCAGATACTTGTTCAGTATCTAATTCCTCAGTAATTGCCTGAACAGGAAGCTGGAGTTCTTTTATATCAGCATAAGCTTCCCTTTCCTTGATTGTTTGATTTTCAATCTCTTGGAGCTTTGCTTTAGATTTAGCTATCTTTTCTTCCAGTTGAAGATGTAGCTGTTGTTCTTCCTCCAACAGTTGTTTAAGTTGAGCAACTCTAGCTTGTACATCTGATATTTTTTGAGTTGTTCCCTCAGAGTGCTCAACTACTTGTTCAGTAGTATCTTTTTGTTGGGGAGTTGGATGATTAGATTTCTGAGGAGATGGTGGAGGGGATTGCTGTGAAGTCCTCTCAGTGTGCTTTTCAGCAGCTGAGGCAATGTTTCCTTGTGTAATCCCTCATGTCCCTGGTGCAGGGGCATCATCATCATCCTTGTTATCTACATCCTTGTGATGGTCAGAAGGAGAATCTTCATAGTCATTCTCATCAGTCTCCTCCTCTTCTTCATCTTCAGAGACCAGATTGATCACTTCTGGAATAATGATCATTTTCCCATTAACTTCCTCTTGTTCAGAGGGTATATACTGTAGAGTCTGGGGCAAAGTAGGCTTGAATGCCATCTGCAATCTAGTCTGACCATCTGCCTGATTGAAAGCTTGGATCAGCTTTCTGGCCACTTCCTTGACAAACTCCTTATCCATCAATCTTCCGAAAGAATATTGTTCAGTGGGGAACATCGCATGGACGTAGTTTTCCAAGTCAAGGGCTCGTGCTCTCCTTGTGTGGTGATCAGTCACCTTTAAGATTTCAGATAAATCGGAGCATCGGAGCTTTTGCCATTTCTTGAAGCATTTCAAATGCTTTGGCAAAGTGTGTTCCTTGAATAAAGGAAGCAGGTCCTTTTTCTCATCATCAGGGACCTTAGTGGCACTTGTTTGAGCCTGAAAGAAAGAGTTCTGAATTAATTTCAAAACTTTAGTAGATATCTGGGTTTTAGAGTAGAAAGGTATCTGAGTTACCTGTGTGACAGGCTCAGATGACTTGACTACTCAGGTTCCAGGTGCCTCAGATATCTAGATATGAGGAGGAGACTGGAAAGTCTGATCCTTAGTTGTTTTTGTTTCTGTTTGAACTTGAGATTAGAAACATAACACTTAGGAAATTTTGATCAAGAAAAATTTATTGACTAATCAGATATCTGAGAGGTCAATTACCTCCGTTGGAGGCTCAGATACTTGTCTCTCAGAGACTTGTGCAGTCTCTGGAATTTTTTCTTGTGATGAAGGCCTTGATGCCTCATCAATTTCCATTGGTTGAGGGGATTGAGTGGGCAATTCCCCTTCAACTTCTACTTCTATTTGAGCCTAAGAGTAGAAAGTGTTAAGTATTTAGAAAAATGATCAGAGAATTATTATGAAGAATATGGATATCTGAGATAAATACCTTCTCTATAGAAGGCTCAGATACTTGTTCCTCAGAGACCTTGGAAGTCTCTGGATTCTTCTCTGAAGAGATAGACTTTTCAGTCTCTTCATTTTCCTTCTCAGTTGGAGCCTATTAGAAACGAACACTTATTAAATAGTCAAGTGTTTTAACATATATCTGAAAAGTAATATCTTAAGAAACTCTTTATCACCTGTAGCTCAGGCTCAGATTCCTTATGAGGCGAGGTTGTTGAAGCCTCCTTCTCAGTCTCTAAGGAAAGCTTTCCAGCTTCCTCTTGTTCTTGTGTTTCTAATTAAGCCTGTAACAAAGAAATTTTAACAAGATTAATAAACACAAATTATCACAAGTAGAGAGTTAAACCATTCAGCTACCTAAGCAGTGTCAGGCTGATTGGTCTCTGGAACTTGTGACCCTTCAATGTTTTGGTGTTGTTGCTCCATTTCAGCTTCTTTGTTTGAAGTTTCAGGTACTTCAGACCTTTCCTGAGTATGCAACTCAGTTTCCTCTCCTGGTTGATCATTCTGAGTAGATGTCTTAGTTTGATCCCTCTCATTGAGTTGGGAAACCTGCTCTTTTGCAGGATTTTCTTCAGCAATGAAGGATTCTGGTTTCTGCAGCTCAAGTACCATTTCAGTAGTATCCTCATCTGGCTGTTGTGGTGGTTGTGCTTGAGACAGACTGTTGAGTGTTGAGGCAATAGCAGTATCCTCCAACACTAAACTATCACTCATCAGAGCATCTTCAATATATTTCAGTCTTTCTTGCTCTGATGGTGTAATTTGTCCAGTGACCTTGGACACAGTTGCTTCTTCAGCAACCTTTGAAACAGGTGCTTGTTCAGCATCATGTGGTGAAGGTTATTCTTCAGATACCTCTACACCAGTTACTTTTTCAGTAACCTTAGCCCTTTTTAATTTCTCTAGGACTTGAGAGATGACTATTTCATCATCTTCATCGTCAGAGCTCTCACCAGCATTAGGAACTGATTGATCCATAATTCCTGCGGTTTCTGCAGATAGGGCTTGGCATCTGTCACTACTTTCTTTAGCAGCATTTATGAGTTCATCAACAAGGCTTTTGGCAATAGTCTTCACATTTCTGAAAGCACTTTCTCTTGCTGAGTCTACTTGTTCAGTAGCCGATATCTCTTTTTCAGCATTGATGAGTTCATCTTCATTGATGTGTTCATCAGTAGTGACGGCAGGTATCTGGGAATTGACAACCTTAAAGGGTGTGCTTTCTGATTTGCCAGCAGACTTCTTTCGTGAAGGTCTGGGCTTCTTGGTCGCAAGCTTTCGCTCAGATACCTCTTTAGTCTTTCGCTTCTTGGAACCTTTCTGAGATCCAGTAACCTTTTTCATCATGTTTGTATACTCATATTTGTAGAGTAGGTTACTGTTGGCTATGTCAGCCTTCTCTCTGAGCTCAATGCCAAGCTTTTCCAGCAAGTAGCATATCTTTAGACCATAGCTTACTGTGTTCTTTGGCTCAGCAAGCCCCTTATCGATTTTAGGCTCAAAGCCTTGAATCTTCTTCACAAACTTCATAAAGGCGTACTTTCCCCAATTGAAAGGGTTTTCCAGCCTTTTGTCTTGCTGTTGCAACAAGAACATCATCATCCAGCGTTCTTGGCTTATTTGGTCAGCACCTCCTTGTAGACCATCAAAGCATTTGTGAAGAATGCATGCCAACACATCCTAGTGAACCAGCAGATGTCTGGTTCTGATGTCAGCAAGCTTGAAATCAGTGGGTGTATCTGGTTTTTCAAGATCACACACATCACTATACAGTTGTTTTACACCTTTAAGGAGATCATCGTCCTTGGTGTCTATTTCAAAATCCTTTCCAAGATTTTGAGGATCAAACAACTTACAGAAAGTTGTTCAATCTAGAAGGATTTCCTTTCCTTGGACCTTTGTTTTTATAGACACTATTTCAGTGCCTTCAGAAACACAAGATATAATCCTGGAGTTATTGTAGAATTCTAACACATCCAGTGAAGAGATTCTACTGGGTAGAGCTGATAGAAAACCCTTGATTTTTGCCTTTTCAAGCATGTCAAGTATCAGCTTTCTATCGGCTTGAATTTCAACAGCAGCCGTGAGGTATTCCTCAATCATGGCACCACCCCAAATCATTCTGTGATTTGAAGTCCAATGATCGGGATTGAAGTCTCCTACCAATCGATTGTTTACAACTACCAACTCTGGTGCTTGCTTTTCGTGATGCGGTAGTAATTTGGGATTTCTGGGTAGAAGCACGTTTTGGAGCCATCTCTTTATATAGCGTGAGTTTTTCGAAGGTCTGAAAGAGATTAAGGTGAAAAATTAGTGATTCTTTGCAGAAAAACTAATTTGGGAGCAGAGATTTGCAGAAAAATAGAATGGTTTTTGCTATTCTTGTGCAAGTCTGAATGTTGGATTAAGTAGTGATTTCTTTTGCAAAAATCCTATATATATATAGCAACGTAATCCCAATAGTAACACAAATTAATTTTGTGTGTAGTTATCTGTGTATTACAGACATGCGTGGGTAAAAGCTTGTTTGACATTAAATGCATAGTGGGTCCTGTCTGAATTTCAACAGTCCACTATTTACCGAGAATTAATCTCTGCCGTAAAGATCAATCGCCCATTTCATCGAGGGTCACCATTGCTTCTTCAGCAATGATCACAATCAACAATTGTAATTGTGCCCATTTAATGAATGTTGGCTATTAGCTATCTGAGTCATGTTTCTGGGTGAATGAGAATACTGTTTGTATCAGAGTCTATCTTATACTTGTTGTCTTTTCAGTTTACACAAGGATAGAAATAATACAAATTTCAAGAGAGTACTTGACTGTAGACAGTTGTACTATTCTCTTTTATGTTCCCCCTCATTGAGTGATCTAGATATCTGAGTACCCGTCTCAGAAATCTTAATATAGCCATTTTACCCTTTAGCCTTTGGTTTTATGGATACCCGTTCCAGATTCCTCTTTTCTGGATACCGTTCGGATACCTCTTCTCTGGATACCCATTCAGTTCCTTCTCTCTCCTTTGATATCTTCTTGGATATCTGAATTTTTTAGTTCTTTGGTAGCTCCATTAGTCCAAGACTGTGTCATAAGGCTAAGAATCTACTTTCTTGCAATGGCTTAGTGAAGATATCTGCAAGTTGGTCTTCAGTGCCAATCTTGAGTATCTCTATATTGCCCTTTTCAACATGGTCTCTGATGAAGTGGTGTCTAACATCAATGTGCTTTGTTCTTGCATGAAACTTAGGATTCCGAGTTATGGCAATAGCACTTGTGTTGTCACATAAAATGGGAGTTTTCTCTTCATTGAGTCCATAGTCTCTGAGTTGTTGTTGTATCCACAATATTTGTGAAGCACAACATCCAGCAGCAATATATTCAGCCTCTATGGTAGATGTGGCAATTGAGTTTTGTTTCTTGCTGAACCAAGATATCAATCTAGCACCAAGAAATTGACAAGTTCCTGAGGTGCTTTTTCTATCAAGCAATGATCCAGCATAGTCGGCATCTGAATAGCCAACCAAACTCAATCCACTATCTTTTGGATACCACAATCCAACTTCTACAGTACCTTTTACACATCTCAATATTTTCATCGCAATGTTGTAGTGTGATTGCATTGGATTTGTCTGAAATCTAGCACACACTCCAACTGCATATTGAATATCAGGTCTACTTGAAGTGAGGTACAGTAGAGAACCAATCAATTTCCTATACTTGTGTTCTTCAACACTCTTGTCAGATTCAGTATAGGTCATTTTAGTTCCAATGCTCATTGGTATCTTGGCATTCTTTTCAGAAGGCTTTAGATTAAACTTGTTGAGCATATCCTTTGCATACTTTGTTTGACTAATGAATATTCCATCATTGAGTTGCTTGACTTGTAGCCCTAGGAAGTAATTCAATTCTCCCATCATGCGCATCACAAATTTACATTTCATGAGTTCAGCAAAGTCTTCACAAAGTTGCTTGTCTTTAGATCCAAATATAATGTCATCAACATATACTTGAACTAAAAGTAGTTTCCCATCATGGTTCAATGTGAAGAGTGTTTTATCAACACCTCCTTTCATGAAAACACTTTCTAGTAGGTATTTGGCCAATGTATCATACCATGCTCTTGGAGCTTGTTTCAGCCCATACAAAGCTTTCTGAAGCTTATAGACCATCCTACTTTAGAAACTTCAAAACACGGCATTTGCTCAACATAGACTTCCTCGCAAGTTCACCATTTAGAAATGCACTCTTGACATCCATCGATAAGCGTAAAGTCATTATGAGTACGAAAGGCTAGAAAGAGTCTTATTGCATCAATCTTGCAATGGTGCATAAGATTCATCAAAATCTAGTCCTTGATGCATTTGAATCCTTGGCAACCAACCTAGCTTTATTTACGATTATTTCACCGGACTCATTCATTTTGTTTACGAAAACCCACTTGGTTCCTATTCGGATATTCCGTCGACAAATGGAACGGTTTCGGACTTTGTTTCTCTCAAATTGATACAGCTCTTCTTGCATTGCAGAGATCCAATCTTGATCCTTTAATGCTTCTTCTATAGTCTTTGGTTCAATGTTTGAGATGAAACATCCGTAGAGACAATTTGCATTTTCAGCGATTGCTCTTCTAGTTCTAACTCCTTGGTCTATGGGACCAATCACATCCCTTGCAGAATGATTTATTATCCATTTCATAATGGGTTTTGAACTAGTAGGATCAATATCATTTTGATTTGAATGTGAATCAATTTGATCTTGATGAGATACTTGTGCAGTATCTGAGATATCTGACACTCTTTCAGTGTTAGAGATATCTGAATCTTGCATTTTAGCAATCTCATTTTCAGATACCTTTTCATGATGAAGGTTCTCAGTAACCTGTTCCATTTCTGGAATTCTCATAGGAAATTCTTCATCATTTCTTAGAGTCATCTGGTTGTTACTAAGTATAGGTTGCGTTTCATCGTCAGACTCATCCTCTACTTGAATGATAGAATTGTTTCCTTTTGAGGATTCTTTTTTAGAATCTTTAATCATTAGTTCTTTGAATCTATCTGAGAGATCATCATTCAAGGGTACTTTCTTGTTTCCTTCATAGAATACTACATGAACAGATTCCTCAATCTTTTGCGTTCTTTTGTTGTAGATTCTATAGGCTTTGCTATTCAGAGAGTAACCAAGAAATACTCCTTCATCTGCCTTTGGTTGAAATGTTCTCAAGTATTCTTTTCCATTGTTAAGAACGAAACATCTGCAACCAAACACCCTTAGATGTTTGATACTAGGGGGTCTACCAATGAAAAGCTCGTAAGGAGTTTTGTCATGGTGTTTGTTAATCAGACATCTATTTTGAGTGTAGCATGTTGTGTTTGACTTCAACCCGATAGATTTTACTTATTTCGATGTCGTGAAGCATTGTTCTTGCTGCTTCTTTCAGGATCCTATTCTTTCTTTCAGTAACACCATTTTGTTGTGGTGTCCTTATAGAAGATAGTTGATGTTGTATACCTTTGCAGGTACATAACTCTTTGATGTACTGGTTTACAAACTCAATACCATGGTCTGTTCTGATTACAAATACCTTGTCATTTTTCATGACTTGATCTTATTGACAAGTTGGGTATCTCAACCCTTGCATCAGTTGTGTTTGAGAAAGACAACCCAGTGAATCTTGAGTAATCATCAACAACAACGGACCATACTTCTTTCTGCATAACTAGTTACGGAGGATTCAAAAGATCCATATGTAACATTTGTAGTAACCTTTCCTTTGGAATGTCTAGTTTTAGACTTGAAAGATGTTTTGGATTGTTTTCCATTTGGCAAGGTGAGCATACACCTTCTTTTCTATATGCCACTTTGGGTAAAACAACCTGACTCTTTCTTGGCTAGCTTATTCAGAGTTTTGAAATTCAAGTAACTCATTCTTTTATGCCATAGACAATTTTCTTCAGTGTGGCCAGATTAACTCACCATGAGACATTCTTCGATTGTGACGGATGCCCAATCAGCAACATAAAGATTTCCTTTACGCCTTGCAACCAAGGTCTGCTTTGACTCATTGTCAATCACTTTAAATAGTTTTGACTTGATCTTGACAGTGTACCCTTTGTCTACTTGTTGACTCATGCTTAGGAGATTATATTTCAATCCCTTTACATGAAGTACTTCAGAGATTGTGAGGGTTCCAAACTTCAAATTGCCAAAACCTATGGTTGGATTTTCATCTCCTCCAGCAAACCTGATAATTGGACCATCATTGCACTTTTTGTAGTCAATCAGATTTGCTTTGTCTCCTGTCATGTCCTTCCCACATCCACTATCAAAATGCCACTTTGAATTAGTCTTTAGAGTGTTCTGCACAAAACAGGAAACAAAAGATTAGGTTCTCATACCAACAATGGAACCATCTGGACTAAAAAATCTTCTAGTAGGAATCCATTTTTGAATGAATTTCTTAGGAACATTCTTTTGTCTAACAGGAACATAAGGAGGAATTCTAGTTAAATGATTAGTATCATTGTTATTAAGAACTACTTTCTTCCTTGGTGTGTCCCTTGGTGCTCCATTTGGTTCTTTCTGATACTTGTCAGGTTTCTGAGTCTACTTCTCAGCAAACTTAGCTATCCTAGCCAGATTTCTTCTAGCCCTGGCATTTAGATTTTCAGTGGCTTGATTCATCTTCCATTTCTGATAATTCTTTGTGAGTAATTCTAGCCTTTAACCATCGTTCTTGCTCTTGTTTGTACTCATGAGCAAGTTGTTTCTGATAATTTATAGCGATACCATTCCGAGCACCTGTGCTATCTGAGATCTCTTCTCAGCAGCTTTACTAGTCTCTAGATAATCTATTTTCTTTCCAGAAAATGTGACATAGAAGAATTTGTCAGCTCCTGCAATTTTTCCTTTTTGAGAGACATAGCACTGTGGGTGATTACACTTTTCAGTGTTATGTTTCTTTCCAGAGACATGCCCAATAGTTTTCCTTTGGACTTGTTTTTCCCACAAAGGCTTGATATTGCCTTTTCTTTGTCAACAATCTTAGTTTTCTGACCGATACTATAGACTGTTTGGGAATCACCTTGCTGAGCACTGATAAATGTTCATCCTTGATTACTCTTATTCATAGTGGTGGGCTATGCGTGTGTGAGTCAACCAAGTCCTCTCTTTTTGAAGGATCTCTTAAATAAGATTGTACTTGATGAGAGTGTCACTAGCTTTGGCATAAGATTGAAAAGATAATTCTTTCTTTTGAGTTCCTTATTTTCGGAAGAAGATCTTCACATTTCTTTTGAAGATTGGCCATTGCTTCTTTGTGTGACTTTTAGGTCTCGGATATCGAGCCTTGAGAAATGCATTTTCAGCATCCTTTTTCTCAGATATCTTGATTATTTAAGAATTTTCCTTTTCAAGAGAATTCTTTTCTTCTTCCAGTTTTTCGGCTCTAGATTGGACCATTAGAAATTCTCTTTCGTAGAGATCAAGTTCTTTTCTGAGATTTTCCAGATCTTTGATTCCTTCTTCATCACTTTCATAAGTATAACATGAAGTATGTGTTACCTCATCGACCATTAGACAAGGTTCAATGTTGGAGATATCTAGAAAGATTTCTTGACCATTCCACACTTCTTTCTTCTTTTGACCAAAGTCAATTACTTCATGAGAAACACCGCACATTTCTGGGGAAGGTAGTGTGGAATCATCTGAATCCTCATCCTCATAATCAGACTCAATATCTAGAGCATCCAGTTGAATTTGAATCTTTTCCATTCTTGATGAGCATAGCTCTCGACTTCTTTGAAGATTCTTACATCTTTCTTGTCACTGTCTTTAGTTTGTTGAAGGCGGGCAATCCTTCTTGAAATGACCAGGTTTACGACAATAGAAACATATATCATTTCGATTTACCTTCCTCGATTTGATACTTTCTAAGGCGGCTTGTTATGAGCTTTGCATATGTTTGTACTGGTGATAGTTTGAGCCTAGATGCTTTTTCAGCTTCTCTTTGGCTTTTCTTCTCTCAATTTCTCGACTAACATATTCTCGCATTTGCTTTACAGCAAGTGCATCCTCAGTCACCTCCTTGTCTTTCTTCTTTTCAGAAGTTCCTTGAGCAATTAGAGCAACATTCTGCAACTTCTCAGTTGTTTGTTCTCTTTGAGTTGTCTCATAGTCGACAGTGGCAAGATGAGAGAAAAGTTCCACAGGAGTGATATTTGGCATTCCTTGGTTAAAGTAGAAAAACTTTGTGTGTTCCCAGTTATGATTTAGACTTCTCACAATAGTCTTAATCTTTTCTGACTGGGTATATCTATTACTCTCACCAAGTGCAGCCATATCACTCATAAGTGTTGTAAACCGGAAATCTAGTTCTTCAAGAGTCTCCGTGGGACCTTGTTTTAAAGTTTTGGAATTTGAGCTTCAAAATTTCGAACTTATTTTCCTTTGTTTTCTCAGTGCCGGCACAGATTTCTTCAATCAGTTGCCAGGCCACTTTCGCGGTTTTTTCACCCCATAGTTTCCACTTTGTGTGCTCTGGAGTAGAACGTATGATAATATTATGAGCCTGACCATCCAGTTGATTTCTCTTGGCATCTTCTGATGTCCAGAGCTCTCTGGGTTTTGGTTCGTAAATGACTTGACTGGCAGGTCTCCCACTGGTTGACGCATCTGTTTGTGAGGACCCATCGCTTTGTTCTCTGTCTCTACCATTAGAAACCTCTATGACTTGCTTGAGTTGTTGAATGACTATTGGGCCATTCTTTATTACTTCGATCATTTAAATCCTTGATGGCTTCTAGGTGGAGCATCATGTTGTTCTTCCATTTTTCATAATTCTCCGGCTTGAGAATTGGGGCGTCACTTAAAGACATCCTGCAACAAACACACTAAACAAACAAATCAAGTGTAGGTGAAAACCAGTTAATGGGCACTTATCTGGGATCTAGGTTTAGTGCAGAAGGCTTGGGAACCTCCTGCTCTGATACCACTTGTTGGTCCAGATAACGGCAAAGTAAAAGACTAGAGGGGGGGGGGGTGAGTCTTTTAAAACTTTTGTCGATAAACACAGTTTCTCAGATATCTGTGAAGATATCTGATACTTAATTTCAGAGAGCGGAAGACTTTTCTGTGATAAGTGCACGTGCTCAGCAAGATAAGTGTAAATACTTTGCAAGATAAATAAAGCAAGTAATAAACTGCAGAAAGTAAATAACACAAGTCTTTTTATAGTGGTATCTGAAGGTGGCGTAATCCTTTAACTAATGTACTTCGGCCTTTCTCAGGCCTGGAATTCACTAAGACAGATAAATGATGTAACCTTACAAATATCTTCTCTTGATTCCTAAATACACTAGGTTCCCAACCGAGCGTTCCCCCTGAGTTATTCCCTGGCTTTCACAACCAAGTACTTCCTGTACTCAGAAACCTTTTTGAGCTATTCCTTAGCTTCCCAAGCTAAGTACTTCACAATAGTAACCTTGGAGTTATTCCTTAGTTTCCCAAACTAAGTACTTCATGTACTCCACGCCGAATATGGTGTTGGTTTTAGGTTTGTTTGTCAGGTGAGCTTCTTTAATAACTTATTCAGTTATTCAGATAGCTCTATGAATCAAGTATACTTAATACACTTTGCAATGTATGGTATCTTGTTCTTTACTGACCCAAGTCTATTGTAAGTGTTCAAGAGAATGAATCTCATATATGAAATCTTAGTTCAACTCCTTCACAGATAACAATGCTTGTTAAGGATCAGGACACTTAGAACTTTAGTGCTACTTAGAATCAAGAGCTTTGGTCGCAACAGAAAGCTTGAAGGTAAGTAGTGTACTTGAGAGAGCTTGTGTGAGAATGTAAGTTCTGTGTTCTAAGGTGTGTTCTATGTGTGTTCTCAAGCAGTCTAAGTGTTGATATTTATAGATGAATTTAAGTGCCGTTTGAATAGTATCCGTTGAAACCTTTCGATTTCAAACTATTGATATCTAGGTATAATCTTTAGCGAGTTTGTCTTTTCTTGAAGCTACGGTTTTGTTTAGACATTTACATCTCGCATTTAATACCTTTGTATATTTTTTCCTGTAGTGCCAACGGAACTATGCATGGTATCAGAGATCTTTATACTATCAGAGTTCTCTGAAGCTTTGCATGTTCTTTTCCATCGATTATCACAACTTCAGATACCACTTGTTGAAATAACTTTATTATAAAATATTTATTTTCAGAAACATAGTTTATGTCAAAGGTATCTGAGTGTAGATATCTGTGGGCACTTTCCTCGTCTTAGAAACCTTTTATTCTCATATATCTTTTGCAACACTTGTGTTTCGAAACACTTGTTTCTTCAAGATATCTGGACATAGGTATCTGAAAAACCTTTGTCTTCAGAAATCTTGTGCAGTCTTCAAATCTTCAAATCCGTTGAACTTTTCCTGCTGGATGCCTTCTTCTTGGTCTTCTTCAGAAAATAAAAATTACATTTCGAGACCTAACATCCTGTACAAGTTTTGCTAGACTATCATACTTAGT
Source organism: Plantago major (assembly GCA_026545765.1). Lineage (NCBI taxonomy): Eukaryota > Viridiplantae > Streptophyta > Magnoliopsida > Lamiales > Plantaginaceae > Plantago > Plantago major. Next base: position 66,566,420 of record CM048839.1, on the reverse strand, counting down.
GAATTTCCTCTTTTACAGTGTTCAAGTGAACCAAGAGTACTAATCACCTTTCTGAGCTAAGATAAGTCATTAGGTTGCTGATCAAAATCTAAACAGATATATTCCTAACAGTCTTCCCCATTTGCATGCAGGACAAGGCCAAGAGCTAGCTTCTGAACCAGACGGAGGGATCTTTTCATACTTGGGATGCTATGTATAAAGCTTTCACGAACAAGTTCTATCCTGCTGAAAAGACTAAGCAACTCCGTCTCCAGATTGAGAAGTTTATGCAGAGGAGTGATGAGAGTTTCTATGAAGCGAGGGAACAGTTTTTTAATCTACTCTCTCAGTGCCCTCACCACAGGATGTCTGAGATGGATTTGTGTTACAAATTTTATTAGGGTTTAGATTTGGAAGCTCAGAATATGGTCGACATGACTGTTGATAGGACCATTGTCACAGCATCTCCTGCTGCTTTGACCAAAGCATTCAATAAAGGTAGGCTTTGTTTCTCGACAAAGGGGCCGTAGTCGGTCTAGAAGGTGTGTAGTTAGAGCTGTGGAGGAAACCTCAGACCCAAGTAACTGCAATGTGGCGGATCAGATCAAGGAGATGAGGATGCTTAGCACGGTCTCCATTCCCAACACTCAAGTAAGTGAGAGGTGCAACCTGTGCGATAACTATGGGCATGGAGCGAATCTGTGTCACCTACCTGAGATGATGAGTGCAAATCCTACTCTTTGAAATTGTCATTGGAGTGCAGTGAGATGAGAAGAAAATTAATGGCGAAACCGCTAAGCATGGATCAGGAAATCCGGAGCCACATGGAGCGATCTGAGAAGTTCTGGTTAGAAGCGCAGAGAATTCAGAGCAGGAATGATCAGCGGTTCGACAACATTGAGCAGTTACAGAAGCAGTTAGAGAAGACTTTGGGGGATCTAGTTTGTCAGTTTCTGCAATGGAAAAAGGGTAAGCTCCCAGCGACCATAGAAACCAACAGAGTTCTAGCTTTTGAGGTGACATTTGATGAGCCAGGAAAGGTGAAGTCCGTTCTCGCTACCTGCACTTGCAAGCTTAATAATATTGTGGCTCAGGTTGATGCACAAGAAGTAGTTGAGGTAGTACCTGCACTGGCACATGAGAAGCCGGTAGAAGAGAAAGTTGACGAAAAAGAGATGGAAGTGGTTACACCTGGTTCTATGATTCTAGTAGAGAAGGCAAATACTAAACCAACTCACCTTAAGGTGGATTCCACTACTCATGTGATCGAAAAGCGGAAAGAGCATCATCGATGCGGATAGCTGACTTGGTTGTCGGGATTGGTAACAAATGCGTAGTAACTGGTATTGTTGATACGGGATCTGCCTGTAATTTGATGACTTTTGCTACTTATGAGAAGCTGAACTTGAAGGGATTGGAGCCCCGTAAATGCTTCGTTCTGCTGACCAATGGGACAAGGAGTAGGTGCATGGGTGTAGTCGAAGATGTTCCGGTAGAACTGGACGGTGATGTGTTTATGGTGGATTTTGTGGTTATGGAGTCGTCTCAGGTCAAGGGAAAAGACATGGAGAAGGATATGTTGCTTTTGGGGCGCCCCCTTCATCAAGTCTACTCGCATGATCATCAATCTTCACGCTCGTACCGGTTTATCAAAGCCAGTGCATAATAAAGAACCGGTTTGGGGAGAAGAATTCTGATGTGCTGTTATGTTTATCTATTCTTGTAATTTGTATTTCTTCCCCTGATTAGTTGATTCGTGTCGGAGTATATCTATGGTGCTTGTCATCACCGTAATCGTGTTGGGCGTGTTTCAAATACTACCTATATACTGGTGTGGTCCTAAAAAGCCATATGTCCGTGAGGGTTGATGGCACGTATACCAAACTGACATGCACAAAAGTGAGGACTTTCGGTAAAACAGACACTACCAAAAAATTGAGACTAAAAGAGTCCATAGTGGCTAAGTTGATTAGCATGTAATTCATTGTATGCAAAAATGTGGTGATATGTAAGTTTAGGTTCTGACAAGCTGCTGCACGTGAAGAAAAAAGTCCCTTACGATTTAACTGACTAAGTATTTTGCATGAGGTATTTGAGGCACCTTTGTGACGAAAGCCACCTTCCTTTCCTCTTGTTGTCTCTTGGTGATTAAACCTGGACACTTCCAGAGTGTGAGACAAAGAGAGAGAGATGCGTAGGATTTCCTTGTGAGGGACTGAAGAGTTAGACTTAAGTGCTATTTACTTGAGAAACTTTCTTGCTGGATTTTCTGTGCACTATTCTGTCAAGGTTAGTTGAGTGCAAACCTTTTGCATCTTGTGAACTTAACGCTTACAATGGTAGAGTTCGGTCACTTGGAAGTCTGACTCGTTTATGTGTTCTTGTGTGTCGTTGTCTAGAGTCTAGTTGTTTTTATTTTGTTGTGAGTTTGCTCGAGGACGGGCAAAGGTTCGGTTTGGGGAGTTTGATGAGACGATAATTTAGAGTCTCATTTGGTCCTTTTAGCTATCTTTGTTAGTCTTCGTTTATGGTTTTTTAGTGTTTTTGTACGTTTTTATGCTTTGGTGTTGTTTTGCGAGAATCGGTAGTTTTGAGCGAAGATGAGGAGTTGAGGTTAACAAGGCTACTTGTGGTGAGATTTTCTTGGCCCAGCATTGGAATGGCTGAAGAGGCTACTTGGCAGATTTCTGAATAAGTCTTTGTTTTGAAGATTTTGCTCGCTCTTGTTGAGCATTTTGCTCACCCGGAGAAATTATCTGAAGGCTATATATATTGCGATAAAGAAGGCTTGCGGCGAGATGCCTGAGATAGAATTTCGATTTCCTTATTACTTTTGGATTTTGTAATTTCTTTCAGACTTCTTTTTAACCTAGTTCTTAGAAAAAAGCTCCATATTGATACTTTGACATTGAAACATAATTGGAGCTTGGTTTTTATCTTTGTTGAAGGATCGATATTGAATTCCTGGTAATATTTGATAATTCTCTATCGTTTATCCTTCGATTCGTGTTGTTATTGTTATTCGAATTTTATGAGCTTGCATGCGATTATTAACATGTCCGTGTTTATCATATGCAATACCTTGAAGTCATTGATCTTTACTTCTACCATGAGTAGCTAAACCAATCCGAGCGATGGTTATGTACGGTTTTGCGTATTTGTTTCTAGGGTTTCGGATTAGTTCTTATAGGTTTGCCTAATTTGAAATCTTATAAAACCTTCAATCCAATAAGCTAGTTTTAAATTCTCAAAATCGGTTTTGTTAAGGATGGTGGATTGACAACCTCGATTACTCTAATTGAAGACATTGAATAACGATTGGTTGAATTGGGTTGATTGATTTACGTACACACCGTGTGACAAATATGAGCGATTAACCTAGGCGAATTAGGATAACTCGATCATAAGCTTTGCATTCTCTTCTCTCACTAGAAGTAATCAAAATCAAACAAATCAAATTGTTTTCTCAAGTAACTGTTTTTTTTTCAAACCGTTGTGGTAGCTTAATTGAATCCTTAGCGAACGACTCTGTGGTTAGCATTGTCTGTCTACAACAACTGCTTTCTACTTGTTTTCTAAGTAGTAATTTGAGCATATCAGCTATGAATCCAGAACCCAGGTTTTAAAATTTATCAAAAAAATACACAGACATAAGTAAGCACACCACGGTCCACAAGGTGACTAGCACATGCGCGGACCAGATGAGCGCTGCCCCTACCTCACCGCGGTGAGGCCTGACGATTAAAGAGAAGGAGGGCTTCTCCCTCCTTCACCTTTTTCACTCTCCTTACCCGTTTTTCCCCCAATTTTTGAGATTTTCAACAATTCTCCACCATTTAACTTGGGTAATAGACCGTTGCAAAGGTAGTGAGTTCCTCTACTACTTGGAGACTTCAATTCGTGTTTATATCCATTAATTCTTCTGAAATCGAGGTAATTCTTTCTACTATTTTTACTTTGCAAACTTGGATTTCTATGCTTGATTGATTGATATTGAGTATATGGCTATGCTTATGGGGTATGAAATTGTCTAGATAAGTCATAATCCATGTTAGGTTAGTTAGATTTTCGAGAGATTTATGATGTTTTTGGTGGAAGGGTATTATTGTGCTAGCTTGTTCATCTTAGAATCTGTATTCGTGCTGCATATTTGATGATAGGATTGAGCTTACTCTTGTTTGATTGGAAAAATCCCTTGTAGTAACGATCTGTGCACTATAGGTGTCTTGACTATGTTATAGGATTAGGCATTGTTGTCACTACATTCGAGAATTGGTTTGGGAAAAAGCATGATGTAGCAACACTTGGATGCACTATGGTTTACTTGAGACTAAGAGTTAGGGTTAGGCATTAGTGTTGTTGCATGTTAAAAATGGGTGTACGCTAACATTATCTATCCAGGTACTATGGCACCCAGCAAAAGTACATCGATAAGAAGCGGAAGGTAGGAAAAGGCTCAGGTCCCCGACTCTAAGGATTAGAGGCGGCTTACGGAATAAAGTGAGTAGGAAGCGGATGACTTTAGGATCAAGCACTTGACACCCAAGAGGTTTCATAGTGGGCGAGGATAATTGTCTTGGGGCTCTTCACCCGATGATAGAGACTATCAATGCGAGCATAAGGAGGTTAGGATGGCAAAGGTTGGTAGGTTTGAGGAGAATGTACGATCCGGTCTTGGTCAGAGAGTTCTACATCAACCTCGTTGATCAAGATATCAATAGATTTGAGCCCATCCGCGGGAAGAAGGTGGAGTACACTCGTAACTCCATCAACGACTTTCTTAGAGTACAGACGGTGAAACTTGCTCACGCGGATGGGATTTTCAACTCGACCCCTGGACTCAAGGTGGAGGGAGACGACATAGCTACCATCTGCAATTCTTGGCACAGGGTAGCGATGGGCAAGCGACTTAAACTCGGGAACCTCAACCCACTTGCGAGGTTTGGGTGCATTAGATGCATCTGACATAATACCAAACTCCACCTTGATGGGGTATGTCATGAACTGACGCTTGGTATCAGCATTGCTGAGAGGGCAGCATATCGATGTAGGAGAGATCATCTTGGCAGAGACATTCACCCACAAACATAGCCCTAAGGCATTGGGATTTCCATGTTTAATCACCGAGATGTGTGAGGCAGTCGATGTGCCAGACATTGTCAAAAATGGCCACCCGAAGAGTTGCCTAGACTTGATAAAGCTACAAAGAATAGAGGCAAATCACGAGGGAAATATGTTTTCAAGATCATCGGGCAAAAGAAATGAGAATATGATCCGGCGGAATCTGGGATCTGAAGAGGTATCATCGAGACCAACTAACAAGGTTGAAGATCCGACACCTTAGGAAAAGGGAAGATCTGCTTGAGACTTTTCGGTGACAGCAGACTCAGAATGGATGGGACCCCTGTTTGGGCACATCGAGAGGAGGCAAAGCACGCTAGCCTCCGATCTTTCATAAGTGGGAGAGTGTCACCAGGGATTGACCGCGGACCTCGGAGGCATACATGGAGTATCGCAGCAGTTTGGTATGCACTTGGATCAGTGGGACTCATGCTACTCGAGCCTCACACAGCACATGTCTGCAGCGGACACATAGGCAACTGAGCGCCTAGCGCATATGGAGCAAATGCGCAAAGCTCAAATGGAAGACTAGCAGCAACAAAGAGGAGGCTCATCTTCCGGACCCCATGGTCCACCTTCCTCTTAGTGATTATGCCGACTGAGGCATACTACGGGTGGTAACTCTATAACTCCCTCTTTTTATTTATTCTTTAGGCTAGGGACTAGCTATCGAATAGGTTTGGGGAGGGAAGTTGTACTCATATGCTTACATGCCTCGGATATTTGCTGCCCTTGTATATATGTGTTTTTCCTTTAGTTTTTCGTCTTTGCGATTATGTGGGGTGGTATGTTAGCCACCTTTGTGTGATTGCAGTTGAGTCAAGTCTTTTGGCCTAATTTTTGGCCTATTTCAAAACTTTTGTGTCGAGTCTTGTGTTCTTTTAACAAGTCTGGTTAACTATTACCTTAGTTAAGCCTTTTTACTGATGTGATCTTAGATGGCCTCTGGCTGAGTGCAAGGAATTTTCGAAAATCACTCTAGTTCGTTTCACTTGTAAATAAAAAGTCTTCCTGTTTTAGTAGTAAAAAAGCGGTGAAGCCTTAGCAGATGAAAAAATCTTGTACCCGACAAATGTGTGATTCGATGGGATGAGCAAGGTTTTTAACTTAGCATGATTCACATACATGTTCACTCTTTTTAAAACGAGTATGATGAACGACATTTTCGACTTGGTGTCTCGATTCTCGAACCTGTTCCAAGGAACAGGTTTGGGGAGGAGGATTCTTATCAACTTCATACTCAGGCTCACTACTTTCTATATTTGAGCTATGGTCGATTTCAAAATTGTTTTGTATTGCTATGCTGCCATTCTAAAAAAAAAAAGAAGGAAAAAAATTATAGAAAAAATCTCGAAGTGTTTTTCAGGATCACTTGTGATCGTCTAAGATCGTGTTGGGCATTTCCAAATACTACCTATATACCAACGCGGGGCTGATTGTGCATATGCTGTGAGGGTTGATGGTTTTGTTTCCAAAATCCATGCCAAATACTACCTATAAACTAACGAGTGGGCAGTGCTCGTATGTTGTGAGGGTTGATGGGGTGTATACCAAACCAACACGTACAAAAGTACGGATCTTAGGCAACCTATTGGTATACACTTGCAACATTGAGATAGAAAAAAATTAAAAAATAGAAAATCCGTGCAAAAAGAGCAAAGCACAAGAAAAAAAAGAAAGAAACAAGCGTGCAAAATTAGCAAAAGAGCGATGACTAATTTTATTTCCTTGTGTTCGATTTCGACCCCTTTCCTAAAAAGTCCTTTCTGACTCGTTTCAATTGAGTGCAAAATCATGTAATATTAGTGGCAACTTTGTGACGTTTGTTGTCACCATCCTAAGTTATGTCTTGAGCGAATACCTTATTTACTGGACACTTCCATATGAGAGACTTGAGAGTTGCACTATTATCTTCCTTTGTGAGGGACTACTAGGATAGGGTTAAGTTTTATTTACTTGTGAAACGGGAGATTGTGATCTTTACAAAGCTACTTGTCAAAGTTAGGGGGGATAGAAGTTTACATCAATATAAGGACTTATCTCTGGCAATACTTGTTCCAGTAGCTTGTCGATTGAACTCTTACATTTATTTACGTCTTGTCTATGTGTTTTTCTTTTTCTAGGTTTTAGAGTTGTTTGCTCGAGGATGAGCAAAGGTTCAGTTTGGGGAGTTTGATGAGTCGATATTTTAACGACTCATTTAGTGCCTTTTTCCGTGTTTTGTTGCGTCTTTTAGCCTTTATTTAGTATTTTTTGTTCCGTGTCACGTTTGGATTTTTGTGTGTTTTTGAGCTTTTTTAGGTACTTTATTGTAATTGGCAAGAAATGGAGGACCAAAGTGCAAAGACTTCAAAACCATTTAGAAGCACCTGAGGCCAGTTAGTGGGCCACTACTCCAAGAGAGGTGACATGGAGGTTAGAAAAGGGAGAGAAAATAGGAGAAAGTGGGAAAATGCTGATTTTCTCGGGCACACGGCTCACTGCAGTGAGCTCCTGCAACAAGGAGCCTCACCGCGGTACAATCAGCGAAAAAGAAAGCGAGAAAGGGTAGACCCGGTGGCGAGGCAGGCGAGGTCCCTCACGCGGTGAGGTTTGTTTGACAAAATCAAACCCACGATTTCTGGCAATTTTTCCCATGATTTCTAATTTCTTCTTCCTTGGTCTATAAATAGGACCCTTGTAACAGTCATTAGGACATATCTTCATTACTTCTACTTTCATATTTTCAATTCCAAGCATTGTAAACACTTAGAGATTTCAATCTCTCTTTTAATTCCAAGAAGCATTATCGATCTTTCTGACGATCGCAGAGACGATAAGCGCCCGGTATTCAATAGTACGAGTTAGGTGGATGCCGTAATAACTTGTATTGTGACATATTGTTATCTGGTCGTTGAACGCATGCTTGATCCTTGTGAACTTGCATCAGTCTTTACCTCTAATTAGTATATATCCGGATGAGGGCATAGTTAGTGACAAGCTTTTTGCCATAACTCATACGTACTTATAATCTGTATCTGGTTCGATTTTGCAATAGCAAAGTTGTTGCATTCGCAGGCAGTGTACCATTAGCTATATCGCGTCAGCACTTATGAAAGATCCGCTTGCTTCGTTTTAATTGTAGAAATGGCATGATCTAGGTATTACCTTGTCTTGTAATTGTAATTTGTTGTAGGGTTTTGAAGTATCAACCTTACCCACACTATCTATTTACAACTCACACCTTGAGCCTACACCTTAGAACTAGAACGACCCTGTGGTTTAAGCCTTGTTGTACTACGACAACCGCTTTACTACTTGTGTTATTTTACAAGTATTAATTTTGATCGCATCACTCGATAAGCGATAAGAGAAGAATAAGGCTTTACGAGAAAGAAAACATAAGAATGAAGGAGATATATGAGACAGGAACTCAGATATCAAGGCTAAATGTAAAAGTTGGTTAAAGTGGTATTTGAAACGGGTATTCAGATATGTGAGGCCACTGAATAAGGGCGAACACAAAAGAAGAGATGTTGACTATTAGTACAATCATTCAAAAGTCAACTATCTTTTGTGTTTTGAAAATTTTTCTATTCTTGTGATAATTTTCAAGCAACACTTTGGCTTAATTAATAAGCTCATAAACCAATTTGTCTCCTAGTTATAAATTCTTGAGAGTGAAAATGACTCAGATAGCTATTAGCCAAATAGCATTAATTGGGCACAATTACATGTGTTGATTGATATCATTGCTGAGAAATCAATCTCAACCATTGAAAAATGGCGCTTGTAATTCAACGGATCAGATGAGTCCCTCAAGCCCACTAGCGCATAACCCCAGTAACTGGCCCCACAAGCATTAAATGAAAAATTGCCTTTTCACTCACGCCTGTGTAGATTGTGAGATACATAGATACATAATTCGTTTGTATATGTGTACTTGTATTGCTATATAAAGAAGTTTTTGGGAAAAGACAACACTTTCGCCTAAACTTACATTTTACCTAGCACAAAAACAACAAAATCCTTCATCTTTTCTCTGCTAATCTTCTCTGAAATCGTCTGTAATTCTGCTATGTTTTTCTGCAAAGAATCACTTAATCGAATTTGACATTAATCTCTTTCGATCTTACTTCTCTAGATCTCAGAAAAAGGTGCTAGATCTAAGATCTCAGAAGTCCGAAGTCTCTACCTTTAAAGAGATGGCAGCAAAAAGTGCTAGATCTTAGAAGTCCGAAGTCTCTAGCTCTGGTACTGCTGGAAAGCAAGCACTAGAATTGATTATAATCAATAGTCGACTTTCTGGAGATTTTAACCCAGACCATTGGTCTTCCAATCACAAAATGATTTGGGGAGGCTCTCTTATTGACGAGTACATGGTGGGTGCTCCTATAAACAAAACCGATATGTAGCTAATTCTCGACTTTCTTGAAAAGGCAAAAATCAAGGAATCTTGGCGTGTATCCCCTTTGGATGTCTTGGGATTTTACAACAATTCCAGGATTGTTTCATGTCTGGTTAATGGCACTGAAAGAGTGGCCTTCAAAACTAAATGTTGGTCCAGATAACGCAAAGTAAAAGACTAGAGGGGGGCGGGGGGTGAATAGTCTTTTAAAACTTTTTTCGATAAAATAATTTCTCAGAAAGTTGGGTTACTTTCTGATACTTATAATCGGAATAGCGGAAGTCTTTCTAATAAGTGCATGTGCTCAGCAAGCTAGTAAAGTGTGTAAATTACATTGCAAGTAAGTAAAGGCAGAAAGTAAGCGCAGAAAGTAAAATAACACAGTAGCTTTTATATTGGTATCTAAAGGTGGCGTAATCCTTCAACTAATCCACTTCGGCCTTTCACAGACCTAGAATCCACTAAGACAGAAAACTGCGTTCACCTTACAAATATCTTCTCTCGATTCCTAAATACACTAGGTTCCCAACCAAGTGTTCACCCTGAGTTCTTCCCCCGCTTTACCAGCCAAGTACTTCCTCTACTCAGAACCTCTAACCTTGGAGTTATTCCTTAGTTTCCCAAACTATGTACTTCCTCTACTCCACGCCTTTTCTAGTGTTGGTTAAGAAGAGTTTATCAAATTGGTAGATTAATAACTTCCAAAGTTATGTAATGCTACCTTCTAGAACAAGAGTCACTTAACACACTTCGACAGTGTGTGGTGATATGTTCTTTTCTGACACAAGTCTATGTTCTATGTTCAGGAGAATGAATGTCTTAGCAAGTCGCAACAATGCTTCAATTCAACTCCTTCACAACAGATATAGCTTGTTAAGGATCAGGACACTTAGAACTTTAATGCTACTTAGAATCAAGAGCTTGGTCACAACTGTAAAGCTAGATAGTAAGTAGGTAGAAGGCTTGTATGCTTTAGTGTAGAATATGAAATTCGGTTGTTCAAGTGTATGTTCAAGCATTCTAAGTGGTGATATTTATAGTTGAAAATCAAGCCGTTTGCATTACTATCCGTTAGGCTATTGAGATTCAAACTTCAAACATTTCGTTGATAGTACTACAAAACTTTTGTCTCTTTGTTCAGAGATAAAGCTTTTGGTCAGCGAGTTCTGCAATGGAATTAAATGCACTGTACTATCTTTTATCCTGTTGTGCCAACGGAACTATGCACGCTTTCTGATGCTGTGCACGTTGCTATCAGAAACTCCCAGCCTTATGGAAACTAAGGAACACATTGTTTCTCCCAGAAACATTGTTTTCACTGAGTTATCTTTTGCATATGGTTTCTGAGGCACAATTCCTTAGTCTTCGGCAATCTTGTGCAGTCTTCATATCTTCAGATAGTTGTGCTCTTTCTGCTGGATGTCTTCTTCTTGGTCTTCTTCAAAGAAATAAAATTACATTCAGAGACCTAACATCCTATACAAGATTTACTAGACTAATCATACTTCCTCGTTTACAATGTTCAAGTGAACCAAGAGTACTAGATATCTCTCTAAACTAAGGTAAGTCATTATGGTGCACGGATCAAAACTAAATAGATATTTCCTAAAATTTCCCCCCTTTTGATCAGTCACCTATGACTACCTTTAAAAACCTATTACAACCTTGGATGAGGAAACAATCCGCTACTTATACATTTCTTAAGATTTGTCAGTCTTTTATTTAAGTGTATAAAGTAAGACATCAACAAATCACAAGGTGTGATCTTTGCTGACAAGTTATCTTTTCATTAGAATGTATCTGAGAGTAGGTTCATCAGATAACAAAATTACAAGGTAAGCACAGATAACTTTTACAAGATAATTAAGTACAATCAGCAAAAATAAAAAATACACAACTAGTAGGTCAACAGGAAAGTCCAAGTTCCAAGTGAACATCCTATCTAGCTGGCATTCATCTTTCTTCATTCTTTTAGAAACTCCAAATTACCATATTTCAGGCAATCTTCAGTTTATTCCTTTACAATGGTCCTCACCCTCATTTCACAATCTCTGTAGGCAGCACATCTTTCTTGATAAGGTTTGTCATCAAGTACTGTGGTTATTCCCTTGATCCACAGAAACATCCCCAATTTCCAGTAGTGAAACAACTGCTCTTCAGTGGGCTTGTAATAATCATATATGTCTCTGAGATATTCCATGTCACCTTCAAAATCCTCTTTGGTCATGTAGAATGACTCAAAGGGCTTCACTTGCAGTTTGTTCCTTTTTCTAGATTCATCTTCAAATGTGTGCACATCCTCTAGCCTGATGTAAGGGCATTCTTTGGAGAGAACACATGCAGCATTTTATGCGATTTCAACTTCAAAGTCAAGCCAGGTCTTAATTATCTCAAAAGGCATCACTTTTGATCTTCGGCCTTTCTTTCTCCATGCCATCAGTTGTTGGTAAACTGGTTCTGGAATCTCATTTCCATTGGCAAGCAAGTACTTGAGTTCCATTATCCAGTAGTCATTCTTGTGAACTTTGATGCAGTTCCAGATAGAGGGCTACTCATTGCTAGTCTTCACATATTCTATTCTAGCTTCCTCAGGCCATGGAGGAAGGGTTCTTCCAAACTTGATGTCTTTGTCCCTCTTCCTTCTCTGTTTGGAATTCAAGCTCTTTTCTGAGGGGTCATTGGCGGATCCATCTTTTTGGATGTGCTTGGTTTCTCCAGAAGGTTTTCTAGCCTTAAGAGGCATTGCAGCTATAGGAGCAGAAGAGTTGATTCTCTTGTGATGAGTTTACCTGTGCTCATCATCATCATCATCATCATCATTTTCTTTCTCAATGGTTTAAGTACCTTTGCAGCTCTCTAGAGAAATTTTTCTTCTCTTTTTAGAGATTTCTCCTTCTTCTCCTTCTTCTTCTTCTTCTTCTTCTTCTTCTTCTTCTTCTTCTTCTTCTTCTTCTTCTTCTTCTTCAGAAACTCCCTTTCTTTTGTCACTCGAGCTCTTGGAAGTTGGAGGTGGCAGGGCAGTTGTTTGAAAGGTCTTTGCCTGGGACCTTGTTATTACTCTTTCCAGATTAAGGGGTCGTTCCTGGTACATCTTTTCCTTACCCTATCCTTTGGGCTTAGCTTGTTTTTGTACCTTATGGAATTCCTTCTCTTCCCCCTTAGTCATAGAGGACTGATCAAAACGAGCCAAGATATCAATATAAGAGTCAGAGAGTGACTCAAAGTTCTTTTGCATCAGAGAGTAGTTGCTTGTGAGTCTTCTGAGCTCACTTCTGAGGTTTTCATTTTGCTGATATAGTTCATGCTCTCTGTCTGTAAGAGTAGAAACCTCAGTAACCACATTCTGGATCTTGGTGGAGGTAATATCAGCAAGATTAGAGGCCTTCTGAGCAATCCTGCTGTTTGAGTCTTGGACTAATCCTAGAACTTTCTGAGAAAGTACTAAGTTGTTGGTTCTCTGAGCAATCATCTCAGCAAACTTATTGAAGTTTTGTTGCACAGACTCAGTTACTTCCTTGTTTTGAGCCTCCAGTTCCTTCCTTATTCTGAACAGTTCTTTGAACCTATTCTCTGTGTTAGCAGTAGGAGTGGGAACTTCTAGAAAGTTTGTGGGAGCCAGAATGTGTTTCTTCAGATAGGGAATATCTGAGAAATTAACTTTCGAGGGGGTATTTCCTTCTAGCTCACTCAGGAAATCATCATCTTCGTCTTCTTCATCCCCGAATCCAGCGACCATTTCTTACTTGAATTTCTTTTCTTTCCAGAGGATGATTGGATTTCCTTTTGCTGCTTGAGTGCCTCAGTGTCCTCATCTTCTATTTCTTCAGCAAATAGCTGGGCATCAAGTATTATGCACTTTTGTTCAGCCAGGGCTTCTGCTTCCTTGCGATTTAGGTCATCAATCTTATGCAGATTGGCATGTATGTTAGCAATCTAGTTTTCTAGTGCCAGATGCAACGAGTTTGCCTCTTCCACCATCGCTTGTAGATTTACAAGAGTTTGTGAAGTTTCTTGAACTTTACGGTCGAAATCATCTTGTCTTGCATCAGAATCCTTTTTCTGAGATGTTGAGGGCTTGGATGATCTCTGAGGAGATGGGGAGGGTGTGTTTTTCCTTTCTGAAGGCTTTTCAGCGATAGAGTTTTTCTTTGATCCAGTGATCCCTCCAGCACCAGATGGTGCATCATCATCCTCATCCTTCTTGGGATCATCCTTCTTTTCATTAGACTTTGGAGACTTAGGTATCTTTACTTCGTTTTCATCCGTCTCCTCATCAGAGTCTAAATTGATGATATCATCAATAGGAATTGTTCTGCTATCCACCGCCTCTTCCTCAGTAGGAGCAGATGTGTAAGTTGGTGGGTGGTTGGGATCAGAAGCAATCTTGATCTTCGTGCTCTGACTCTGAGATTCAAAGTCTTTGATCAGAAGTCTCTGTACATTGTCAACGAATCTTCTGTCCACCAGGGTTGCGAATTCATAGGATTCTGTGGAGAAAAGATTGTTGACGTACTCTTCCAGCTGTTCTGCCCAAAGCCTTTTTATTTGATCATTTAGAAATTTGGCCAAAGACATAATGTTCATTCTTCTGATTCTTTGCCATCTTTTGTAGCCTTTGATCATATCTGGTAGAGCATTTCACATGAACAGATCTAGAAGCCCTTCATCAATGATCGTTGCCTTTTCAGGATTCTCAGAAGGGATCTTTGTTTGAGCCTGAAAGACAAGTTAGGTTTTGATCAGATACCAAAACCTTTGTCAAGAATCTGAATTTTTAGAATATTCAAGTTTTTGAGTTACCTGTGTCGCAACAACAGGCTCATCTTTCTAAATCTTTAAGGCATCAGTATCCTCAGATTCTTTAAGTTTAGAAGGAGCCTTGGAGGCCTCCGTTTCTTCTTTGTCTTTCTGATCCTGAGAAATAGAAAGATATTTAACTTCGAAAGTTTTGAAAGAAAGATTGTTCTTAATGTTCTGATAAAGAGTGTTAAGTACCTCTGCAGAAAGAGGCTCAGATACTAGCTTCTCAGAGACTTTGGAACTCTCTGGCATCTTTTCTGATGATGGCTTTGAAGCCTCATCAACTTTCTTTGGTTGAGGGGACTCTGATGTGTCAGCCTCAACAACTTCTACTTCTTCATGAGACTGAAAGTAGAGTTTGTTAAATACTTTTGAAGAGATGTTTTTCAGAGAATTGAACATGTTATAGATCTTTCTGAAGACTACCTTCTCTGCAGAAGGCTCATGTTCATGTTTGTCAGAGTCTTAAATAGACTCATCATTCTCCTTCGTTGAGTTTGGCTTTTCACCATCTCTTTTCTCAGTTTGAGCCTATAAGAAACAAGCATAGATAGTAAATACTATGTTAAGAATCAAATTCTGAAAAGTTAGCTTAAGAAAACCATTTCACCTGTGAGACAGACTTGGTTTCCATTGGCTCAGAGGTTGAAGCAACCTCCTTCTCAGCTTCTAAGGTAAGCTTTTCAGCCATCTCTAGGATTCTTGTTTCTTGAGTGGCCTGAATGGTGTCAGATTGATCATGTGGTGGATCTATGAGTTGGTCGAGTTGTTCAATGACCACTCCTTCAATAGAAGTTTCAGGGACTTCGAGCCTTTCCACTGAGTAGACTATCTCTTGATGCTCTTGGAATACTTCTTCCACTACAGTGTTGTGTTCCGCAATATCATCTTTCCGACGCATCTCTACAGCTCTTACTACAGTTTCTTCTTCCAGAAATGTAGAGCTTTGTGGTCATTGTGGTTGTTGTTCTTGTGGAGATCTGGATTTTGATGGGGGCGCATCATCAGGGTTATTAAGTTTTATATCCCCAACAACCTTTGCTATAGTAGCATCAACATCCACTAAAGGACCTTCAGAAAAAAATTTCAGAGAGCTTGGTCCTTGTACAGTATTTTCTCAGCATCTGGTTACTATTTCATCAACCATTGATGTAGGAGTATGTCCAGCAATCACATCCTCTTTCGAGGAGGAGCCCATGTGTAGGTCTACTAGTTCCGTAGCAGGGGCCTCCTTGGTTTCATCTACCCTCTTGTCGTGAGAGTGGTATCTCCATCGACAAGATGTAGTGCGTGTAGGGCTGAAGTTTCTTGACAGCAGCGACAACATGTTCAAAGAGAATTGTTTGTTCCTTTGCTTTACGAGGTGTTAGTCTTATTTTCCCTCGGTTCTCGTCTCTTGAGGGCACTAAAAGGTGCTTGAGGACTTCTGATGCCCTTTTCTTTTGTCTGTTATCAAAATTAAGTCTACACAAGAAATCACCGTATGCAACTTGCACTTTTTCTCTGAGCACTACACCAAAGTGCTCCAGAATGTAACAGATCTTCAGACCAAATGAAAGGGTCATCAGAGGTTCAGCATGACCACGGATGATTGTGGCTTCAAAGGACTTGATGTTCTCAGTGAACTTCTTCCAGATATACCTCCCCTAGTTGAAGGGAGTTGTCCTTTCGCTCAAGGTGTACATATGGGCAAGAGTACCCCATATCTCCAGAGACACCTTGTCAGCCCCTCCTTTGCTTCACTCAAAACATCTATGGAAGATCAGGGAAAGCTAGTTCCAAGGTTCAGTGACATGCTGTCTGCGCATGTTCACAATGTCAAATGTTTCAGGAACATCAACGTTGTCCTCATTTTCTGGAGCCATGTTATTTAAATAAAAGTCGTCAATGGCCTCCTTGGACATGTCTATCTGATGTTCACCACCAGAGTTTGGAAGTACAAACAATTAACAGAAGGTTTCTTCGTCAAGACATATCTCTACTTCTTGAACCTTCGAAGTAATTGACACCCTTTCGGAGCCAATCTCGATTTTCACTGTGGAATTATTGCAGAATTCCAAAACATCCATATAGGATGTGAAAGAGGGTTTTACAGAACATAACTGCTTGATTCCTACTTTCTCAAGTAGTTCAAGCCCTCTTCTCGCTTCTGCTTGGTTGAGTGAAGCTCCAAGCAGGTATTCATCAATTAGTACTCCTCCCTAGAATACCTTGGGTCTGGTATTCCACATACTTGGATTGAAAAATCCAGTTACCTTCTTTTCCTTGATGGTAAGGGTTTGCTTTGCAGCAGTACCAGAAGATGAGAATTGGGATTTTGATGCTGCTCTTTTGGGTGCCATCTCTTTAGTATTTATATAGAAACAGGGAATAGAGAGATGAGAATCGTAGTCAGAATCGACAAGGATTTCTTTGCAGAAATTCTTAGTAGAGATTCAGACGGAATAGAGAGTTTTTGCAGAGAAGATTAGGAATGTTTTTGCTATTTTCGTGCAAGTGATTTGTGGGACTAGGAAAAAGTGTTTTTCTCTGCCAAATCCGCCTTTATATAGCAATGCAAGTACATGCGATACAGATGAATTATGTTTGTATATTACTCATGATTACACTGACCATGGTGAAAAGGCATTATTGCATTTAATGCAAGTGGGATTTGATTCTTTAGTTCTTGAGTGGGCTATTATGGATGCATCTCGATCGTTGAATTACAAGCGTTTCTACTGAAGGGTTGAGATTGAGTCTCAAATCAAAGATATCAATCAACACATGTAATTGTGCCCATTAATGTAATTTGTCACAACTATCCTAAGTGTCTTTCAACTTCTCAGAAACCTGTAACTAGTTGACAAAACTGGATTCAGAGATCATTAATTGATCGTCCAGTAATTGTTTCAAATATTTCACAAGAAAGGAAACTTTCAACACAGAAGAGATGTTTGACTTCTGATAGGAATTGTCTTTTTTGTCAAACTAATCTTTTTGTGTTCCCCCTGACTTAGATGTCTCATGGTTTCTGAATACCCGTTTCAAAGACCACTTCTAAGTGCCTTTTACTACAATGCATTAGATATTTGAATACCCGTTTCAAGTTTCTTTCTGAAATAGCAAATTTTTAAAATTTCTGACAACTGAGTTTTTGTCTCAGTAGTTTCTTCCTTCTCTTATGTATCCCTCAGAACCCTGTAGAGTCTTTTAATGGTTACATGAGTTCCCGTCTCAGAAACCAATTAACACCCTTGGAACCTTTGTTAATTTATCATGGTGTGGCAGGTTCTTCATCAATTACATAGTGATTTCCTTCCTGTTTTGCATTCATGACTACTTTCCTTAAATCATTGTCAACCAATTTGCATAGGTTTGACTTGATCTTTACTAAGTACCCTTGATGCAATTGAATCATGCTTAGGCGATTATATTTCAATCCTCTACATGTAGTATACAGTGATTGTAAGAGCTCCAAGCTTGGATGTAAAAACTATGGTTGGATTTTCATCTCCTCCAACAAATCTAATAATTGGTCATTTATCACATTCTCTGTAGTTAACCAGATTTGCTTTGTCTCCTGTAATGTGCTTCCCACATCCACTATCAAAATACCACTTCGGGTTCTTCCTCAGAGTGTTCTGCACTACACAAAAAACATGGAGTTAGGCTCTCATTCCAACAATGGAACCTTCTGAACTAAAGAATATCCTTGTAGGAATCCATTTTTGAATGAACTTCGTGGGGGCATCCTTTTGTCTTACTGGAATATAAGGAGGAATTTTAGTTAAATGACTAGTGACACTATCATTTAAAAATATTTTCCTTCTTGGAGTGTTCCTTGGTGCTCCTTTTGGTGCTTTCGGATACATCCGATTTGCTAAGTCGACTTTTGATGAACTTCGGTTTTCCTTCTCGATTCCTTCTAGCCACGGCATTGGTGAGTGGTAGCTTTGTTCTTTCTTCCACTTACGGCGATTGCTATGTGCAATCGACATTCATCCATCATTCTTGCTCTTGTTTATATTCTTGAGCAAGTATCTTTCCGATAACTTTGTAGCGATGCCAATTCGAGCACCTTTTGCTTTCTGAGATCTTATCTCAGCAGCTTCACTAGTCTCTGGATCATTATTTCTTCTGAAAAATGGTACATTGGGAAAATTGCCAGCTCCTACAATTTTTCCATTCCTAGAGACATAGCACTGTGGGTGATTGCACTTTTTAGTGGATGGTTTATTTTCAGAAACCTTTTCCACAGTTTTCTTGGGGACTTGTTTTTCCCTCAAAGGTTTGGTCGCAACAGCTTTAACTTTGTCAGTAACCTTAGATTTCTGACCAATGCTATAATAGGTTGTTTGGGAACTACTTTGTTGACCACTAACAAACGTCAGCCTTTCACATCTCTGTCAAGCCCAAGTCCTCCCTTTTCTGAAGGATCTCTTAGGTAACAGTGTACTTCAGTGAGAGTGTCACTCGCTTGGGCATAGGATTGGAAAGATAATTCTTTCTTCTTTAGTTACTCATTCTCAGAAAGAAGGTTTTCACACTTCTTCTGGAGCAACTCCATAGCCTCATAATGTAACTTTCGTGTCTCATCTATCTGAGCCCTTAGGAATGCATTTTCTGCATCCTTGGTGTCAGAAAGACGTTGTAAATGTGAACACTCGCTTTCAAGAGATTCTTTTTCTGTTTCAAGAATTTTGGTTCTAGATCGAGCAACCAAGAATTCTCTTTCATAAAGATCCAACTCCCTTCTGAGATGTTCTAGATCCTTGATTACTTCCTCATCACTATCATAATTAATGAATCGTGAAATTTTAGTTACCTCATCATCAACCATAAGACATGCTCATGGTTAGAGTAAATTGGGTAGATTTCCTCAGCAACTCCACACATTTCATTCTTCTTTTGACCAAAGTCAAATACTTCGTGAGTGTAGGCACATAATTCTGGTGACAGTAGCTTCAACTTATCAGAATCATCATCGTCAGAATCTGAATCAAGATCAAGTGCATCCAGTTGGATTTCGATCTTCTTTCTTTCTTCAGAAAGCATAGCTCTCTGGTTTCTCTTGAAGTTTCTCCTATCCTTTTTGTCACCTGTCTTGAGCTTTTTTAGAACAGGACAGTCCCATTTGAAGTGGGCAGGTTTCTGACAATAGAAACAGATATCGTTTCCAATTTCTGTAACCTCAGTACTTAATGCTTTCTGACCAGGTTTATTCAGAGAGTTGTTCAATTGCATATTCTTGTACTAGTGATAGTTAGGGCCTAGATGCTTTTTCAGCTTCTCTTTGGCTTTTCTTCTCTCAATCTCTTGTCTAACGTATTTGCTCATTTGCTTTACAGCAAGAGCTTCTTCGTCAGTGGATTATTTGGTAATATTCTTTTTAGAAGTACCTTGTGTTACTAGAGCAACACTGTGAGCTTGCTGATCAGCTAATTGTTCTCTCTGAGAGGTTTCATAGTTAACAGTGGCTAGATGAGAGAATAATTCCGTTGGAGTGATGTTTCGCATTCCTTGGTTGAAATAAAAGTACTTAGTATGTTCCCAGTTGTGATTTAAGCTTCTTACGATAGTCTTTAACTTTTCGGCATTGGAGTATCTTTCACTTTCACCAAGTGCAGCCATTTCACTTATCAACATTGTAAACCGAAAATCAAGTTGTTCAAGGGTTTCCGAAGGCCCTTGTTTAAAATTTTGGAACTTTAATTTCAGAACTTCGAACTTATTATACTTGGTTTTACGAGATCCGGCTAAATTTGTTGAACGATTGCAAAGCCTCTTTAGCGTTTTGCACACCACGGTTTACCTTGTATGTGCAGGTAGAACGAATAATGATGTTTTGAGCTTGACCATCCATCTATTTCTCTTGAAATGCGGCGTCCGGAGATATCTGGTTTTTCTTCCAAAGCTATCGACGATAGCTCTCCCACTTGTAGAAGTTTCTAAAGTGGAGGTTCATCTAGAAGAATCTTCATCTCTTGATCGGAGACATCGGTGACTATCTTTGCTTGCTAAATGACTATAGGGCCATTCTTTATAACTTTGATCATTTCATCATGATGGCTTCGGATGGAGTATCATATTGTTCCTCCATTTTCATAGTTTTCCGTATTGAGAAGCTGGGCGTCTCCTAAAGACATCCTGCAAAACAACACTTAACAAAGCAGATCAAGTCACGGGGTTAAGCGAAAGTGGGCACTTATCTAGGATCTAGGTTGGTCTGAAGGCTTGGGAACCTCCTACTTTGATACCACTTGTTGGTCTAGATAACGGCAAAGTAAAATACTAGGGGGGTGAATAGTCTTTAAAACTTTTATCGATAAAATAGTTTCTCAGAAAGTTGGGTTACTTTCTGATACTTATAATCAGAATGGATGAAGTATTTCTGATAAGTGCACGTGCTCAGCAAGCTAGTAAAGTATGTAAATTACTTTGCAAGTATGTAAAGGTAGAAAGTAAGTGCATAAAGTAAAATAACATAGAAGCTTTTATAGTGGTATCCAAGTGGCGTAATCCTTGACTACTCCACTTGACCTTTCTCGAACCTAGAATCCACTCTGACGGATAATTGAGTTCACCTTACAAATATATCTTCTCTCGATTCCTAAATACACTAGGTTCCCAACCAAATGTTCCCCAGGTTCTTCCCCTACTTTCCCGATACTTCCTCTACTCAGAACCTCTAACCTTAGAGTTATTCCTTAGATTCCCAAACTAAGTACTTCCTCTACTCCACGCCTTTACTAGTGTTGGTTAAGAAGAGTTTATCAGATTGGTAGATTAATAACTTACACAGTTATGTAATGCTACCTTCTAGAACAAGAGTCACTTAACACACTTGGATAGTGTGTGGTGATATGTTATTTTTTGACCCAAGTCTATGTTCTTCGTTCAGGAGAATTAATGTCTTAGCAAGTCACAACAATGCTTCAATTCAACTCCTTCACAAGATATAGCTTGTTAAGATCGGGACATAGAACTTTCGTGCTACTTAGAATCAAGAGCTTGGTCGCAACTGTAAAGCTAGATAGTAAGTAGGAAGAAGGCTTGTATGCTTGAGTGTAGGATAGAAAATTTAGTTGTTCAAGTGTATGTTCAAGCATTCTAAGTGGTGATATTTATAGTTGAAAAACAAGCCGTTTGAATTACTATCCGTTAAGCTATTGAGATTCAAACTATAAACATTCCGTTGATAGTACTACAGAACTTTTGTCTCTTTGTTCAGAGATAAAGCTTTTCGTCAGCGAGTTCTGCAATGTCATTAAATGCACTGTACTATCTTTTGTCTGTTATTGCAATGAAACTATCTTGGCGCTTTACGAAATTTTGCGTCGCTATCGAAACTCGACCTTTTAGAAACTAAGGAAAACATCGTTTCTCCCATAAACATTGTTTTCACTAAGTTATCTTTTGCATATTGTTTCTGAGGCACATTTCATTAGTCTTAGGCAATCTTGTGCAGTCTTCATATCTTCAGATAGTTGAGCTCTTTCTGCTGGATGTCTTCTTCTTGGTCTTCTTCAAAGAAATAAAATTACATTCAGAGACCTAACATCCTATACAAAATTTACTAGACTAATCATACTAAGTATACATCCTCTTGTACAATGTTCAAGTGAATCAAGAGTACTAGATACCTTTATGAACTAAGGTAAGTCATTATGGTGCACTGATCAAAACTAAACAGATATTTCCTAACACTAAAGTTCAAGGAAAACCAATTTTTATGGACTATGTGTCTTTCAGTGAGATCTTTGGACTACCTACCCAAGGAAATGACTTTGAAATAGACACTATTCATGAAATCTTTGTTGAAGTTGTCAAGGCACTATACAGTGATGTATGTGACCTTACTAAATCTGGAGCTTTTCCTAGATTTTACGCATACAAAAATCAGAAGAAGACATCTGGTGGAGCACTGGGATATGATGGCTCACATACTACACAGGAGCTGACAAAATAAGTATGCAGAGATGGATGATTATGCTCCTACTTAACACACATGATGATAGTGGAAAACCCGATCAACTTGGGTAAGTATGCCTTCTTGAACTTAATAGCGGTTCAAAGTTTGAACCCACAATTGTCGATGGGCTTCTTGAACTGTGTGCTTTGTGAGTTTGGACTCAAAATTTGCTACTTTGGAGAAACTTGGATTTGTTCTCGGAGAGGAGGTGAGATAATTGACAAAAACTTGCTCGTAAGTTTGATTATACAAACTTGATGAAGAAAATTTGGGTCTAAATTACTCAAGCAAGGTTCGGAGATGAAAGATTGAAGAGATATCGGGGTCCATTGCAACCAAGAAGCCGGATCTTCTGAAGGAAGACAACTTACAAGAAGAAACTCCCATTACGGAGATAAACTCTCGGATATCTATCCCGATCTTGATGTAAACACCAAAGTCGATGAATCCTTAGCACTCATTGGAGAAAGTTGTGAGAGACCACTCACACTCTCTGCTGAAGAAGCGTATGAGTTAAATTTTGACGAATCTTGGAAAGGATTGAGGTTGTTGAGGATGTCCCATCTTCGAGGTTCTTGAGTGATGTCGATATCAAAGTTTTAATAATTGTTTAAGCGAGTTAATTCTCAACCTGAAAACTTGTAGTGCGATGATGTTAACCACGAGGTTCGTCTCGAAAGACTTAAAAAGTGACTCGGGTCACGAGGTGAATAATAACCACGATATGGAAGCGGTAAATTGTTTGGTTGCTTGATGGTGATTAACTTCGTGAAAGTAATCTACTTTGCGAATAACTAAGCGGATTTAAACTTAGCAGATTGATATGAATGAGGAGAATTATGGTGTGGTGACTTGAAGACAAGCTAGCTAGCGAAACATGCGATTATGTGATGTCGATTTACTCAAGTTTTCACTACTTGGTTTGAAAACATATAGCATTAGTGGGCGTCAATTCCACTAAACTACAATTAATTAAGCTAATCCGGATATTCTTTAGCAACTAAGCGATAGATAAAGCAAGACGAAGTTGTTTTGTTATAAATGAACAAATGCTTAATCTACCAGGGATTTTGACGTAACGCACAACAAACAAAAATAGTGGCTACGTAATTAATCTCAAAAGCTCAAAGTAAATCGCATCTGATGGAGATACTCACATGAACCCTAGCGAGCAGGCATTGAATTCGTCACCACCCCAAAATCGGTGTTTAGCTACTCATGACATGCGAAGACATAATCTAAATATAAATAAATAAACAAGCAATAAACATAATCTAATACTAAAATCAAAGATTGAATGGTGATAAAATTTTTACCCTTAGTGTCACAAACCACAGGTAGAATTGAGAACCTAAATCGAATCGATGCAAAGAGTATGTAGATAATGCTCCCAATCAATTGACACTCTTCGAATTAAAAGATAAAAATCGGTTCAATTACCTAGAATCGGTAATTGCCTTGGAAAATAGGTCTAGGTTGAGAGCAAAAGTATGAAAACTTGACAATAGATGATAATTCAAAGGAATTACGTCCTGTTCTAACTAATAGAAAGTAGAAAAACTAAATGCGAGGCAATTAGGAGAACAAATCGCGGAAAATCAGCGAAACCAAGCAATGGTGGGCCTTGATGAAAAACAATGCCGTCGCCAATAAGAAAAGCGGCATCGCTAGTTGGAAGCGTGTCGCCGGTTGCAACTTGACAGTCTGGTAGCATCGCCGATCAAAACAGCGTCGCCACTTCTTCTGGAATGACCGTTTGGCCTTCCCTCTCCACTTTTAGCATCCATCTGCATTTCAAACTCCATGTCTTGTAGATGTCTGTAAAATACACCATTTTTACTTCAGTTAGCGCGGTTTAGCAAAATACCTACAAAATACACAAAGAAAGAAACAAGTAAAAATACTCTAGAAAAACCAATAAAAACTGTACCTAAGGATGATAATAAGACGGTAAAAAAGACCAAATGAGATGGTGTAAAACCGACTCATCCTTTGAGCAATAACTCCACGGGGCTATCCACTTTTGAGGATATGCAAGAGGCCTTGAGGAGTAATGAGTTAGTACTAGAGGACCTATCGATGGCTCGATGCCAAAAATCTAACTCAAAAAGATCTGGACAGACCTCATACATCCACACCCTCATCGTCCAGATCAGGATCAACACAACAACCACAACAGCCCCAGACAGATGAGGAATGTATGTGAAATCCTACTTAATATTAGATACAAATGTGTGTGAAATCCTACTTAATCTTTCTAAGTGTACTAACACTTTTACTCTCGACCGGAAATGGAAGTTGAAGAGGATAAGGCATGATCTCCTCTCAAGATATCTGAGTGTCACCTTACCTCTTTGGTCGAGCCATATCTGACATTGTTGTTGAGACATAGGTAACTCAAAAACTTGACACATTTGATACTCAGATATCTGAACAAGTTTTGACACTTAATCAAAACTCCATTTTCTTTCAGGCTCATTCTCGCGCTATAATGGTGCCTGCTAACAATAAGGATCTCCTACAGTTCTTGAAGGATTACACTATGCCCAGACACCTTAGCTGCTTTAGACAATGGCAGAAAATAAGGAGCTCTCATATAGATGAGATGATCAGAATCCTTGATGATCCCATAAGAAGGGCACAACCACTTGATCTGTAGAACCATGTGCACAACATGTTCCTTATGAACAATATTCCTTTTCGGTGATGGAAAAAGTAGTTGGAAAAAGGTGGCGCCCGACTTATTCAAGATTTTGAGCAAGCGGATGGCTAGACGGTAAATGGCTCTAAACCAGTTCTTCGAAGACACTCTGATTGCTCCATCGGGCGAGAATAAAACGATGGTCATTTGATAACTATACGGAGGTTATCAACTTGGTATCGAAGATGAGGATGATGATGAGGTGGTGAAAATGATGTTGAAAACCAAAGTCTCCATCTCCATCTGCTCCGGGAAGGATGATGATCCCAAGGATGATGGCGATGGTCACACTGAAAGGAGGATTGCTAAAACCTGGCTAAGCTCTTTGAAAAGCAACTGAGAAGAAAACTCAAAATCTCCTTCCCCCACCTTGAATCATCAAGACATCATACTGACATCAAGTGATGATTCTATATTTTAACGACTCATTTAGTGCCTTTTTCCATGTTTTGTTGCATCTTTTAGCCTTTATTTGGTATTTTTGTTATGTGTCACATTTGGGTTTTTGTGTAATTTTGTGCATTTTAGGTGTCTTAGCGTCATTGGCAAGGAAATTGAGGACCAAAGTGCAAAGAAAACTTCAAAACCATCTAGAAGCACCATAAGGCCAAGTTAGTGGGCCATTACTCCAAGAGAGGTGACATGGAGGTTGAAAAAGGGAGAGAAAATAGGAGAAAGTGAGAAAATGCTGATTTTCTGAAGACATGGCTCACCGGTGGCTCTTGCAACAAGGAGCCTCACCAGGTGCAATCCTACGAAGGAAGGTAGAAAGGTGTCGCGGAAATTTGGAGCAGGCAAGGTCCCTCACATGTGAGGTCTATAAATAGGACACTTGCATGATCATTAAGACATATCTTCACATTCTCCTACTTTCATATTTTCAATTCCAAGCATTGTAAACACTTAGAGATTTCAATCTCTCTTTTAATTCAAAGAAGCATTATTGATCTTTCTGATGATCGCAGGGACCAATAGGCGCCCAGGTATTAAATAGTACGAGTTAGGTGGATGCTGTTAATAACTTGTATTGTGATATATTGTTATCTGGTCATTGAACACATGCTTGATCGTTGTGCACTTGCATCAGTCTTTACCTCTAATTAGTATATATCCGGATGAGGGCATAGCTTGTGACAAGCTTTTTGCCGTAACTCATGCGTACTTATAATCTGTATCTGGTTCGATTTTGCAATAGCAAAGTTGTTGCATTCGCGGGCAGTGTACCATTAGCTATATCGCGTCAGCACTTTTGAAAGATCGCTTGGTTCGTTTTAATTGTAGAAATTGCATGATCTAGGTATTACCTTATCTTGTAATTGTAATTTGTTGTAGGGTTTTGAAGTATTAACCATACCCTCTATCTGTTTACAACTCACACCTTGAGCCTACACCTTAGAACTAAGCAATCAATTCACGGAGAAACGACCACATGGTTTAAGCGCTTGTTGTACGACAACGCTTTACTACTTGTTTTATTTTACAAATATTAATTTTAGGCGCATCAAAATTTGGCGCTGTCATGGAATTGATTCCTATATTCTTTAGGAAGTGGAATCATAGTGTAGTTATTATTCGTTCATTCTAGGGTAAGAATTTGTACTAACGAAACTAACATTTCATTTAGTTTTGTCGGTGTAGTTTGATTTCTATAGGCACATATGGCTAGGTCTGAAGATTACTTGATACCTCTGATTGGTGGTAAGAAACCACCAATATTCCTTGAGCGAGGCTAGGTGTCTGATTTGGATGATGAGTGGGGTGCTTACTTCCTTACTTTTGGGGAGACCGATGGAAGGCGCATTGGCTTTATTAAACCGGTGATGAGTCGATTTTACATCGTCTCATTGATCCTTTACGTCTTATTTCCATTCTCAAGTATTGTTCTTATGGGTTTTATTAGTGTTTTATTACGTTTTTGTGATTTTTGTGTTTTGTAGGTGTTTGGTGAAAACGCATTAAAACAAGGCTAAAACAGTGTATTTAATCCATTAATGGAAGCATGGTAGTTTATGGACCTGAAATTTCGTTGAAAAAGAGTTGATCGGTCGAAAGCGAGTGGATTGAATGCAGACGAAGGTTTTAGAGCCGTTTAAGTGAAAAGCGAAATTCGAACTACAATAGAGCAGCTTTGGAATTTTAGCCATACCTTTGCATATGAACTCCGATTGCCCTGATCTTGGTGTCCGCAGCGTAGATCGACCAAGAGATACAACTTTCAAGAAGGAACCATTTCCAAATTAGGCGTTTAGATATACAAAAGCAAACAACGGTGCGGGAGAAAGCTGGCGCCGAGAAATTGATTAGCGTCCGATCCACATTCTGTAAGTATTTGGCGACGCCAATTGACTTTTTGGGCCATTTTTGGCCCATTTTCAGCCCAGAACGTGATTTTGAGCGTTTTTCACTACATATAAACCTATTTTCTTGATCTTTTAGACATAACTTAATTATTATTCTTCTCTTCTTATTGATTTTTAACCTAGAACCTTTCCAAGGCAATTACCTACCTATTATTAGAGATAATTGAACCGTTTCTCTTGTAATCCGATGATTGACATTAATTGGGAGATTATCTACATGGCTTTTCGCATCGATTCGTTTCAGTTTTTCAATTCTACCTAGGGTTTGTGACAACGAAGGGTAAATTGTATCAATTCGTTCGAATCTTTGTTTCTAGCTTTAGATTATGTTTGGAACCTGTTATGTACAATATTGATTATGTCATTGCATAATTTGAGTAGCTAAACACCCCGATTATGGCGGTGGTGATTGATGCATGCTAGCAAGGGTTCATGAGATTCGAAGTGCATCGGGTTTAGATTACTTGTGCTTTTTAGATTAATCGCATATCTTGCTATTACGTTTGATGCACAATCCGTCAATATCACTGTTAGATTAAGCATTTGATCCTTGGAAACCAAAACGTTTTTCGTCTTGCTTCAATCTAACAGTTAGTTCCGCGATAATAGTAGGATTAGCTAGATTGATTGTAACTAGTGGAATTAGCCTCCCTGGTGCT
Source organism: Plantago major (assembly GCA_026545765.1). Lineage (NCBI taxonomy): Eukaryota > Viridiplantae > Streptophyta > Magnoliopsida > Lamiales > Plantaginaceae > Plantago > Plantago major. The sequence goes on along the minus strand of CM048839.1, from coordinate 66,538,459 downwards.
ATTCATTTTGAACTTCAAGATTGTGACAACTTGCGTAATCTATCACAGCTTGAATCGTATGTATCCTGTTTGGCTAGCTTGTTTCACGTTAACTCCATAATTCTCCATATTCATATCATTGTCGTTTGGATTAATCATTTTCTTGTTAGATTGCATAAGTAGATAGATAATATATAAAAATTCTGCCGAAGGAAAAAAACTCTTCTTTCTTTCTTCTTGTGGTACTATTAAGTAAACAAGACTCGACTTAGTTAAGTCCTTGAGATCGACCTCGGGTTAACTCCACTACATTATAGGTTTTCGTAGTGTTGAGGATTAACTCTTGGCTTTTAAATAAATTTAGAACTTTTAACTCCACTGAAGCACGGTTTGCGACATCAATTCTTGAAATCGGCGGATATACAGCGAGCTACTAGCTTGTTGTACGAGAAAATCTTTGAAGAATCTGAAGATGAGCCCTACCACCGCCTCTCTTGCAATTGAAGAAGAAAATCCGGTCTCGGTTGAAGGAGATTGCGAGAGTTTAGACAATCAATTGGTCATGGAGGAGGAGGCGTCCAATGTGATCAATGAAGAGAACTAAACCACTGTTTACGACTATTTGGAGATGGAAGCGGACACGATACCACCCAGATGAAGCCATCAGATTCACAATTCATTCCCTCATCTTCGATGATACATACATACTAGCCCCATCTTGCACACGAGATTGGCCTGGGAGTTTCGACCCCTTTTGTCGTTTTTACATTCCCCCTGATTCCGCTAGTTTTATTTTAGTTTTTGATGTTGATTTATTTTATTTTTTGTTTGCGAGAATCATGGACAGGAGAAGAGGAGCTAAGGATGGCTCCCAAATTCTTTGAACTAAGCGGGAAGGATGCGAGGATTCGTTCGTTCGATAATGGATAGCAATGACCACCACGTTTGAGAGAAGTACATTTCGACTTTCTTTCTTTCTAGCCTATTCGTTGGGGACATCACTAGTCTAGATTTGGGGAGGAGGTAGCTTTCATGTACTTATCCATATATGTATACGTAAATGTCTTTTATCTTCTTTGAGTGTCTTTTCTCGTTTCATGATTTTCTCTTGTGCTGGTCGACTCCCAAGTCGGACGTCTATTGCATGTACTAAACTTGTTTAATCCTTTTGCTTTGATTGATCCTTGACTATTAGCGGTTTGCATGTTTAAGTTTGCTATGTTAGTTTTACATTTGTATATAGAATGTTGGTTATAATTGTAGTCCACAAATCCTGTGAGTAATAGTAGCGATGAAAAATATTGTGCGGCGCTTTTGTGATTTAATTAGGAAGTGCAAACTCCTTGTTTGTGCCTCATCATTCTCATGTGTACTACTGTGTAAGTTAAGTATACGAACAACATGTTTTACATTCTTATTTGCTTAATTTTCTTATACGAACCGTTCCAAGTCCATATTTGGGAGGAGGTTTATGTCGTTACTTGTATTGATAAAGGCGTATGTTCATGCTTTTAATTCTCTCAAAAATAAAAAATAATAAAATAAGTCTCGGGTGGATCATGGTACTAGTTACCACCGTTAGTTGATTTAATGTTATGCGTTTGGATACTACCTATATCTGCGTGGCCTTTAAAAGCTATATATCCGTGAGGGTTGGCGTCGTGTACACCAAACCAGCCACGCACAAAAGTCGAGATTTCGATAAAGCAGACACTACCAAAAATTGTGAGAAAAAATATATATATTGAAAAGAAGAAGCGGTTGCCTTTTATGAGTACATTGTTGATTATTCTGAGCTATAAAAAGTCCTTCGACTTAACGGATTGAGTACATTACATGAGGTATTTGAGGCATCTTTGTGGCATAAGTCCTTCCTTACCTCTTTATATTCTTGGGTGATTGACCTATTGGACACTTCGAGTGTGAGAGAATGAATCGTCTGATCCACTTGTGATAACTTTGTTTTAGACTTAAGTTCTATTTACTTTGAAACGAACTCTTTGAGCTTGTGCATGTTATTACGTGAATGTCAATGTGATGTCAAGCTTCTGCATTTCTTGGGCTTGTTACTTGCAATCAATAGACTCGGTAGCTTGGGGCTATACTTTATTTTGTGTCTATGTGTTTTTATTTTTAGGTTTTTTAGAATTTGCTCGAGGACAAGAAGTGCAGTTTGGGAGTTTGATGAGTCATTTACATCGTCTCATTCGGTCTTTTTACCATCTTATTGCCATTCATATAGTATAGTTCTTATGTGTTTTATTAGTGTTTTGTTACCTTTTTGTATTTTTTGTGTTTTGTAGGTGTTTGGTGAAAACGCATTAAAACAAGGGCTAAACCAGTGCATTTAATGCATTAATGGAAGCACGAAAGTTTATGAACCTGAAAAGTGGTTGAAAAAGGAGTTGATCGGTCGAAACAGAAGTGGATTCGGAGTTCGGAAGAAGATTTTAGAGTCGTTTAAAAGCGCGCAAAATTCGAACTACAATGGAGCAGCTTTGCAATTTTGGCCATAAATTTTGCATATGAACTCCGATTGACCTGATCTTGCTATCTACGCGTAGATAAGACCAAGAGCTATAACTTTGAAGAAGAAACTATTTCCAAATTCCGACGTTTAGATATTCAAAAAGGTAAAAAACCGGTGCAGGAGGAAACTGGCGACGCCAGAAGTCAGACTGGCGTCTGCTAGTCACATTCTGTAAGTGACTGGCGACGCCAGTTGCCTTTTTGGGCCGTTTTTGGCCCAGAACATGATTTTGAGTGTTTTTCACTACATATAACCTATTTTCTTGATCTTTTAGACATAACTTCATTATTATTCTTCTCTTCTTATTGCTTTTTAACCTAGAACCTTTCAAAATTACCTACCTATTATTGAGTAGTTGAACCATTTCTCTTGTAATCCGACAATTGACATTGATTGGGAGATTATCTACATGGCTTTTCGCATCGATTCGTTTGAGTTCTTCAATTCTACCTGGGGTTTGTGACAGAAGGGTAAATTGTATCAATTCGTTTGAATCTTTGTTTCTTGCTTTAGATTACTGTTTGGAGCTTTGTTTATGTACAATATTGATTATGTCTTTGCATAATTTGAGTAGCTAAACACCCGATTATGGTGTGGTGGTGATTTAATGCATGCTAGCTAGGGTTAGAGATTGAAGTGCATCGGGTTTAGATTACTTGTGCTTTTTAGATTAATCGCATATCTTGCTATTACGTTTGATGTGCAATCCATCAATATCACTATTAGATTAAGCATTTGATCCTTGAAAACCAAAATATTTTGCGTTTTGCTTCAATCTAACTGTTAGTTGCAAACAGTAATAGTAGGATTAGCTAGATTGATTGTAGCCTAGTGGAATTAGCGCCTCCACTAGTGCTATTGGTTTCTTTCAGATAACTTGTAATCTATCACCTTAGA
>CM048839.1:66326361-66534953 GCA_026545765.1 Plantago major | reverse complement strand
TTTCGTTTGTTAATTTATTACCCCTCCGATGTGTTTATTAAATACTAAAATAGACTACTCCAGTTGTCATTATCTCACTCCTGTAGTGTGTTGTTTGACTCTCGAGTAGAATTTTACATTTGTTGTTTATCCCACTCCTTATGTGTGTGGTTTAACTCTCCAGTAGAGTTCTTCGCTTGTCATACTCTTACTCCTTCTGTGTATTGTTTAAATCTCGAATAGACTCCTTCGTTTGACATTATCCCATTCCTTTGATTTGTTGTTTATCTCTCGAAGGGTGTTGTTCATTTGTTGTTTATCCCACTCATTTTGTGTATTGTTTAACTCTCAAGTAGAGTTTTTCGTTTGATATTTAATTACCCCTCCGATGTGTTGTTTAAATCTCAAATTGACTTCTCAATTTGTAATCATCCCACTCCTTTATTGTGTTGTTTAACTCTCGAGTAGAATTTTACATTTGTTGTTTATCCCACTCCTTATGTGTGTGGTTTAACTCTCAAGTAGAGTTCTTCGTTTGTCATACTCTTACTCCTTTTGTGTATTGTTTAAATCTCGAATAGACTTCTTCGTTTGACATTATCCCACTCCTTTGATGTGTTGTTTATCTCTCGACTGGTGTTGTTCGTTTATTGTTTATCCCACTCCTTTTGTGTATTGTTTAACTCTCCAGTAGAGTTTTTCGTTTGTTATTTTATTACCCCCTCCGATGTGTTTTTTAAATCTCAAATTGACTTCTCCATTTGTAATTATCCTACTCCTTTATTGTGTTGTTTAACTCTCTAGTAGAATTTTACATTTGTTGTTTATCCCACTCCTTATGTGTGTGGTTTAACTCTCAAGTAGAGTTCTTCGTTTGTGATACTCTTAGTCCTTCTGTGTATTGTTTAAATCTCGAATAGAATTCTTCGTTTGAGATTATCCCACTCCTTTGATGTGTTGTTTATCTCTCGAGTGGTGTTGTTCGTTTGTTGTTTATCCCACTCCTTTTGTGTATTGTTTAACTCTCAAGTAGAGTTATTTGTTTGTTATTTTATTACCCCTCCGATGTGTTGTTTAAATCTCTAATTGACTTCTCCATTTGAAATTATCCCACTCCTTTATTGTGTTGTTTAACTCTCGAGTTCAATTTTACATTTGTTGTTTATCCTACTCCTTATGTGTGTGGTTTAACTCTCAAGTAGAGTTCTTCGTTTGTGATACTCTTACTCCTTCTGTGTATTGTTTAAATCTCGAATAGACTTCTTTGTTTAACATTATCCCACTCCTTTGATGTGTTGTTTATCTCTAGAATGGTGTTGTTCGTTTGTTGTTTGTTGATACGGAAATATGTCCAATCCGTCATAAAGGACCTAGGAACGAATCCTAAGGCGTCCTAAGTCATCCAATGGATCCGAGACACTTTAGTCCGAGCCAATGGTCCGATCCACCTGACCATCCATGGTCCGACCCACCCTAAAAGAAAGGAACAAAGGATCTGGGGCCTACTAAATTCGACCCAGGAACCTTTGGCCCGACCCACCTTGGTCCGAGCCTATCTGGGAAAGGAGACACAGTGCTTAGTCAGTACCCTCTCCGACCCAAGGCCTCCGATACGGACGACCACTCGGATCCGGCATGGCAGATCTCACAAGTAAACAAGCAGCCAGGCACCAGAGAGTAGGGTGTCCGAACCAAGAGTTCCGAATCGGAAGAGAGGGGCAGACTTAGGAGAACTTCCTCATCTGACTACCCAGTACGGTCCGGATCAGGCATCCGGACCAACTTCTCCGAACCTGGGACCTCGGCAGATCTTGTCACATCCTCAAAAACTCATCCAATAATGACTAAACTACCCCTAAAGCCCAAAGTGGCATGGGCTAAGCATCATTATTGGGCTATGGGCCTAAGACAAGCCTTGGTGGCTCAATCGTAGCCTTGCACTTGGCGCAATCCTAGCAAGGCCTTCCATTTTGATGATAGCCTATAAATAAGGCACACATCCCCACAAGAACAGGTAAGTCACTTCACGATCCAAATCCCGAGTATTATACAGAGTTGATCTTCAGTCACTCTCGAGTAAAGTCTCATCCCGGTTTGACATTTAGCAAACGCATTCCCACTCAAGTGCGGGTCCTTACAAGCGGTTGGTTACATTGGTTCTTACGCCGTGGTCCTGACCTGGCAAGGAGCTTCTTACCTTGGCACCCATGAGTGGAGTTGATTAAAATCTAAGTAGTTGGGGAGTTACACCCTCAACATTTTGGCGCCGTCTGTGGGAATCTTTACAAAAGTCCGTTCTCTTGAAGAATGGCAAGAACAAGAAGGTCCACGAGAACCAACGGCACTGCCATTGGTACGCCTGCTCCAAGACACAGGGGAAGACCTCTCACTAGAAGAGGTGGGGTAGCAAGAGTTTCAACAAGAGAAGTAATAGATGATCCAAGTGATGGCCATACCGCTAATCTTTCTTCTGGCGAGGAAAGAGCCACTAATCCACCGATGAGATCCAGACACTTGGGGCGAAGGCGAGTTCCTCCGTCAGGACGCATGGTCCTCCTCCAGGAAGAAACTTTACCCTCCCGAATGGGCAGATCATTCGTCCTAGTGAGTTCGGGATGGATGAGAATCAGTTTGGCCTCTTACTCACCACTATTCAAGGATGCTTTGGATCGAACAACCTCCGACCTCCTCGGCCACTCCACCTTTGGCAATCCCAAGACAAGTGAACCGCTCAATCAAGAATGAGCACCGTCCCATCCAACAACGGTGGGAACAAGCTCAACGGAAGATCTAAGGAACCTTCTAAGCAGGAGGGCGGCTTCTCATGGACAACGAGGAGTCCGGAAGTGCCGAGTAGCGAAGTGGGAACCATCGGCGAGCTCAACAAGCGCCAAGAGATCAAATGGCGGAAAGCATCCCGATAGTTCCAATCGGTGATCTTCCTCCGGATGTAGCTATCAACCCAGGCGGTGAAAGACTAACGTGGCGGATCTACCTCCAACAGAAGGCCTTGGAAACACAAATTGCCACCTTAAGCAAGATGGTCAAAGCACATGAGAAGATGGTAGTTAAAACTCCCAACCCTCTGTGCGATGAGATCAGAAGAGAAAGAAAGCGCCCCGACTGTGTTATCCCAAGCCTTGAGCATTACTATGGAGATACTTGCCCTGTAGGGCATCTTACTAGATACGAAAGTAAGATGGAAAGCAATGGACTCAATGACAACATGAAAGCTCTCAACTTTTCCACCACACTCTTTGGATAAGCAATGGATTGGTGGACCTCACTACCTAATGGTTCCATCAAATCTTATACGGACGTCGCATCCCTTTTCTTGAAAAGGTTTGAGAAAGCAAAGAAAAGGAAGAGGTCAGTTGAGCACCTGGAAGGCATAATCCAGAAAGAGCATGAGGACCTTAGAACCTTCCTTGACCGCTTCAACGCTGAAGTACGACAGGTAGAGCCTCATAGCATCAAAGAGCGGGTCCGACACCTATATGCTAACACTTATAATGATGAGCTTAGAAGGAATCTTTCCAGAAGAAATCACCACCGAAAAGTACGGAAGATATCTGCGAAGGAGTCTTGTATGGAGAAGAGTAGAAGAAATGTCCCGATAAGGCGGGGATAAAGAAGGGAAAGAACAAGACGGAACTTCCTCCTCGCCAAGGAAGTTCGAGCAAAAAAATATCTCGAGACGGAAAGAATTCGTAGAAAGAACTCCACCTAGGAGACACGCCGAGTATAATCGCCTCAGCAGACCAAGATCCGACATCTTGGCTTCTATTGTTGAGAAGGACTTAGATACAATGGCCTAAACCTATCAGGAGCAGCAAGAAGAGTAAATTTTCTAAAGACTACTGTAGGTTACACAAGCAGAAAGGTCACCCGACTAAGGATTGCATCCAGTTGAAGACAGAAATCGAAAGACTAGTGAGAAGTGGGAAGTTGAAAGAACCAACGGTGAAGAAGAACCCTCGGGCATAGAAAGAATGAGCGAGAAGAGAGGCGTGATTCAACCTCCGGCGGATCTTTACCACCACCTCCGGAAAATCCCACCTCGGCATGCCCAAAGATACCAAGGGTGCGAAGATCTGAAATGGAGAACCTCCCTTACGGTGGAGTTATCAGCGCCATTGGGAGGACCAGCGGGGAGATAGCGAAATGCAAGGAAAGGACCGCGACACTTGAGAAACAACGACAGAGCTTACGGTCCACCAAACAGAAAGGCACAAATGCAATTACCTTTGACGATGGCGAGATCCCCCACCAACATCTGGCGAAGGAGATCTCAAGGACCCTGATGTCCCTTTGGTTGTTTCTCTAGTGATTGCCACTTACAAGGTCAACAAGGTACTAATCGACACAGGAAGCTCCTCCAATGTCAAAGCCAAAAGGACCGTGGAGCAAATTCACTTGGGGAAAATACAATATGGATGAGTATACACTTCATTGGTAGGTTTTGGAGGGTCTGTAGTACGCCCCATTGGAAGTATACCACTACAAGTCTCTATGGGCACCTTTCCGACAAGAGTGACCAAGACTATCCTCTTCGTGGTAGTAGATAGCACCTTCGACTATGACGTGATCTTGGGCCGCCCGGGACTTAACCAATTCAGAGCAATTGCTTCTCCATTACACAACAGGGTAAAGTTTCCAACCCCGAATGGCGTGGGAGAAGAAATGGGCAACGTTAGAGAAAGCACAGGAGTGCTACATCATGTCAACGGAGGGCCACATGACTGCCCTTTCGGTCACTAAGGGCCCTCGTAGCCATTCTTCCATTCTTGAACGCCACTAAAGGAAGAAATCGGTATTGGTCGCAGAGAGAAGTTCCCAAGACAGCTAGAATAGAATCCCATGAAGCATTGAAAGAGGTCCAACGGTGAAAGAGATTGAAAAGAACAACTCGGATTGGAGCGGAGATGAGTGCAGAGTGAAGCTCATCACTTGCCTTCGTGACAATCGCGACATCTTTGCTTGGAGCACAGATGATCTCAAGGATAGACCCAAGGATCGCGATTCACCGTCGAACATGGATCCGACGGTCAAACATCCGCAAAAGAGTAAAGACTTTGGACGATTGAGGATTCTATCATAGCGGGGAGGTTGACAAGTTGATGAAAGGTCATATCGAAGAAGTTAGATACTCCGATTGGTGCGTACGTGGTCCTCGTCGAAAGCTCTAGGAAAGTGGAGAATGTGCAATGACTTCACTAGACTCGACAAATTTTGTCCAAAGGATCCTATCCATTGCCGCATAGACCCGGTGGTTGATTCCTGCGGGATGTGCGCTTCTAAGCTTCATGGATGCATATCAAGGTTTCTACCAAATTAGGATGGCTCGAAGACATCAAGAAACGGCATTCTTTTGGCGGAGGTCTATTGCTTCAAGGTCATGCCCTTTGGCCTCAGAATGCAGAGCTACTTACCAACGGTGGTAAATAAGATGTTCAAGGAAGAATTGGGAAAAATCATGGAAGTCTATGTGGATGACATGCTTGTGAAAAGCAAGGAAGAGGAACACATTGAACACCTTAACAATTGTTTTCTATTCTCGAAAATCGGAATGAAGTGGACCACGAAAAGTGCACTTCGGGGTGAAAGGAGGAAAATTCCTTGGTTACATGGTTCTGAGAAAGAGGCATTAGTGCTAACTGGAGAAAATAAAGGCAATCATAGATCTACCACGACCCAGACATCGATGAAGTTGAAGCTTCTAGGAAAGGTGATGGCATTGAGCCGTTTATCTCAAAATCCATGAGAAGAACCTACCCTTCTTTAAGATCTTACGAAAGGAAATAAGTTCGAGTGGACAAAGGAGTGTGAAGAGGCCTGAAAACTTGAAAAGTATCTCCTCTCCGCCTCTTTTGTCTAAACCCATGGAGGTGATACTCTTTACCTCTATTGGCCACCTCGATGAAGCAATGAGTTACATCTTTGATGGATACAAGACAACGAGCATTTACCAATTTACTATTTGAGCAAAGCCCTTGTAGGATCTGAGGCCAGATATGTCAAGATTGAGAAGCTCGCCTTCGCACTAGTTTACACTGCACGGCGACTGAAGCCTTACTTCAAGTCGCATCGGTTGTGGTCCACAAATGAGCCACTCAAACATGTCTTGGACAAACCGGATCGGTCGGGCGCTTTGTCCAAATGGGCTATTGAGCTAAGTGAATATGATATCGTATCAAGCCCCATCGCCAAGAAGCCCGACTTCACGGTAGACTATCCGGAGAAGGCGAGGCGAAAACTCCCGGAAAAAGGCTAGTCATGTGGTGATAGCGGATCAAGAATCAAGGGAGAGAAAGAAGCGGAGGACACAAAGAGGTAGCATCCGACTTATGACTAAGTATCACCAACCTATGGATGATTCGAGAGTAAGGCACATGTTTCTCTTGGACGAAGAACTCAATACCTCGACAACTGCATCTTCCGACAAGAAGCAGGAGGTTGAGAAAGCACTCACCCCCACTTCGGGAGATAAGGAAAGAAACAAAGAATGTTGGACATTACAAGTGGACGGATCATCCATAGGACGGTTGGGAGGAATAGGAATTTTCCTTGAAAGTCTGAAGGAGCCAAGCTGAAATGCGCTATCACCCTCAATTTTAAGGTGACGAACAACGAGGCGAATATGAAGCACTTATCACCGGCCTAAGAATGGCGAAAGCCCTTCGTAAAAAGGATCAAAGCTTCTGCAGACTGCACTTTCGTACAATCTCAGTTCTCCGGGTCCTTTACCACCAAAGGACCTAACATGATCAAATACTTGGAGCTCCTTAAGAAAGAGGTTGAGCACTTTGAAGAATTTACTCTTGACCAATTTCACGAGAGAATGGAATGAAAAAGCGCCCTTTCCAAGTATGCCTCGACCTTAGGAGCTTTGGACAAGAAGTGTCATCCTAATGACACGCGGAATCCTCCGGCAGCACGCCAGACGGATGCTTCTCTTGAGCCTGTAAAGAAAGCGGATGATGATATATTCCATTACATCAAGGATGGTACTTTACTGTAGATCCTAGAGAGGCCAGAAGATTCAATGTCGAGCTATGATACTTTATTGGAGAAGATCTCTATAAAAGATCCTCTGTTGAACTCATGAGGTGCTGGATCCTCAAGAGCGTGATGGAAGAAATCACGCGGAAGTTGTGGAAGTCATTCGGAGGAAGAACTTTGGCGAAAAGATCATAAGACAAGGATACTATTGGCCAACTATTGACATAGATCTTTGACATCGCCCTTTGTGAAGGCCGCCAATATTATGCCGACATACCACACCGCCCGACCAACCCTATGATTCCGTCAATCATAGCATGCCCATTTGATCAATGGGGCATAGACATAGTTGGTCCCTTTCCGAGAACGCATTAAAAGTTCTTGATAGTGGCGGTGGAATACTTCACTAAGTGGGTGAAGTGAAGCGGTGTCAACCATCACGTAAAGCGGTTGGACATTCATCCGGAAGAACATTATCGCCGGTTTGGACTCCCACAGTGCTAGTTTGGACAATGGAGCACAATTTTACGGGTCAAGGCGAAGGGTGGCTTGGTCCTTCAAAATAGAACAACGCTTTACTTCCATCGGCCACCCCAAGCCAATGGTCGGTGGAAGCCACCAACAAGACCATAGTCAAAATTTTGGAGAAGGTTGAGAACTTCCCAAGGCGGTTAGGCGGATGATCTCGTCACGGTCCTTTGGGCGCATCGAACAACAAATGGACCGCCACAAAACACCTTTCTCCCTGGTCTATGGATCCGAGGCGGTCATCCCTTCGGAAACGGTGGTGGCGACCCAGAGAATCCAGCAATACAACCCAGTTGATAATGAGATCGCAAGGATCTATGACCTTGAGCTTCTTGAAGACAAGCGCGATAAGGCATTGGCCAACATCCTTCGGTACCAAGCCATGACCGCTCGAGCCTACAATAAACGTGTCTTTCCCAAGGATATACAAGTTGGAGACTTAGTCCTCAGAAGAGCCGATATACTAAGTCATGTGGGGAAACTCAGGCCCAAGTGGGAAGGACCTTACAAAGTTACTGGGGCAAGAGTTAATGGAAGCTTTGAACTAGAAGATGAGCAAGGGCGGGCCTTGAAGAGAACTTGGAATGCCAAGAATCTCCAAAAGTTTTACACTTAGAGAAGGCGTGGCGTATTTGTCACCTTCCTTTATCTTGCCAATCATTTTTGTGTTTGTTTTTGAAAAGGCCTCGAAGCCCTCAAGTTGTAATTCGATTTCCGTCAAATCAATACTGTGATTTCATAAACATTGTTAATAATCATGTCCTTGAATCTCATGATTGAGCAGCCATGAAGATATTTAACTACTCGATCCGAAACTAGATCATACCGATCCGGATCGGATTAACACAATCAAGCGATGTCCGAAGCGTTGACAAAGGCAAATACGCTTTTATTAAAGCGAGTGCAATTACAAAGTCGGGGTCCGAAGAGCCTAATCGAGCTTACAAAACAAGCTCCTATTCTATCTCTTTTCTACTTCTACATAAGCTTCTTAATTAACCACGGTCTACGAACAAACCCGTCCGAGCACTATTAACTTTATCGTAGGCGCTCAAGGAAGAAGGAATTCCACCATCTCAACTTTGATTGATTCTTGACAAAGATTTGAAGCCCCTTGGACGATCTAAAGACTAACAAAGCAAGACGAGATAATCGAGGCCATTCAATGCTTCCAGAAAGGATACTTCATCGCCGAACAAAAGAGAGCTCCAAGCAAGCACTATAACAATCCGGATCGCCTCTTACCAAATACTATAAATACATCCCAGATTCAGAGTATTTGGAAGGCGACCAACCCGGATAGTCGGATTAACCCAAGTCACTCCGGAGGCTCCCGTTGGTCCAAGTCCCAACAAGACCGACATAGTCAGGAACTCCGTCCCAGAATTGCAAGTCGCTCCCTCGAGCCTTCAATTCTGGAACGCAGGTACCAACAAGGCCGAGCTGCTCGGACGAAAGACCTTAGGTGTAAGACAAATGAGTTACCAGAAAGGTTACTTCCGGAAGTCCCCAATGATCCGACTCCAAACAAGCTCAAGCATCGGGACTCCTTTCCAGGTTGCAAGTAGCTCCCTCGAGCCTTCAATCACGAACAAAGTCACCAATGAATCGCTTTCGGATCGTATCTTCAGGGCGAGCTAAAGACCTACTAAAGGGATACATCTCCTCAATCCGAAGCGAACAACTGAACACGGCGAGTTGGCAAAGCCTTCCAACATCTCGGCGGTTTTTTACGGCCGAACCACGAAATCTTGGAAGGATTCTACCAAACCAATTATGCCGACTTGTCGCCCCGAGCACATACCAGGCGGAATGCCTCGGATGCATTGAGGTTCAAAACAACTATTTGAAGATCCCCAAACCATCCAGCTAATCTACCTCTCCGGGGCTAAAAGTCACGAATATAGACCACAACCCCGGAGAAAGAAGATTAGCCTGACGATCAGAGGAATTGATTGGCAAAGATTTCAGGCCTCACTCGGCACAGACCGGATCCTCGAAGATCCGAGGCTGGCTTTCCGAGCAATTTAATTTCCAAAACTCTCACCGTGAACCAACCCGGGTAGACTTCCGAAGCATCGGAGAAACCCTTGGGACAAGATCACGCGCAAGAGTGATGGTATAAACATGCTCACCAGCCGCTCGGACTCGAACTCCGGACCTTTGGTTACTATAAAAGGGAGAAAATGTCCTAATGAAAATCCGTACAAAGCAGGTGTATATATAGAAAGAGAGGACCAATTAGAAGCGGACACATGTCGACTAGCTAGGAAATGGGCTTGGGCGAACATGGGCCTGGCTCTTCGGCTTCCATTGGCCCAACCCAATAATCCATCCATACGGTCGGGCACATTGACTAAGTTACTCACTCGAACGTATCAAGCTCGGGGCTGACATAACAACATCCGAAGCAACTATGATTCGTATACAGTCACCCTGTACATAATGATGATCATCTTTTCACTATCTCACAAGTCTGTATGACTCGGGATAACACACCAAGTCAACGTCCGAATCGTCACTACTTATCACGATACAAGGAAATTCTCTTTCTCGCAAGCCTTGTCACTCTAAGACGTGGCTCCGAACCGTTCGTGATCCGGTTTATTTCTATTAAAGATTCCGATTCGGATGGGCACAATGGTTGATCGTCCCCCAAGACCCGCACAAGAGAATTTGCATCAGGCAAATTAATGTTCTGGCGGTATGAATCTCAAAGGTCCGAACCCACTATCCGAATTTACGAGAGTTGACGAGTTACTAAGCAAATAAGAAATTAAACGCGCAAGAGTGAAAACAGCAACATTAGCATTCCAGTGACAAAAATAGTTCCGAGCCACCAAGGGGCCCGAACCAACAACATTCATCAAGACAAGTATATGTTTATACAACAAAAGATGACGAGCAAAAAGGACAACATTGCTTTTAGGCCCGAAGGCACCCTACAAAAACCCGGGCATAGCCGTCTTCTTCGCTTCGCGCCGGACGAACTAGGTTGAGGCGAGAGGGCCCCCGTATCCTTCTCCGGGCGCTTGACCTTCTTTGTTGGGGCTGCACAGGCTAACCTTCGTTCTCTCCGAGCCTCAACCTCTTTCAGGAAGGCCGGACATTGCTGCATCAAGTCTAGGTCGCGATCGAAGCCATGAACAGGCCCAGGCAGAGTCAGCCAGTCTCGGTTGTGTTCCAAGTGATCCTCCAATGGAACGAAACTTGGGACATAAGCACCGAGGGGCGAAGGGTGGCGAATCTGGACCGCCATGGTTGTACTTCTTGCCCTCGACTTCGTCATGATCCGGCTCAAAATTCACATTTGAGCAGGTCTTCGTCCAAGACACCCTCCGGAGCAAAGTCTGAGTCATCTCCATTCTTAAAGGCGGACACTCCCTCAGCCTCCAAGTCGCAGTCATCCGGTATCCAACCCTTCCTCGGCCTTTGGTCCACAGTGCATCAAACCCATCTTGACGGGCCTCGTCATGCCGACTCGAACAAAAACTTGCGAGTCCGAAGCAAGGAAATCTTAGGCGCCTTGTCCAGGACCCCGAAGCTCCTTGACATCATATCCTTGAAAGTCCGGGAGACACCCACGAACTCGTCCAAACTATCTTGGTGCACTTTCAAGTCAGTTTCCAAAGATAGGATGGCACTTTTCATCTTGGCGTCTCAGACTCGACCTCTGTTTAGCGCTATGGCCTTCTTTAGGCTCAAGTCTTTGTTCAACGGACGTTTCAATCGCCCGGCAGCCTCGAGCCAAATCCTCTTCTAGGGTAGCCCTCGGCGACTACCAAGGAGCATGCTTCCCGGCGACAAGCTAAAAATGCGAGATATCACAAGCGTTTAGATATCTCGAATCGCAAGAAGATAACAAAATAACCAAAACACTTACTTACCTTGCGTTGAGCGGCAACCAACTCTGAAATCCGCTCCAACTCCGGGCAGCAACCAACCGAGAAACTTCAGCTTCCGAATCCAACTCGGGCGCCTCGCTCATCTTCCCCTTGCCTTTTTTAGCGGGAGGATTTTGACCTTGAGGCGCTTTTTGCACGGCCTCGATCATTCTTGGGATCTCGACACCGGATCTTGGAGGCTTCTCGAGCCCTTAGATCCGACCACCTTACCTTGTCCGGAGTAGGATAGTTTGGGCCTCTTCGCTGGCAGCTCTCGAGATTCCTCCACCGGAACACGGCGGCATTCTTGGCTCTTCCATCGAGTACGGTGGAAGTCTTGATAATTTGGTCAGGAACCCTCGCCATCTCCTACATTGCCTTGACATTTTGTTGACGCTTCAACTCCCGCATGGTTGCCATCGTATACTCGAACCAAAAAGCTACACATCCGAATGACAGAGAGTTAAAACCAGCTAGCTACACATCCGAATGACAAAAAGCTACACTTGCAGAATAAATAGACAAGCTACGGACCGAATCGGGCAACCACCCCAGATTAAAGAAGGATCACTTACTCAGGTCCTCCATGTCATCACAAAGTGGGCTCGGACAAACCGGCTAAATGCGGAAGAGGCGACATATCAGCCTCGAAGAAGTACTTTTCCGGCTCTTGACTCGATGGGCGCTTGCATCCACAAAGGATGTTCCGTGCCGGTGGCTTCCAATCTGGCAGCTTGCCTCGGAAAAACTTTTTCTCAAAATGCCACGTGGGCCTCTCCTCTTCGGATCGGCCGGGTTTCAATGCGGGCCGCACGAAAATATACCTCTTAAACCATTGGATTCCCAACGAGGACAGGGGGTCAACAAAAAACGTGTACGCCTGGCGACATACGAACGTATAGAACCATGCGTTCCTATTACTTACACTTATGTTGAATAATTTACGAAAATTGTCAAATGTGACCGGGATGCCTTTATATTTACATAAGACCCCGAAGCACATCAGATTTCCGAGGGAGTTGGGGATGATCTGGTGCGGACTCAACCCCATACTGTTCAAAATCTCCAGGCTTCGGACGTCTGGGTAGCCACCCGCAATGGAGACTTATCTCATGGACACACATGTATCCCGGGCGGATTGTAGAACGCATGAGATCTGCAGGATGAGAATCTCCACACACTCCGGGATCTCATATCTCCTCCGGAGCTCATCCACTTCCTCGGCTCGGATGGTTGAGGCACAAGTAGGCAAAGTACCGTCCTCATTCAACTCGCCCTCCGGATCGGGGTGAGTGACCTCGTCTCTAGACCGAGGGAACTTTACTTGGAATATGTCCTCACCCTTCCTCAGCCTCTCCGGACGCTCTTCCTCAACCATCTGCCGACTTCACCTTGCCAAGTGATTCCACACGGAGCATATGGCGGATAGCTCTACACTTTCGTCGCCCGGAACGAATCTTGAGCCGCACACCTTCTTACGCCTCATCTTCCTCGGATGAGGCGCTAACTCTGACGATGCGAAGAGGCTGACTTGCACACGATCCTCCTCACCCTCTTCGAAGATGCCCAAATTGGGAGGTGCTTCCGAGGTATCATGAACTTCCTCGATGATCGGCGCCTGCGGATCCGGAACGAACGGGACACGATTAGGATTACTCCTAAAATTATAACCAAGGTTGCGAA
Source organism: Plantago major (assembly GCA_026545765.1). Classification (NCBI taxonomy): domain Eukaryota; kingdom Viridiplantae; phylum Streptophyta; class Magnoliopsida; order Lamiales; family Plantaginaceae; genus Plantago; species Plantago major. The sequence continues at coordinate 66,521,877 of CM048839.1, read as the reverse complement.
TTAAAGATCGGATCTCTACCGGAAGTTCGGATTCTTGGCCAGCCCGACCCGGGCGACGAGTTCCTATAACTCGCGAACTTGTTTCTTAAGCCGCTACAATAACCTGCACATGGGACACTCGCAGGTAATCCCGACGCCTCGGAGGACCAGGATCCGGAACAACTAACCGAAGTAAGGAACTTACCTCGGGCTCTTCTCGGCTGTGTTATTTATTTACCCCTCCGATGTGTTGTTTAAATCTCAAATTGACTTCTCCATTTGTAATTATCCCACTCCTTTATTCTGTTGTTTAACTCTCGAGTAGAATTTTACATTTGTTGTTTATCCCACTCCTTATGTGTGTGGTTTAACTCTCAAGTAGAGTTCTTCGTTTGTGATACTCTTACTCCTTCTGTGTATTGTTCAAATCTCGAATAGACTTCTTCGTTTGACATTATCCCACTCCTTTGATGTGTTGTTTAACTCTCGAGTGGTGTTGTTCGTTTTTTGTTTATCCCACTTTGTTTGTGTATTGTTTAACTCTAAAGTTGAGTTTTTCGTTTGTTATTTTATTACCCCTCCGATGTGTTTTTTAAATCTCAAATTGACTTCTCCATTTGTAATTATCCCACTCCTTTATTGTGTTGTTTAACTCTCGAGTAGAATTTTACATTTGTTGTTTATCCCACTCCTTATGTGTGTGGTTTAACTCTCAAGTAGAGTTCTTCGTTTGTGATACTCTTACTCCTTCTGTGTATATTTTAAATCTTAATAGACTTCTTCGTTTGACATTATCCCACTCCTTTGATGTGTTGTTTAACTCTCGAGTGGTGTTGTTCGTTTGTTGTTTATCTCACTCCTTTTGTGTATTGTTTAACTCTCAAGTTGAGTTTTTCGTTTGTTATTTTATTACCCCTCCGATGTGTTTTTTAAATCTCAAATTGACTTCTCCATTTGTAATTATCCCACTACTTTATTGTGTTGTTTAACTCTCGAGTAGAATTTTATATTTGTTCTTTATCCCACTCCTTATGTGTGTGGTTTAACTCGAAAGTAGAGTTCTTCGTTTGTGATACTCTTACTCCTTCTGTGTATATTTTAAATCTCGAATAGACTTCTTCGTTTGACATTATCCCACTCCTTTGATGTGTTGTTTAACTCTCGAGTGGTGTTGTTCGTTTGTTGTTTATCCCACTCCTTTTTTTGTATTGTTTAACTCTCAAGTAGAGTTTTTCGTTTGTTCTTTAATTACACCTCCGATGTGTTGTTTAAATCTCAAATTAACTTCGCCATTTGTAATTATCCAACTCCTTTATTATGTTGTTTAACTCTCTAGTAGAATTTTACATTTGTTGTTTATCCCACTCTTTATGTGTGTGGTTTAACTCTCAAGTAGAGTTCTTCGTTTGTGATACTCTTACTCCTTCTGTGTATTGTTCAAATCTCGAATAGACTTCTTCGTTTGACATTATCCCACTCCTTTGATGTGTTGTTTAACTCTCGAGTGGTGTTGTTCGTTTGTTGTTTATCTCACTCCTTTTGTGTATTGTTTAACTCTCAAGTTGAGTTTTTCGTTTGTTATTTTATTACCCCTCCGATGTGTTTTTTAAATCTCAAATTGAGTTCCCAAGTTGTATTCATCCCACTCCTTTATTGTGTTGTTTAACTCTCGAGTAGAATTTTACATTTGTTGTTTATCCCACTTCTTTTGTGTATTGTTTAACTCTCAAGTAGAGTTTTTCGTTTGTTATTTTATTACCCCTCCGATGTGTTGTTTAAATCTCAAATTGACTTTTCCATTTGTAATCATCCCACTCCTTTATTGTGTTGTTTAACTCTCAAGTAGAATTTTACATTTGTTGTTTATCCCACTCCTTCTGTGTGTGGTTTAACTCTCAAGTAGAGTTCTTTGTTTGTGATACTCTTACTCCTTCTGTGTATTGTTTAAATCTTGAATAGACTTCTTCCTTTGACATTATCCCACTCCTTTGATATATTGTTTATCTCTCGAGTGGTGTTGTTCGTTTGTTGTTTATCCCACTCATTTTGTGTATTGTTTAACTCTCAAGTAGGGTTTTCGTTTGTTATTTTATTATCCCTCCGATGTGTTGTTTAAATCTCAAATTGACTTCTCCATTTGTAATTATCCCACTCCTTTATTGTGTTGTTTAACTCTCGAGTAGAATTTTACATTTGTTGTTTATCCCACTCCTTATGTGTGTGGTTTAACTCTCAAGTAGAGTTCTTCGCTTGTCATACTCTTACTCCTTCTGTGTATTGTTTAAATCTCGAATAGAATTCTTCGTTTGACATTATCCCACTCCTTTGATGTGTTGTTTATCTCTCGAGTGGTGTTGTTCGTTTGTTGTTTATCCCACTCCTTTTGTGTATTGTTTAACTCTCAAGTAGAGTTTTTCGTTTGTTATTTTATTACCCCTCCGATGTGTTGTTTAAATCTCAAATTGACTTCTCCATTTGTAATTATCCCACTCCTTTATTGTGTTGTTTAACTCTCAAGTAGAATTTTACATTTGTTGTTTATCCCACTCCTTATGTGTGTGGTTTAACTCTCAAGTAGAGTTCTTCGTGTGTCTGTTGTGTATTGTTAAAAATAAAGAATCTTTTCGTTTGACATTATCCCACTTCTTTGATGTGTTGTTTATCTCTCGAATGGTGTTGTTCATTTGTTGTTTATCCCACTCCTTTTGTGTATTGTTTAACTCTCAAGTAGAGTTTTTCGTTTGTTATTTTATTACCCGTCCGATGTGTTGTTTAAATTTCAAATTGACTTCTCCATTTGTAATTATCCAACTCCTTTATTATGTTGTTTAACTCTCCAGTAGAATTTTACATTTGTTGTTTATCCCACTCTTTATGTGTGTGGTTTAACTCTCAAGTAGAGTTTTTCGTTTGTGATACTCTTACTCCTTCTATGTATAGTTTAAATCTCGAATAGACATCTTCGTTTGACATTATCCCATTCCTTTGATGTGTTGTTTATCTCTCGAATGGTGTTGTTCATTTGTTGTTTATCTCACTCATTTTGTGTATTGTTTAACTCTCAAGTTGAGTTTTTCGTTTGTTATTTTATTACCCCTCCGATGTGTTTTTTAAATCTCAAATTGACTTCTCCATTTGTAATTATCCCACTACTTTATTGTGTTGTTTAACTCTCGAGTAGAATTTTACATTTGTTGTTTATCCCACTCTTTATGTGTGTGGTTTAACTCTCAAGTAGAGTTCTTCGTTTGTCATACTCTTACTCCTTCTGTGTATTGTTTAAATCTTGAATAGACTTCTTCGTTTGACATTATCCCACTCCTTTGATGTGTTGTTTAACTCTCGAGTGGTGTTGTTCGTTTGTTGTTTATCCCACTCCTTTTTTTGTATTGTTTAACTCTCAAGTAGAGTTTTTCGTTTGTTCTTTAATTACACCTCCGATGTGTTGTTTAAATCTCAAATTGACTTCTCCATTTGTAATTATCCCACTACTTTATTGTGTTGTTTAACTCTCGAGTAGAATTTTACATTTGTTGTTTATCCCACTCCTTATGTGTGTGGTTTAACTCTCAAGTAGAGTTCTTCGTTTGTGATACTCTTACTCCTTCTGTGTATTGTTTAAATCTCGAATAGACTTCTTCGTTTGACATTATCCCACTCCTTTGATGTGTTGTTTAACTCTCGAGTGGTGTTGTTCGTTTGTTGTTTATCTCACTCATTTTGTGTATTGTTTAACTCTCAAGTTGAGTTTTTCGTTTGTTATTTTATTACCCCTCCGATGTGTTTTTTAAATCTCAAATTGACTTCTCCATTTGTAATTATCCAACTCCTTTATTATGTTGTTTAACTCTCGAGTAGAATTTTACATTTGTTGTTTATCCCACTCCTTATGTGTGTGGTTTAACTCTCAAGTAGAGTTCTTCGCTTGTCATACTCTTACTCCTTCTGTGTATTGTTTAAATCTCGAATAGAATTCTTCGTTTGACATTTTCCCACTCCTTTGATGTGTTGTTTATCTCTCGAGTGGTGTTGTTCGTTTGTTGTTTATCCCACTCCTTTTGTGTATTGTTTAACTCTCAAGTAGAGTTTTTCGTTTGTTATTTTATTACCCCTCCGATGTGTTGTTTAAATCTCAAATTGACTTCTCCATTTGTAACTATCCCACTCCTTTATTGTGTTGTTTAACTCTCGAAAGAATTTTATATTTGTTGTTTATCCCACTCCTTATGTGTGTGGTTTAACTCTCAAGTAGAGTTCTTCGTTGTTGTTTATCTCTCGAATGGTGTTGTTCGTTTGTTGTTTATCCCACTCATTTTGTGTATTGTTTAACTCTCAAGTAGAGTTTTTCGTTTGTTATTTTATTACCCCTCCGATGTGTTGTTTAAATTTCAAATTGACTTCTCCATTTGTAATTATCCAACTCCTTTATTGTGTTGTTTAACTCTCGAGTAGAATTTTACATTTGTTGTTTATCCCACTCCTTATGTGTGTGGTTTAACTCTCAAGTAGAGTTCTTCACTTGTCATACTTTTACTCCTTCTGTGTATTGTTTAAATCTCGAATAGACATCTTCGTTTGACATTATCCCATTCCTTTGATGTGTTGTTTATCTCTCGAATGGTGTTGTTCATTTGTTGTTTATCCCACTCATTTTGTGTATTGTTTAACTCTCAAGTAGAGTTTTTCGTTTGTTATTTTATTACCCCTCCGATGTGTTGTTTAAATCTCAAATTGACTTCTCCATTTGTAATTATCCCACTCCTTTATTGTGTTGTTTAAATCTCGAGTAGAATTTTACATTTATTGTTTATCCTACTCCTTATGTGTGTGGTTTAACTCTCAAGTAGAGTTCCTCGTTTGTGATACTCTTACTCCTTCTGTGTATTGTTTAAATCTCGAATAGAATTCTTCGTTTGACATTACCCCACTCCTTTGATGTGTTGTTTATCTCTCGAGTGGTGTTGTTCATTTGTTGTTTATCCCACTCATTTTGTGTATTGTTTAACTCTCAAGTAGAGTTTTTCGTTTGTTATTTTATTACCCCTCCGATGTGTTTTTTAAATCTCAAATTGACTTCTCCATTTGTAATTATCCTACTCCTTTATTGTATTGTTTAACTCTCGAGTAGAATTTTACATTTGTTGTATATCCCACTCCTTATGTGTGTGGTTTAACTCTCAAGTAGAGTTCTTCGTTTGTGATACTCTTACTCCTTCTGTGTATTGTTTAAATCTCGAATAGACTTCTTCGTTTGACATTATCCCAATCCTTTGATGTGTTGTTTATCTCTCGAGTGGTGTTGTTCGTTTGTTGTTTATCCCACTCATTTTGTGTATTGTTTAACTCTCTAGTAGAGTTCTTCGTTTTTGATTTAATTGACCCTCCGATGTGTTTTTTAAATGTTTAACTCAAATTCTTCTCCATTTGTAATTATCCTACTCCTTTATTGTATTGTTTAACTCTCGAGTAGAATTTTACATTTGTTGTATATCCCACTCCTTATGTGTGTGGTTTAACTCTCAAGTAGAGTTCTTCGTTTGTGATACTCTTACTCCTTCTGTGTATTGTTTAAATCTCGAATAGAATTCTTCGTTTGACATTACCCCACTCCTTTGATGTGTTGTTTATCTCTCGAGTGGTGTTGTTCGTTTGTTGTTTATCCCACTCTATTGTGTATTGTTTAACTCTCAAGTAGAGTTTTTCGTTTGTTATTTTATTACCCCTCCGATGTGTTGTTTAAATCTCAAATTGACTTCTCCATTTGTAATTATCCCACTCCTTTATTGTGTTGTTTAACTCTCGAGTAGAATTTTACATTTGTTGTTTATCCCACTCCTTATGTGTGTGGTTTAACTCTCAAGTAGAGTTCTTCGTTGTTGTTTATCTCTCGAATGGTGTTGTTCGTTTGTTGTTTATCCCACTCATTTTGTGTATTGTTTAACTCTCAAGTAGAGTTTTTCGTTTGTTATTTTATTACCCCTCCGATGTGTTGTTTAAATTTCAAATTGACTTCTCCATTTGTAATTATCCAACTCCTTTATTGTGTTGTTTAACTCTCGAGTAGAATTTTACATTTGTTGTTTATCCCACTCCTTATGTGTGTGGTTTAACTCTCAAGTAGAGTTCTTCGTTTGTGATACTCTTACTCCTTCTATGTATTGTTTAAATCTCGAATAGACATCTTCGTTTGACATTATCCCATTCCTTTGATGTGTTGTTTATCTCTCGAATGGTGTTGTTCGTTTGTTGTTTATCCCACTCATTTTGTGTATTGTTTAACTCTCAAGTAGAGTTTTTCGTTTGTTATTTTATTACCCCTCCGATGTGTTGTTTAAATTTCAAATTGACTTCTCCATTTGTAATTATCCAACCTTTTATTATGTTGTTTAACTACCGAGTAGAATTTTACATTTGTTGTTTATCCCACTCCTTATGTGTGTGGTTTAACTCTCAAGTAGAGTTCTTCGCTTGTCATACTTTTACTCCTTCTGTGTATTGTTTAAATCTCGAATAGACATCTTCGTTTGACATTATCCCATTCCTTTGATGTGTTGTTTATCTCTCGAATGGTGTTGTTCATTTGTTGTTTATCCCACTCATTTTGTGTATTGTTTAACTCTCAAGTAGAGTTTTTCGTTTGTTATTTTATTACCCCTCCGATGTGTTGTTTAAATTTCAAATTGACTTCTCCATTTGTAATTATCCAACTCCTTTATTATGTTGTTTAACTCTCCAGTAGAATTTTACATTTGTTGTTTATCCCACTCTTTATGTGTGTGGTTTAACTCTCAAGTAGAGTTCTTCGTTTGTTATACTTTTACTACTTTTGTGCATTGTTTAAATCTCGAATAGACATCTTCGTTTGACATTATCCCATTCCTTTGATGTGTTGTTTATCTCTCGAATGGTGTTGTTCGTTTGTTGTTTATCCCACTCATTTTGTGTATTGTTTAACTCTCAAGTAGAGTTTTTCGTTTGTTATTTTATTACCCTCCGATGTGTTTTTTAAATCTCAAATTGACTTCTCCATTTGTAATTATCCCACTCCTTTATTGTGTTGTTTAACTCTCGAGTAGAATTTTACATTTGTTGTTTATCCCACTCCTTATGTGTGTGGTTTAACTCTCAAGTAGAGTTCTTCGCTTGTCATACTCTTACTCCTTCTGTGTATTGTTTAAATCTCGAATAGACTTCTTTGTTTGACATTATCCCACTCCTTTGATGTGTTGTTTATCTCTCGAGTGGTGTTGTTCGTTTGTTGTTTATCCCACTCATTTTGTGTATTGTTTAACTCTCAAGTAGAGTTTTTCGTTTGTTATTTTATTACCCGTCCGATGTGTTGTTTAAATTTCAAATTGACTTCTCCATTTGTAATTATCCAACTCCTTTATTATGTTGTTTAACTCTCGAGTAGAATTTTACATTTGTTGTTTATCCCACTCTTTATGTGTGTGGTTTAACTCTCAAGTAGAGTTCTTCGTTTGTGATACTCTTACTCCTTTTGTGTATTGTTCAAATCTCGAATAGACTTCTTCGTTTGACATTATCCCACTCCTTTGATGTGTTGTTTAACTCTCGAGTGGTGTTGTTCGGTTGTTGTTTATCCCACTCATTTTGTGTATTGTTTAACTCTCAAGTAGAGTTTTTCGTTTGTTATTTTATTACCCTCCGATGTGTTGTTTAAATCTCAAATTGACTTCTCCATTTGAAATTATCCCACTTTTTTATTGTGTTGTTTAACTCTCGAGTAGAATTTTACATTTGTTGTTTATCCCACATCTTATGTGTGTGGTTTAACTCTCAAGTAGAGTTCTTCGTTTGTGATACTCTTACTCCTTCTGTGTATTGTTTAAATCTCGAATAGACATCTTCGTTTGACATTATCCCATTCCTTTGATGTGTTGTTTATCTCTCGAATGGTGTTGTTCATTTGTTGTTTATCCCACTCATTTTGTGTATTGTTTAACTCTCAAGTAGAGTTTTTCGTTTGTTATTTTATTACCCTCCGATGTGTTTTTTAAATATCAAATTGAATTATCAATTTGTAATTGTAATTATCCAACTCCTTTATTGTGTTGTTTAACTCTCGAGTAGAATTTTACATTTGTTGTTTATCCCACTCCTTATGTGTGTGGTTTAACTCTCAAGTAGAGTTCTTCGTTTGTGATACTCTTACTCCTTCTGTGTATTGTTTAAATCTCGAATAGAATTCTTCGTTTGACATTTTCCCACTCCTTTGATGTGTTGTTTATCTCTCGAGTGGTGTTGTTCGTTTGTTGTTTATCCCACTCCTTTTGTGTATTGTTTAACTCTCAAGTAGAGTTTTTCGTTTGTTATTTTATTACCCCTCCGATGTGTTGTTTAAATCTCAAATTGACTTCTCCATTTGTAATTATCCCACTACTTTATTGTGTTGTTTAACTCTCGAGTAGAATTTTATATTTGTTGTTTATCCCACTCCTTATGTGTGTGGTTTAACTCTCAAGTAGAGTTCTTCGTTGTTGTTTATCTCTCGAATGGTGTTGTTCGTTTGTTGTTTATCCCACTCATTTTGTGTATTGTTTAACACTCAAGTAGAGTTTTTCGTTTGTTATTTTATTACCCCTCCGATGTGTTGTTTAAATTTCAAATTGACTTCTCCATTTGTAATTATCCAACTCCTTTATTGTGTTGTTTAACTCTCGAGTAGAATTTTACATTTGTTGTTTATCCCACTCCTTATGTGTGTGGTTTAACTCTGAAGTAGAGTTCTTTGTTTGTGATACTCTTACTCCTTCTATGTATTGTTTAAATCTCGAATAGACATCTTCGTTTGACATTATCCCATTCCTTTGATGTGTTGTTTATCTCTCGAATGGTGTTGTTCGTTTGTTGTTTATCCCACTCATTTTGTGTATTGTTTAACTCTCAAGTAGAGTTTTTCGTTTGTTATTTTATTACCCCTCCGATGTGTTGTTTAAATTTCAAATTGACTTCTCCATTTGTAATTATCCAACTCCTTTATTATGTTGTTTAACTCTCGAGTAGAATTTTACATTTGTTGTTTATCCCACTCTTTATGTGTGTGGTTTAACTCTCAAGTAGAGTTCTTCGTTTGTGATACTCTTACTCCTTCTGTGTATAGTTTAAATCTCGAATAGACATCTTCGTTTGACATTATCCCATTCCTTTGATGTGTTGTTTATCTCTCGAATGGTGTTGTTCATTTGTTGTTTATCCCACTCATTTTGTGTATTGTTTAACTCTCAAGTAGAGTTTTTCGTTTGTTATTTTATTACCCCTCCGATGTGTTTTTTAAATCTCAAATTGACTTCTCCATTTGTAATTATCCCACTACTTTATTGTGTTGTTTAACTCTCGAGTAGAATTTTACATTTGTTGTTTATCCCACTCCTTATGTGTGTGGTTTAACTCTCAAGTAGAGTTCTTCGTTTGTGATACTCTTACTCCTTCTGTGTATTGTTCAAATCTCGAATAGACTTCTTCGTTTGACATTATCCCACTCCTTTGATGTGTTGTTTAACTCTCGAGTGGTGTTGTTCGTTTGTTGTTTATCCCACTCCTTTTTTTGTATTGTTTAACTCTCAAGTAGAGTTTTTCGTTTGTTATTTTATTACCCGTCCGATGTGTTGTTTAAATTTCAAATTGACTTCTCCATTTGTAATTATCCAACTCCTTTATTATGTTGTTTAACTCTCGAGTAGAATTTTACATTTGTTGTTTATCCCACTCCTTATGTGTGTGGTTTAACTCTCAAGTAGAGTTCTTCGTTTGTGATACTCTTACTCCTTCTGTGTATTGTTTAAATCTCGAATAGACATCTTCGTTTGACATTATCCCATTCCTTTGATGTGTTGTTTATCTCTCGAATGGTGTTGTTCGTTTGTTGTTTATCCCACTCATTTTGTGTATTGTTTAACTCTCAAGTAGAGTTTTTCGTTTGTTATTTTATTACCCCTCCGATGTGTTTTTTAAATCTCAAATTGACTTCTCCATTTGTAATTATCCCACTCCTTTATTGTGTTGTTTAACTCTCGAGTAGAATTTTACATTTGTTGTTTATCCCACTCCTTATGTGTGTGGTTTAACTCTCAAGTAGAGTTCTTCGTTTGTGATACTCTTACTCCTGTGTATTGTTTAAATCTCGAATAGACATCTTCGTTTGACATTATCCCATTCCTTTGATGTGTTGTTTATCTCTCGAATGGTGTTGTTCGTTTGTTGTTTATCCCACTCATTTTGTGTATTGTTTAACTCTCAAGTAGAGTTTTTCGTTTGTTATTTTATTACCCCTCCGATGTGTTTTTTAAATCTCAAATTGACTTCTCCATTTGTAATTATCCAACTCCTTTATTATGTTGTTTAACTCTCGAGTAGAATTTTACATTTGTTGTTTATCCCACTCCTTATGTGTGTGGTTTAACTCTCAAGTAGAGTTCTTCGTTTGTGATACTCTTACTCCTTCTGTGTATTGTTTAAATCTCGAATAGAATTCTTCGTTTGACATTACCCCACTCCTTTGATGTGTTGTTTATCTCTCGAGTGGTGTTGTTCGTTTGTTGTTTATCCCACTCCTTTTGTGTATTGTTTAACTCTCAAGTAGAGTTTTCGTTTGTTATTTTATTACCCCTCCGATGTGTTGTTTAAATCTCAAATTGACTTCTCCATTTGTAATTATCCCACTCCTTTATTGTGTTGTTTAACTCTCGAGTAGAATTTTACATTTGTTGTTTATCCCACTCCTTATGTGTGTGGTTTAACTCTCAAGTAGAGTTCTTCGTTGTTGTTTATCTCTCGAATGGTGTTGTTCGTTTGTTGTTTATCCCACTCATTTTGTGTATTGTTTAACACTCAAGTAGAGTTTTTCGTTTGTTATTTTATTACCCCTCCGATGTGTTGTTTAAATTTCAAATTGACTTCTCCATTTGTAATTATCCCACTCCTTTATTGTGTTGTTTAACTCTCGAGTAGAATTTTATATTTGTTGTTTATCCCACTCCTTATGTGTGTGGTTTAACTCTCAAGTAGAGTTCTTCGTTGTTGTTTATCTCTCGAATGGTGTTGTTCGTTTGTTGTTTATCCCACTCATTTTGTGTATTGTTTAACACTCAAGTAGAGTTTTTCGTTTGTTATTTTATTACCCCTCCGATGTGTTGTTTAAATTTCAAATTGACTTCTCCATTTGTAATTATCCAGCTCCTTTATTGTGTTGTTTAACTCTCGAGTAGAATTTTACATTTGTTGTTTATCCCACTCCTTATGTGTGTGGTTTAACTCTCAAGTAGAGTTCTTCGTTTGTGATACTCTTACTCCTTCTGTGTATTGTTTAAATCTCGAATAGACATCTTCGTTTGACATTATCCCATTCCTTTGATGTGTTGTTTATCTCTCGAATGGTGTTGTTCGTTTGTTGTTTATCCCACTCATTTTGTGTATTGTTTAACTCTCAAGTAGAGTTTTTCGTTTGTTATTTTATTACCCCTCCGATGTGTTTTTTAAATCTCAAATTGACTTCTCCATTTGTAATTATCCAACTCCTTTATTATGTTGTTTAACTCTCGAGTAGAATTTTACATTTGTTGTTTATCCCACTCCTTATGTGTGTGGTTTAACTCTCAAGTAGAGTTCTTCATTGTTGTTTATCCCACTCCTTATGTGTGTGGTTTAACTCTCAAGTAGAGTTCTTCGTTGTTGTTTATCTCTCGAATGGTGTTGTTCGTTTGTTGTTTATCCCACTCATTTTGTGTATTGTTTAACACTCAAGTAGAGTTTTTCGTTTGTTATTTTATTACCCCTCCGATGTGTTGTTTAAATTTCAAATTGACTTCTCCATTTGTAATTATCCAACTCCTTTATTGTGTTGTTTAACTCTCGAGTAGAATTTTACATTTGTTGTTTATCCCACTCCTTATGTGTGTGGTTTAACTCTGAAGTAGAGTTCTTTGTTTGTGATACTCTTACTCCTTCTGTGTATAGTTTAAATCTCGAATGGACATCTTCGTTTGACATTATCCCATTCCTTTGATGTGTTGTTTATCTCTCGAATGGTGTTGTTCGTTTGTTGTTTATCCCACTCATTTTGTGTATTGTTTAACTCTCAAGTAGAGTTTTTCGTTTGTTATTTTATTACCCCTCCGATGTGTTGTTTAAATTTCAAATTGACTTCTCCATTTGTAATTATCCAACTCCTTTATTATGTTGTTTAACTCTCGAGTAGAATTTTACATTTGTTGTTTATCCCACTCTTTATGTGTGTGGTTTAACTCTCAAGTAGAGTTCTTCGTTTGTGATACTCTTACTCCTTCTGTGTATTGTTTAAATCTCGAATAGACATCTTCGTTTGACATTATCCCATTCCTTTGATGTGTTGTTTATCTCTCGAATGGTGTTGTTCGTTTGTTGTTTATCCCACTCATTTTGTGTATTGTTTAACTCTCAAGTAGAGTTTTTCGTTTGTTATTTTATTACCCCTCCGATGTGTTGTTTAAATCTCAAATTGACTTCTCCATTTGTAATTATCCCACTCCTTTATTGTGTTGTTTAACTCTCGAGTAGAATTTTACATTTGTTGTTTATCCCACTCCTTATGTGTGTGGTTTAACTCTCAAGTAGAGTTCTTCGTTTGTGATACTCTTACTCCTTCTATGTATTGTTTAAATCTCGAATAGACTTCTTCGTTTGACATTATCCCACTCCTTTGATGTGTTGTTTATCTCTCGAGTGGTGTTGTTCGTTTGTTGTTTATCCCACTCATTTTGTGTATTGTTTAACTCTCAAGTAGAGTTTTTCGTTTGTTACATTATTACCCTCCGATGTGTTGTTTAAATCTCAAATTGACTTCTCCATTTGTAATTATCCCACTCCTTTATTGTGTTGTTTAACTCTCGAGTAGAATTTTACATTTGTTGTTTATCCCACTCCTTATGTGTGTGGTTTAACTCTCAAGTAGAGTTCTTCGTTTGTGATACTCTTACTCCTTCTGTGTATTGTTTAAATCTCGAATAGACATCTTCGTTTGACATTATCCCATTCCTTTGATGTGTTGTTTATCTCTCGAATGGTGTTGTTCGTTTGTTGTTTATCCCACTCATTTTGTGTATTGTTTAACTCTCAAGTAGAGTTTTTCGTTTGTTCTTTAATTACACCTCCGATGTGTTGTTTAAATCTCAAATTAACTTCGCCATTTGTAATTATCCAACTCCTTTATTATGTTGTTTAACTCTCGAGTAGAATTTTACATTTGTTGTTTATCCCACTCCTTATGTGTGTGGTTTAACTCTCAAGTAGAGTTCTTCGCTTGTCATACTCTTACTCCTTCTGTGTATTGTTTAAATCTCGAATAGAATTCTTCGTTTGACATTATCCCACTCCTTTGATGTGTTGTTTATCTCTCGAGTGGTGTTGTTCGTTTGTTGTTTATCCCACTCCTTTTGTGTATTGTTTAACTCTCAAGTAGAGTTTTTCGTTTGTTATTTTATTACCCCTCCGATGTGTTGTTTAAATCTCAAATTGACTTCTCCATTTGTAATTATCCCAATCCTTTATTGTGTTGTTTAACTCTCGAGTAGAATTTTACATTTGTTGTTTATCCCACTCCTTATGTGCGTGGTTTAACTCTCAAGTAGAGTTCTTCGTTTGACATTATCCCACTCCTTTGATGTGTTGTTTATCTCTCGAATGGTGTTGTTCGTTTGTTGTTTATCCCACTCATTTTGTGTATTGTTTAACTCTCAAGTAGAGTTTTTCGTTTGTTATTTTATTACCCCTCCGATGTGTTGTTTAAATTTCAAATTGACTTCTCCATTTGTAATTATCCAACTCCTTTATTGTGTTGTTTAACTCTCGAGTAGAATTTTACATTTGTTGTTTATCCCACTCCTTATGTGTGTGGTTTAACTCTCAAGTAGAGTTCTTCGTTTGTGATACTCTTACTCCTTCTGTGTATAGTTTAAATCTCGAATAGACATCTTCGTTTGACATTATCCCATTCCTTTGATGTGTTGTTTATCTCTCGAATGGTGTTGTTCGTTTGTTGTTTATCCCACTCATTTTGTGTATTGTTTAACTCTCAAGTAGAGTTTTTCGTTTGTTATTTTATTACCCCTCCGATGTGTTTTTTAAATCTCAAATTGACTTCTCCATTTGTAATTATCCAACTCCTTTATTATGTTGTTTAACTCTCGAGTAGAATTTTACATTTGTTGTTTATCCCACTCCTTATGTGTGTGGTTTAACTCTGAAGTAGAGTTCTTCGCTTGTCATACTCTTACTCCTTCTGTGTATTGTTTAAATCTCGAATAGAATTCTTCGTTTGACATTTTCCCACTCCTTTGATGTGTTGTTTATCTCTCGAGTGGTGTTGTTCGTTTGTTGTTTATCCCACTCCTTTTGTGTATTGTTTAACTCTCAAGTAGAGTTTTTCGTTTGTTATTTTATTACCCCTCCGATGTGTTGTTTAAATCTCAAATTGACTTCTCCATTTGTAACTATCCCACTCCTTTATTGTGTTGTTTAACTCTCGAGTAGAATTTTATATTTGTTGTTTATCCCACTCCTTATGTGTGTGGTTTAACTCTCAAGTAGAGTTCTTCGTTGTTGTTTATCTCTCGAATGGTGTTGTTCGTTTGTTGTTTATCCCACTCATTTTGTGTATTGTTTAACACTCAAGTAGAGTTTTTCGTTTGTTATTTTATTACCCCTCCGATGTGTTGTTTAAATTTCAAATTGACTTCTCCATTTGTAATTATCCAACTCCTTTATTGTGTTGTTTAACTCTCGAGTAGAATTTTACATTTGTTGTTTATCCCACTCCTTATGTGTGTGGTTTAACTCTCAAGTAGAGTTCTTCGTTTGTGATACTCTTACTCCTTCTGTGTATAGTTTAAATCTCGAATAGACATCTTCGTTTGACATTATCCCATTCCTTTGATGTGTTGTTTATCTCTCGAATGGTGTTGTTCGTTTGTTGTTTATCCCACTCATTTTGTGTATTGTTTAACTCTCAAGTAGAGTTTTTCGTTTGTTATTTTATTACCCCTCCGATGTGTTGTTTAAATCTCAAATTGACTTCTCCATTTGTAATTATCCAACTCCTTTATTATGTTGTTTAACTCTCGAGTAGAATTTTACATTTGTTGTTTATCCCACTCTTTATGTGTGTGGTTTAACTCTCAAGTAGAGTTCTTCGTTTGTGATACTCTTACTCCTTCTGTGTATTGTTTAAATCTCGAATAGAATTCTTCGTTTGACATTATCCCACTCCTT
The DNA here is from genome assembly GCA_026545765.1 of Plantago major. Classification (NCBI taxonomy): domain Eukaryota; kingdom Viridiplantae; phylum Streptophyta; class Magnoliopsida; order Lamiales; family Plantaginaceae; genus Plantago; species Plantago major. The sequence continues at coordinate 66,506,634 of CM048839.1, read as the reverse complement.
TGATGTGTTGTTTATCTCTCGAGTGGTGTTGTTCGTTTGTTGTTTATCCCACTCATTTTGTGTATTGTTTAACTCTCAAGTAGAGTTTTTCGTTTGTTATTTTATTACCCCTCCGATGTGTTTTTTAAATCTCAAATTGACTTCTCCATTTGTAATTATCCCACTCCTTTATTGTGTTGTTTAACTCTCGAGTAGAATTTTACATTTGTTGTTTATCCCACTCCTTATGTGTGTGGTTTAACTCTCAAGTAGAGTTCTTCGGTGTGATACTTCCTGTGTTATTTAAAAAAAAAAGACATCTCTTTTTTGACATTATCCCACTCCTTTGATGTGTTGTTTATCTCTCGAATGGTGTTGTTCGATTGCTGTTTATCCCACTACTTTGTGTATTGTTTAACTCTCAAGTAGAGTTTTTCGTTTGTTATTTTATTACCCCTCCGATGTGTTGTTTAAATTTCAAATTGACTTCTCCATTTGTAATTATCCAACTCCTTTATTGTGTTGTTTAACTCTCGAGTAGAATTTTACATTTGTTGTTTATCCCACTCCTTATGTGTGTGGTTTAACTCTCAAGTAGAGTTCTTCGTTTGTGATACTCTTACTCATTCTGTGTATTGTTTAAATCTCGAATGGACATCTTCGTTTGACATTATCCCATTCGTTTGATGTGTTGTTTATCTCTCGAATGGTGTTGTTCGTTTGTTGTTTATCCCACTCATTTTGTGTATTGTTTAACACTCAAGTAGAGTTTTTCGTTTGTTATTTTATTACCCCGCCGATGTGTTGTTTAAATTTCAAATTAACTTCACCATTTGTAATTATCCAACTCCTTTATTATGTTGTTTAACTCTCGAGTAGAATTTTACATTTGTTGTTTATCCCACTCCTTATGTGTGTGGTTTAACTCTCAAGTAGAGTTCTTCGTTTGTGATACTCTTACTCCTTCTGTGTATAGTTTAAATCTCGAATAGACATCTTCGTTTGACATTATCCCATTCCTTTGATGTGTTGTTTATCTCTCGAATGGTGTTGTTCGTTTGTTGTTTATCCCACTCATTTTGTGTATTGTTTAACTCTCAAGTAGAGTTTTTCGTTTGTTATTTTATTACCCTCCGATGTGTTTTTTAAATCTCAAATTGACTTCTCCATTTGTAATTATCCTACTCCTTTATTGTGTTGTTTAACTCTCGAGTAGAATTTTACATTTGTTGTTTATCCCACTCCTTATGTGTGTGGTTTAACTCTCAAGTAGAGTTCTTCGTTTGTGATACTCTTACTCCTTCTGTGTATTGTTTAAATCTCGAATAGAATTCTTCGTTTGACATTATCCCACTCCTTTGATGTGTTGTTTATCTCTCGAGTGGTGTTGTTCGTTTGTTGTTTATCCCACTCCTTTTGTGTATTGTTTAACTCTCAAGTAGAGTTTTTCGTTTGTTATTTTATTACCCCTCCGATGTGTTGTTTAAATTTCAAATTGACTTCTCCATTTGTAATTATCCAACTCCTTTATTGTGTTGTTTAACTCTCGAGTAGAATTTTACATTTGTTGTTTATCCCACTCCTTATGTGTGTGGTTTAACTCTGAAGTAGAGTTCTTTGTTTGTGATACTCTTACTCCTTCTATGTATAGTTTAAATCTCGAATAGACATCTTCGTTTGACATTATCCCAATCCTTTGATGTGTTGTTTATCTCTCGAATGGTGTTGTTCGTTTGTTGTTTATCCCACTCATTTTGTGTATTGTTTAACTCTCAAGTAGAGTTTTTCGTTTGTTATTTTATTACCCCTCCGATGTGTTGTTTAAATTTCAAATTGACTTCTCCATTTGTAATTATCCAACTCCTTTATTATGTTGTTTAACTCTCCAGTAGAATTTTACATTTGTTGTTTATCCCACTCTTTATGTGTGTGGTTTAACTCTCAAGTAGAGTTCTTCGTTTGTGATACTCTTACACCTTCTGTGTATAGTTTAAATCTCGAATAGACATCTTCGTTTGACATTATCCCATTCCTTTGATGTGTTGTTTATCTCTCGAATGGTGTTGTTCATTTGTTGTTTATCCCACTCATTTTGTGTATTGTTTAACTCTCAAGTAGAGTTTTTCGTTTGTTATTTTATTACCCCTCCGATGTGTTTTTTAAATCTCAAATTGACTTCTCCATTTGTAATTATCCCACTCCTTTATTGTGTTGTTTAACTCTCGAGTAGAATTTTACATTTGTTGTTTATCCCACTCCTTATGTGTGTGGTTTAACTCTGAAGTAGAGTTCTTCGCTTGTCATACTCTTACTCCTTCTGTGTATTGTTTAAATCTTGAATAGAATTCTTCGTTTGACATTATCCCACTCCTTTGATGTGTTGTTTATCTCTCGAGTGGTGTTGTTCGTTTGTTGTTTATCCCACTCCTTTTGTGTATTGTTTAACTCTCAAGTAGAGTTTTTCGTTTGTTATTTTATTACCCCTCCGATGTGTTGTTTAAATCTCAAATTGACTTCTCCATTTGTAACTATCCCACTCCTTTATTGTGTTGTTTAACTCTCGAGTAGAATTTTATATTTGTTGTTTATCCCACTCCTTATGTGTGTGGTTTAACTCTCAAGTAGAGTTCTTCGTTGTTGTTTATCTCTCGAATGGTGTTGTTCGTTTGTTGTTTATCCCACTCATTTTGTGTATTGTTTAACACTCAAGTAGAGTTTTTCGTTTGTTATTTTATTACCCCTCCGATGTGTTGTTTAAATTTCAAATTGACTTCTCCATTTGTAATTATCCAACTCCTTTATTGTGTTGTTTAACTCTCGAGTAGAATTTTACATTTGTTGTTTATCCCACTCCTTATGTGTGTGGTTTAACTCTGAAGTAGAGTTCTTTGTTTGTGATACTCTTACTCCTTCTATGTATAGTTTAAATCTCGAATAGACATCTTCGTTTGACATTATCCCAATCCTTTGATGTGTTGTTTATCTCTCGAATGGTGTTGTTCGTTTGTTGTTTATCCCACTCATTTTGTGTATTGTTTAACTCTCAAGTAGAGTTTTTCGTTTGTTATTTTATTACCCCTCCGATGTGTTGTTTAAATCTCAAATTGACTTCTCCATTTGTAATTATCCCACTCCTTTATTGTGTTGTTTAACTCTCGAGTAGAATTTTACATTTGTTGTTTATCCCACTCCTTATGTGTGTGGTTTAACTCTGAAGTAGAGTTCTTCGCTTGTCATACTCTTACTCCTTCTGTGTATTGTTTAAATCTCGAATAGAATTCTTCGTTTGACATTACCCCACTCCTTTGATGTGTTGTTTATCTCTCGAGTGGTGTTGTTCGTTTGTTGTTTATCCCACTCATTTTGTGTATTGTTTAACTCTCAAGTAGAGTTTTTCGTTTGTTACATTATCACCCTCCGATGTATTGTTTAAATCTCAAATTGACTTCTCCATTTGTAATAATCCCACTCCTTTATTGTGTTGTTTAACTCTCGAGTAGAATTTTACATTTGTTGTTTATCCCACTCCTTATGTGTGTGGTTTAACTCTCAAGTAGAGTTCTTCGTTTGTGATACTCTTACTGCTTCGGTGTATTGTTCAAATCTCGAATAGACTTCTTCGTTTGACATTATCCCACTCCTTTGATGTGTTGTTTATCTCTCGAATGGTGTTGTTCGTTTGTTGTTTATCCCACTCATTTTGTGTATTGTTTAACACTCAAGTAGAGTTTTTCGTTTGTTATTTTATTACCCCTCCGATGTGTTGTTTAAATTTCAAATTGACTTCTCCATTTGTAATTATCCAACTCCTTTATTGTGTTGTTTAACTCTCGAGTAGAATTTTACATTTGTTGTTTATCCCACTCCTTATGTGTGTGGTTTAACTCTGAAGTAGAGTTCTTTGTTTGTGATACTCTTACTCCTTCTGTGTATAGTTTAAATCTCGAATAGACATCTTCGTTTGACATTATCCCATTCCTTTGATGTGTTGTTTATCTCTCGAATGGTGTTGTTCGTTTGTTGTTTATCCCACTCATTTTGTGTATTGTTTAACTCTCAAGTAGAGTTTTTCGTTTGTTATTTTATTACCCCTCCGATGTGTTTTTTAAATCTCAAATTGACTTCTCCATTTGTAATTATCCTACTCCTTTATTGTATTGTTTAACTCTCGAGTAGAATTTTACATTTGTTGTATATCCCACTCCTTATGTGTGTGGTTTAACTCTCAAGTAGAGTTCTTCGTTTGTGATACTCTTACTCCTTCTGTGTATTGTTTAAATCTCGAATAGAATTCTTCGTTTGACATTACCCCACTCCTTTGATGTGTTGTTTATCTCTCGAGTGGTGTTGTTCGTTTGTTGTTTATCCCACTCCTTTTGTGTATTGTTTAACTCTCAAGTAGAGTTTTTCGTTTGTTATTTTATTACCCCTCCGATGTGTTGTTTAAATCTCAAATTGACTTCTCCATTTGTAATTATCCCACTCTTTCAGTCTGTTGTTTAACTCGAGTAGAATTTTACATTTGTTGTTTATCCCACTCTTATGTGTGTGTGGTTTAACTCTCAAGTAGAGTTCTTCGTTGTTGTTTATCTCTCGAATGGTGTTGTTCGTTTGTTGTTTATCCCACTCATTTTGTGTATTGTTTAACACTCAAGTAGAGTTTTTCGTTTGTTATTTTATTACCCCTCCGATGTGTTGTTTAAATTTCAAATTGACTTCTCCATTTGTAATTATCCAACTCCTTTATTGTGTTGTTTAACTCTCGAGTAGAATTTTACATTTGTTGTTTATCCCACTCCTTATGTGTGTGGTTTAACTCTGAAGTAGAGTTCTTTGTTTGTGATACTCTTACTCCTTCTGTGTATAGTTTAAATCTCGAATAGACATCTTCGTTTGACATTATCCCAATCCTTTGATGTGTTGTTTATCTCTCGAATGGTGTTGTTCGTTTGTTGTTTATCCCACTCATTTTGTGTATTGTTTAACTCTCAAGTAGAGTTTTTCGTTTGTTATTTTATTACCCCTCCGATGTGTTGTTTAAATTTCAAATTGACTTCTCCATTTGTAATTATCCAACTCCTTTATTATGTTGTTTAACTCTCGAGTAGAATTTTACATTTGTTGTTTATCCCACTCTTTATGTGTGTGGTTTAACTCTCAAGTAGAGTTCTTCGTTTGTGATACTCTTACTCCTTCTGTGTATAGTTTAAATCTCGAATAGACATCTTCGTTTGACATTATCCCATTCCATTGATGTGTTGTTTATCTCTCGAATGGTGTTGTTCGTTTGTTGTTTATCCCACTCATTTTGTGTATTGTTTAACTCTCAAGTAGAGTTTTTCGTTTGTTATTTTATTACCCTCCGATGTGTTGTTTAAATCTCAAATTGAATTCCATTTGTAATTATCCAACTCCTTTATTGTGTTGTTTAACTCTCGAGTAGAATTTTACATTTGTTGTTTATCCCACTCCTTATGTGTGTGGTTTAACTCTCAAGTAGAGTTCTTCATTTGTGATACTCTTACTCCTTCTGTGTATTGTTTAAATCTCGAATAGACTTCTTCGTTTGACATTATCCCACTCCTTTGATGTGTTGTTTATCTCTCGAATGGTGTTGTTCGTTTGTTGTTTATCCCACTCATTTTGTGTATTGTTTAACTCTCAAGTAGTGTTTTTCGTTTTGTTATTTAATTGCCCCTCCGATGTGTTGTTTAAATCTCAAATTGACTTCTCTATTTGTAATTATCCCACTCATTTATTGTGTTGTTTAACTCTCGAGTAGAATTTTACATTTGTTGTTTATCCTACTCCTTATGTGTGTGGTTTAACTCTCAAGTAGAGTTCAAGTGGTGTTGTTCATTTGTTGTTTATCCCTCTCCTTTTGTGTATTGTTTAACTCTCAAGTAGAGTTTTTCGTTTGTTATTTTATTACCCCTCCGATGTGTTGTTTAAATTTCAAATTGACTTCTCCATTTGTAATTATCCAACTCCTTTATTGTGTTGTTTAACTCTCGAGTAGAATTTTACATTTATTGTTTATCCCACTACTTATGTGTGTGGTTTAAATCTCAAGTAGAGTTCTTCGTTTGTGATACTCTTACTCCTTCTATGTATTGTTTGAATCTCGAATAGACTTCTTCGTTTGCAATTATCCCACTCCTTCGATGTGTTGTTTATCTCTACAATCGTGTTGTTCGTTTGTTGTTTATCCCACTCATTTTGTGTATTGTTTAACTCTCAAGTAGAGTTTTTCGTTTGTTATTTTATTACCCCTCCGATGTGTTGTTTAAATTTCAAATTGACTTCTCCATTTGTAATTATCCAACTCCTTTATTGTGTTGTTTAACTCTCGAGTAGAATTTTACATTTGTTGTTTATCCCACTCTTTATGTGTGTGGTTTAACTCTCAAGTAGAGTTTTTCGTTTGTGATACTCTTACTCCTATGTATAGTTTAAATCTAGAATAGACATCTTCGTTTGACATTATCCCATTCCTTTGATGTGTTGTTTATCTCTCGAATGGTGTTGTTCATTTGTTGTTTATCCCACTCATTTTGTGTATTGTTTAACTCTCAAGTAGAGTTTTTCGTTTGTTATTTTATTACCCCTCCGATGTGTTCATTAAATTTCAAATTGACTTCTCCATTTGTAATTATCCCACTACTTTATTGTGTTGTTTAACTCTCGAGTAGAATTTTACATTTGTTGTTTATCCCACTCCTTATGTGTGTGGTTTAACTCTGAAGTAGAGTTCTTCGCTTGTCATACTCTTACTCCTTCTGTGTATTGTTTAAATCTCGAATAGAATTCTTCGTTTGACATTATCCCACTCCTTTGATGTGTTGTTTATCTCTCGAGTGGTGTTGTTCGTTTGTTGTTTATCCCACTCATTTTGTGTATTGTTTAACTCTCAAGTAGAGTTTTTCGTTTGTTATTTTATTACCCCTCCGATGTGTTGTTTAAATCTCAAATTGACTTCTCCATTTGTAATTATCCCACTCCTTTATTGTGTTGTTTAACTCTCGAGTAGAATTTTACATTTGTTGTTTATCCCACTCCTTATGTGTGTGGTTTAACTCTCAAGTAGAGTTCTTCGTTGTTGTTTATCTCTCGAATGGTGTTGTTCGTTTGTTGTTTATCCCACTCATTTTGTGTATTGTTTAACACTCAAGTAGAGTTTTTCGTTTGTTATTTTATTACCCCTCCGATGTGTTGTTTAAATTTCAAATTGACTTCTCCATTTGTAATTATCCAACTCCTTTATTGTGTTGTTTAACTCTCGAGTAGAATTTTACATTTGTTGTTTATCCCACTCCTTATGTGTGTGGTTTAACTCTGAAGTAGAGTTCTTTGTTTGTGATACTCTTACTCCTTCTGTGTATAGTTTAAATCTCGAATAGACATCTTCGTTTGACATTATCCCATTCCTTTGATGTGTTGTTTATCTCTCGAATGGTGTTGTTCATTTGTTGTTTATCCCACTCATTTTGTGTATTGCTTAACTCTCAAGTAGAGTTTTTGGTTTTTTTATTTTATTACCCCTCCGATGTGTTGTTTAAATTTCAAATTGACTTCTCCATTTGTAATTATCCAACTCCTTTATTATGTTGTTTAACTCTCCAGCAGAATTTTACATTTGTTGTTTATCCCACTCTTTATGTGTGTGGTTTAACTCTCAAGTAGAGTTCTTCGTTTGTGATACTCTTACTCCTTCTGTGTATAGTTTAAATCTCGAATAGACATCTTCGTTTGACATTATCCCATTCCATTGATGTGTTGTTTATCTCTCGAATGGTGTTGTTCGTTTGTTGTTTATCCCACTCATTTTGTGTATTGTTTAACTCTCAAGTAGAGTTTTTCGTTTGTTATTTTATTACCCCTCCGATGTGTTTTTTAAATCTCAAATTGACTTCTCCATTTGTAATTATCCCACTCCTTTACTGTGTTGTTTAACTCTCGAGTAGAATTTTACATTTGTTGTTTATCCCACTCCTTATGTGTGTGGTTTAACTCTCAAGTAGAGTTCTTCATTGTTGTTTATCTCTCGAATGGTGTTGTTCGTTTGTTGTTTATCCCACTCATTTTGTGTATTGTTTAACACTCAAGTAGAGTTTTTCGTTTGTTATTTTATTACCCCTCCGATGTGTTGTTTAAATTTCAAATTGACTTCTCCATTTGTAATTATCCAACTCCTTTATTGTGTTGTTTAACTCTCGAGTAGAATTTTACATTTGTTGTTTATCCCACTCCTTATGTGTGTGGTTTAACTCTGAAGTAGAGTTCTTTGTTTGTGATACTCTTACTCCTTCTGTGTATAGTTTAAATCTCGAATAGAATTCTTCGTTTGACATTATCCCATTCCTTTGATGTGTTGTTTATCTCTCGAATGGTGTTGTTCGGTTGTTGTTTATCCCACTCATTTTGTGTATTGTTTAACTCTCAAGTAGAGTTTTTCGTTTGTTATTTTATTACCCCTCCGATGTGTTGTTTAAATTTCAAATTGACTTCTCCATTTGTAATTATCCAACTCCTTTATTGTGTTGTTTAACTCTCGAGTAGAATTTTACATTTGTTGTTTATCCCACATCTTATGTGTGTGGTTTAACTCTCAAGTAGAGTTCTTCGTTTGTGATACTCTTACTCTTTCTGTATAGTTTAAATCTCGAATAGACATCTTCGCTTGACATTATCCCATTCCTTCGATGTGTTGTTTATCTCTCGAATGGTGTTGTTCGTTTGTTGTTTATCCCACTCATTTTGTGTATTGTTTAACTCTCAAGTAGAGTTTTTCGCTTGTTATTTTATTACCCTCCGATGTGTTGTTTAAATCTCAAATTGACTTCTCCATTTGTAATTATCCAACTCTTTATTATGTTGTTTAACTCTCGAGTAGAATTTTACATTTGTTGTTTATCCCACTCCTTATGTGTGTGGTTTAACTCTCAAGTAGAGTTCTTCGCTTGTGATACTCTTACCCTTCTCGTATATTGTTTAAATCTCGAATAGACATCTTCGCTTGACATTATCCCATTCCTTTGATGTGTTGTTTATCTCTCGAATGGTGTTGTTTGTTTGTTGTTTATCCCAGTCATTTTGTGTATTGTTTAACACTCAAGTAGAGTTTTTCGTTTGTTATTTTATTAACCCTCCGATGTGATTTTTAAATCTCAAATTGACTTCTCCATTTGTAATTATCCCACTCCTTTATTGTGTTGTTTAACTCTCGAGTAGAATTTTACATTTGTTGTTTATCCCACTCTTATGTGTGTGGTTTAACTCTGAAGTAGAGTTCTTGTTGTGATACTCTTTACTCCTTTGACATTATCCCACTCCTTTGATGTGTTGTTTAACTCTCGAATGTTGTTGTTCGTTTGTTGTTTATCCCACTCCTTTTGTGTATTGTTTAACTCTCAAGTAGAGTTTTTCGTTTGTTATTTTATTACCCCTCCGATGTGTTGTTTAAATTTCAAATTGACTTCTCCATTTGTAATTATCCAACTCCTTTATTATGTTGTTTAACTCTCGAGTAGAATTTTACATTTGTTGTTTATCCCACTCCTTATGTGTGTGGTTTAACTCTCAAGTAGAGTTCTTCGTTTGTGATACTCTTACTCCTTCTGTGTATAGTTTAAATCTCGAATGGACATCTTCGTTTGACATTATCCCATTCCTTTGATGTGTTGTTTATCTCTCGAGTGGTGTTGTTCGTTTGTTGTTTATCCCACTCCTTTTTTTGTATTGTTTAACTCTCAAGTAGAGTTTTTCGTTTGTTCTTTAATTACACCTCCGATGTGTTGTTTAAATCTCAAATTAACTTCGCCATTTGTAATTATCCAACTCCTTTATTATGTTGTTTAACTCTCTAGTAGAATTTTACATTTGTTGTTTATCCCACTCTTTATGTGTGTGGTTTAACTCTCAAGTAGAGTTCTTCGTTTGTGATACTCTTACTCCTTCTGTGTATTGTTCAAATCTCGAATAGACTTCTTCGTTTGACATTATCCCACTCCTTTGATGTGTTGTTTATCTCTCGAATAATGTTGTTCGTTTGTTGTTTATCTCACTCCTTTTGTGTATTGTTTAACTCTCAAGTTGAGTTTTTCGTTTGTTATTTTATTACCCCTCCGATGTGTTTTTTAAATCTCAAATTGACTTCTCCATTTGTAGTTATCCCACTACTTTATTGTGTTGTTTAACTCTCGAGTAGAATTTTACATTTGTTGTTTATCCCACTCCTTATGTGTGTGGTTTAACTCTCAAGTAGAGTTCTTCGTTTGTGATACTCTTACTGCTTCGGTGTATTGTTCAAATCTCGAATAGACTTCTTCGTTTGACATTATCCCACTCCTTTGATGTGTTGTTTAACTCTCGAGTGGTGTTGTTCGTTTGTTGTTTATCTCACTCCTTTTGTGTATTGTTTAACTCTCAAGTTGAGTTTTTCGTTTGTTATTTCATTACCCCTCCGATGTGTTTTTTAAATCTCAAATTGACTTCTCCATTTGTAATTATCCAACTCCTTTATTATGTTGTTTAAATCTCTAGTAGAATTTTACATTTGCTGTTTATCCCACTCCTTATGTGTTTGGTTTAACTCTCAAGTAGAGTTCTTCGTTTGTGATACTCTTACCCCTTTTGTGTATTGATTAAATCTCGAATAATAGACTTCTTCGTTTGACATTATCCCAATCCTTTGATGTGTTGTTTAACTCTCGAGTGGTGTTGTTCGTTTGTTGTTTATCCCACTCATTTTGTGTATTGTTTAACTCTCAAGTAGAGTTTTTCGTTTGTTACATTATTACACTCCGATGTGTTGTTTAAATCTCAAATTGACTTCTCCATTTGTAATTATCCCACTCCTTTATTGTGTTGTTTAACTTTCGAATAGAATTTTACATTTGTTGTTTATCCCACTCCTTATGTGTGTGGTTTAACTCTCAAGTAGAGTTCTTCGTTTGTGATACTCTTACTCCTTCTCTGTATTGTTTAAATCTCGAATAGACTTCTTCGTTTGACATTATCCCACTCCTTTGATGTGTTGTTTATCTCTCGAGTGGTGTTGTTCGTTTGTTGTTTATCCCACTCCTTTTGTGTATTGTTTAACTCTCAAGTAGAGTTTTTCGTTTGTTATTTTATTACCCATCCGATGTGTTGTTTAAATCTCAAATTGAACTTTCCATTTGTAATTATCCCACTCCTTTATTCTGTTGTTTAACTCTCGAGTAGAATTTTACATTTGCTTTTTATCCTACTCCTTATGTGTGTGGTTTAACTCTCAAGTTCTTCCTTTGATGTGTTGTTTATCTCTCGAATGGTGTTGTTCGTTTGTTGTTTATCCCACTCATTTTGTGTATTGTTTAACTCTCAAGTAGAGTTTTTCGTTTGTTATTTTATTACCCGTCCGATGTGTTGTTTAAATCTCAAATTGACTTCTCAATTTGTAATTATCCAACTCCTTTATTGTGTTGTTTAACTCTCGAGTAGAATTTTACATTTGTTGTTTATCCCACTCCTTATGTGTGTGGTTTAACTCTCAAGTAGAGTTCTTCGTTTGTGATACTCTTACTCCTTCTGTGTATAGTTTAAATCTCGAATAGACATCTTCGTTTGACATTATCCCATTCCTTTGATGTGTTGTTTATCTCTCGAATGGTGTTGTTCGTTTGTTGTTTATCCCACTCATTTTGTGTATTGTTTAACTCTCAAGTAGAGTTTTTCGTTTGTTATTTTATTACCCGTCCGATGTGTTTTTTAAATCTCAAATTGACTTCTCCATTTGTAATTATCCCACTCCTTTATTGTGTTGTTTAACTCTCGAGTAGAATTTTACATTTGTTGTTTATCCAACTCCTTATGTGTGTGGTTTAACTCTCAAGTAGAGTTCTTCGCTTGTCATACTCTTACTCCTTCTGTGTATTGTTTAAATCTCAATAGAATTCTTCGCTTGACATTATCCCACCCTTTGATGTGTTGTTTATCTCTCGAATGGTGTTGTTCGCTTTGTTGTTTATCCCACTCATTTTGTGTATTGTTTAACTCTCAAGTAGAGTTTTTCGTTTGTTATTTTATTACCCCTCCGATGTGTTGTTTAAATCTCAAATTGACTTCTCCATTTGTAATTATCCCACTCCTTTATTGTGTTGTTTAACTCTCGAGTAGAATTTTACATTTGTTGTTTATCCCACTCCTTATGTGTGTGGTTTAACTCTCTAATAGACTTCTTCGTTTGACATTATCCCACTCCTTAGATGTGTAGTTTATCTCTCGAGTGGTGTTGTTCGCTTGTTGTTTATCCCACTCATTTTGTGTATTGTTTAACTCAAGTAGAGTTTTTCGCTTTGTTATTTTATTACCCCTCCGATGTGTTGTTTAAATTTCAAATTGACTTCTCCATTTGTAATTATCCAACTCCTTTATTGTGTTGTTTAACTCTCGAGTAGAATTTTACATTTGTTGTTTATCCCACTCCTTATGTGTGTGGTTTAACTCTCAAGTAGAGTTCTTCGTTTGTGATACTCTTACTCCTTCGGTGTATTTTTTAAATCTTAATAGACATCTTCGTTTGACATTATCCCATTCCATTGATGTGTTGTTTATCTCTCGAATGGTGTTTTTCGTTTGTTGTTTATCCCACTCATTTTGTGTATTGTTTAACACTCAAGTAGAGTTTTTCGTTTGTTATTTTATTACCCCTCCAATGTGTTGTTTAAATCTCAAATTGACTCTCCATTTGTAATTATCCCAATCCTTTATTGTGTTGTTTAACTCTCGAGTAGAATTTTACATTTGTTGTTTATCCCACTCCTTATGTGTGTGGTTTAACTCTCAAGTAGAGTTCTTCGTTTGTGATACTCTTACTGCCTCGGTGTATTGTTCAAATCTCAATAGACATCTTCGTTTGACATTATCCCATTCCTTTGATGTGTTGTTTATCTCTCGAATGGTGTTGTTCGTTTGTTGTTTATCCCAGTCATTTTGTGTATTGTTTAACACTCAAGTAGAGTTTTTCGTTTGCTATTTTATTAACCCTCCGATGTGTTTTTTAAATCTCAAATTGACTTCTCCATTTGTAATAATCCCACTCCTTTACTGTGTTGTTTAACTCTCGAGTAGAATTTTACATTTGTTGTTTATCCCACTCTTATGTGTGTGGTTTAACTCTGAAGTAGAGTTCTTCGCTTGTCATACTCTTACTCCTTCTGTGTATTTTTTAAATCTCGAATAGAATTCTTCGTTTGACATTTTCCCACTCCTTTGATGTGTTGTTTACCTCTCGAGTGGTGTTGTTTGTTTGTTGTTTATCCCAGTCATTTGGTGTATTGTTTAACACTCAAGTAGAGTTTTTCGTTTGTTATTTTATTACCCCTCCGATGTGTTGTTTAAATTTCAAATTGACTTCTCCATTTGTAATTATCCAACTCCTTTATTATGTTGTTTAACTCTCGAGTAGAATTTTACATTTGTTGTTTATCCCACTCCTTATGTGTGTGGTTTAACTCTCAAGTAGAGTTCTTCGTTTGTGATACTCTTACTCCTTCTGTGTATAGTTTAAATCTCGAATAGACATCTTCGTTTGACATTATCCCATTCCTTTGATGTGTTGTTTATCTCTCGAATGGTGTTGTTCGTTTGTTGTTTATCCCACTCATTTTGTGTATTGTTTAACTCTCAAGTAGAGTTTTTCGTTTGTTATTTTATTACCCCTCCGATGTGTTGTTTAAATTTCAAATTGACTTCTCCATTTGTAATTATCCAACTCCTTTATTATGTTGTTTAACTCTCCAGTAGAATTTTACATTTGTTGTTTATCCCACTCTTTATGTGTGTGGTTTAACTCTCAAGTAGAGTTCTTCGTTTGTGATACTCTTACTCCTTCTGTGTATAGTTTAAATCTCGAATAGACATCTTCGTTTGACATTATCCCATTCCTTTGATGTGTTGTTTATCTCTCGAATGGTGTTGTTCGTTTGTTGTTTATCCCACTCATTTTGTGTATTGTTTAACTCTCAAGTAGAGTTTTTCGTTTGTTCTTTAATTACACCTCCGATGTGTTGTTTAAATCTCAAATTAACTTCGCCATTTGTAACTATCCAACTCCTTTATTATGTTGTTTAACTCTCGAGTAGAATTTTACATTTGTTGTTTATCCCACTCCTTATGTGTGTGGTTTAACTCTCAACTAGAGTTCTTCGTTTGTGATACTCTTACTCCTTCTGTGTATTGTTCAAATCTCGAATAGACTTCTTCGTTTGACATTATCCCATTCCTTTGATGTGTTGTTTATCTCTCGAATGGTGTTGTTCATTTGTTGTTTATCCCACTCATTTTGTGTATTGTTTAACTCTCAAGTAGAGTTTTTCGTTTGTTATTTTATTACCCTCCGATGTGTTTTTTAAATCTCAAATTGACTTCTCCATTTGTAATTATCCTACTCCTTTATTGTGTTGTTTAACTCTCGAGTAGAATTTTACATTTGTTGTTTATCCCACTCTTATGTGTGTGGTTTAACTCTGAAGTAGAGTTCTTCGCTTGTCATACTCTTACTCCTTCTGTGTATTTTTTAAATCTCGAATAGAATTCTTCGTTTGAGATTATCCCACCTTTGATGTGTTGTTTATCTCTCGAGTGGTGTTGTTCGTTTGTTGTTTATCCCACTCTATTGTGTATTGTTTAACTCTCAAGTAGAGTTTTTCGTTTGTTATTTTATTACCCCTCCGATGTGTTGTTTAAATCTCAAATTGACTTCTCCATTTGTAATTATCCCACTCCTTTATTGTGTTGTTTAACTCTCGAGTAGAATTTTACATTTGTTGTTTATCCCACTCCTTATGTGTGTGGTTTAACTCTCAAGTAGAGTTCTTCGTTGTTGTTTATCTCTCGAATGGTGTTGTTCGTTTGTTGTTTATCCCACTCATTTTGTGTATTGTTTAACTCTCAAGTAGAGTTTTTCGTTTGTTATTTTATTACCCCTCCGATGTGTTGTTTAAATTTCAAATTGACTTCTCCATTTGTAATTATCCAACTCCTTTATTGTGTTGTTTAACTCTCGAGTAGAATTTTACATTTGTTGTTTATCCCACTCCTTATGTGTGTGGTTTAACTCTGAAGTAGAGTTCTTTGTTTGTGATACTCTTACTCCTTCTGTGTATAGTTTAAATCTCGAATAGACATCTTCGTTTGACATTATCCCATTCCTTTGATGTGTTGTTTATCTCTCGAATGGTGTTGTTCGTTTGTTGTTTATCCCACTCATTTTGTGTATTGTTTAACTCTCAAGTAGAGTTTTTCGTTTGTTATTTTATTACCCCTCCGATGTGTTGTTTAAATTTCAAATTGACTTCTCCATTTGTAATTATCCAACTCCTTTATTATGTTGTTTAACTCTCGAGTAGAATTTTACATTTGTTGTTTATCCCACTCTTTATGTGTGTGGTTTAACTCTCAAGTAGAGTTCTTCGTTTGTGATACTCTTACTCCTTCTGTATTGTTCAAATCTCGAATAGACTTCTTCGTTTGACATTATCCCATTCCTTTGATGTGTTGTTTATCTCTCGAATGGTGTTGTTCGTTTGTTGTTTATCCCACTCATTTTGTGTATTGTTTAACTCTCAAGTAGAGTTTTTCGTTTGTTATTTTATTACCCCTCCGATGTGTTTTTTAAATCTCAAATTGACTTCTCCATTTGTAATTATCCAACTCCTTTATTATGTTGTTTAACTCTCGAGTAGAATTTTACATTTGTTGTTTATCCCACTCTTTATGTGTGTGGTTTAACTCTCAAGTAGAGTTCTTCGTTTGTGATACTCTTACTCCTTCTGTGTATAGTTTAAATCTCGAATAGACATCTTCGTTTGACATTATCCCATTCCTTTGATGTGTTGTTTATCTCTCGAATGGTGTTGTTCGTTTGTTGTTTATCCCACTCATTTTGTGTATTGTTTAACTCTCAAGTAGAGTTTTTCGTTTGTTATTTTATTACCCCTCCGATGTGTTTTTTAAATCTCAAATTGACTTCTCCATTTGTAATTATCCCACTCCTTTACTGTGTTGTTTAACTCTCGAGTAGAATTTTACATTTGTTGTTTATCCCACTCCTTATGTGTGTGGTTTAACTCTGAAGTAGAGTTCTTCGCTTGTCATACTCTTACTCCTTCTGTGTATTGTTTAAATCTCGAATAGAATTCTTCGTTTGACATTTTCCCACTCCTTTGATGTGTTGTTTATCTCTCGAGTGGTGTTGTTTGTTTGTTGTTTATCCCACTCCTTTTGTGTATTGTTTAACTCTCAAGTAGAGTTTTTCGTTTGTTATTTTATTACCCCTCCGATGTGTTGTTTAAATCTCAAATTGACTTCTCCATTTGTAACTATCCCACTCCTTTATTGTGTTGTTTAACTCTCGAGTAGAATTTTATATTTGTTGTTTATCCCACTCCTTATGTGTGTGGTTTAACTCTCAAGTAGAGTTCTTCGTTGTTGTTTATCTCTCGAATGGTGTTGTTCGTTTGTTGTTTATCCCACTCATTTTGTGTATTGTTTAACACTCAAGTAGAGTTTTTCGTTTGTTATTTTATTACCCCTCCGATGTGTTGTTTAAATTTCAAATTGACTTCTCCATTTGTAATTATCCAACTCCTTTATTGTGTTGTTTAACTCTCGAGTAGAATTTTACATTTGTTGTTTATCCCACTCCTTATGTGTGTGGTTTAACTCTGAAGTAGAGTTCTTTGTTTGTGATACTCTTACTCCTTCTGTGTATAGTTTAAATCTCGAATGGACATCTTCGTTTGACATTATCCCATTCCTTTGATGTGTTGTTTATCTCTCGAATGGTGTTGTTCGTTTGTTGTTTATCCCACTCATTTTGTGTATTGTTTAACTCTCAAGTAGAGTTTTTCGTTTGTTATTTTATTACCCCTCCGATGTGTTGTTTAAATTTCAAATTGACTTCTCCATTTGTAATTATCCAACTCCTTTATTATGTTGTTTAACTCTCCAGTAGAATTTTACATTTGTTGTTTATCCCACTCTTTATGTGTGTGGTTTAACTCTCAAGTAGAGTTCTTCGTTTGTCATACTCTTCCTCCTGTGTATTGTTTAAATCTCGAATAGACATCTTCGTTTGACATTATCCCATTCCTTTGATGTGTTGTTTATCTCTCGAATGGTGTTGTTCGTTTGTTGTTTATCCCACTCATTCTGTGTATTGTTTAACTCTCAAGTAGAGTTTTTCGTTTGTTATTTTATTACCCCTCCGATGTGTTTTTTAAATCTCAAATTGACTTCTCCATTTGTAATTATCCCACTCCTTTATTATGTTGTTTAACTCTCGAGTAGAATTTTACATTTGTTGTTTATCCCACATCTTATGTGTGTGGTTTAACTCTCAAGTAGAGTTCTTCGTTTGTGATACTCTTACCCTTCTATGTATTGTTTAAATCTCGAATAGACATCTTCGTTTGACATTATCCCAATCCTTTGATGTGTTGTTTATCTCTCGAATGGTGTTGTTCGTTTGTTGTTTATCCCACTCATTTTGTGTATTGTTTAACTCTCAAGTAGAGTTTTTCGTTTGTTATTTTATTACCCCTCCGATGTGTTGTTTAAATCTCAAATTGACTTCTCCATTTGTAATTATCCCACTACTTTATTGTGTTGTTTAACTCTCGAGTAGAATTTTACATTTGTTGTTTATCCCACTCCTTATGTGTGTGGTTTAACTCTCAAGTAGAGTTCTTCGTTTGTGATACTCTTACTCCTTCTGTATAGTTTAAATCTCGAATAGACTTCTTCGTTTGACATTATCCCACTCCTTTGATGTGTTGTTTATCTCTCGAATAATGTTGTTCGTTTGTTGTTTATCTCACTCCTTTTGTGTATTGTTTAACTCTCAAGTTGAGTTTTTCGTTTGTTATTTCATTACCCCTCCGATGTGTTTTTTAAATCTCAAATTGACTTCTCCATTTGTAATTATCCAACTCCTTTATTATGTTGTTTAACTCTCGAGTAGAATTTTACATTTGTTGTTTATCCCACTCTTTATGTGTGTGGTTTAACTCTCAAGTAGAGTTCTTCGTTTGTGATACTCTTACTCCTTCTGTGTATTGTTCAAATCTCGAATAGACTTCTTCGTTTGACATTATCCCACTCCTTTGATGTGTTGTTTATCTCTCGAAGGGTGTTGTTCGTTTGTTGTTGTTTATCTCACTCCTTTTGTGTATTGTTTAACTCTCAAGTTGAGTTTTTCGTTTGTTATTTTATTACCCCTCCGATGTGTTTTTTAAATCTCAAATTGACTTCTCCATTTGTAGTTATCCCACTACTTTATTGTTTTGTTTAATCTCGAGTAGAATTTTACATTTGTTGCTTATCCCACTCCTTATGTGTGTGGTTTAACTCTCAAGTAGAGTTCTTCGCTTGTCATACTCTTACTCCTTCTGTGTATTGTTTAAATCTCGAATAGAATTCTTCGTTTGACATTATCCCACTCCTTTGATGTGTTGTTTATCTCTCGAGTGGTGTTGTTCGTATGTTGTTTATCCCACTCCTTTTGTGTATTGTTTAACTCTCAAGTAGAGTTTTCGTTTGTTATTTTATTACCCCTCCGATGTGTTGTTGAAATCTCAAATTGACTTCTCCATTTGTAATTATCCCACTACTTTATTGTGTTGTTTAACTCTCGAGTAGAATTTTATATTTGTTCTTTATCCCACTCCTTATGTGTGTGGTTTAACTCTCAAGTAGAGTTCTTCATTGTTGTTTATCTCTCGAATGGTGTTGTTCGTTTGTTGTTTATCCCACTCATTTTGTGTATTGTTTAACACTCAAGTAGAGTTTTTCGTTTGTTATTTTATTACCCCTCCGATGTGTTGTTTAAATTTCAAATTGACTTCTCCATTTGTAATTATCCAACTCCTTTATTGTGTTGTTTAACTCTCGAGTAGAATTTTACATTTGTTGTTTATCCCACTCCTTATGTGTGTGGTTTAACTCTGAAGTAGAGTTCTTTGTTTGTGATACTCTTACTCCTTCTGTGTATAGTTTAAATCTCGAATAGACATCTTCGTTTGACATTATCCCAATCCTTTGATGTGTTGTTTATCTCTCGAATGGTGTTGTTCGTTTGTTGTTTATCCCACTCATTTTGTGTATTGTTTAACTCTCAAGTAGAGTTTTTCGTTTGTTATTTTATTACCCCTCCGATGTGTTGTTTAAATTTCAAATTGACTTCTCCATTTGTAATTATCCAACTCCTTTATTATGTTGTTTAACTCTCCAGTAGAATTTTACATTTGTTGTTTATCCCACTCTTTATGTGTGTGGTTTAACTCTCAAGTAGAGTTCTTCGTTTGTCATACTCTTACTCCTATGTATTGTTTAATTCTCGAATAGACTTCTTTGTTTGACATTATCCCACTCCTTTGATGTGTTGTTTATCTCTCGAGTGGTGTTGTTCGTTTGTTATTTATCCTACTCCGTTTGTGTATTGTTTAACTCTCAAGTAGAGTTTTTCGCTCGTTATTTTAATACCCCTACGATGTGTTGTTTAAATCTCAAATTGATTTCTCCATTTGTAATTATCCCACTCCTTTATTGTGTTGTTTAACTCTCGAGTAGAATTTTACATTTGTTGTTTATCCCACTCCTTATGTGTGTGGTTTAACTCTGAAGTAGAGTTCTTTGTTTGTGATACTCTTACTCCTTCGGTGTATAGTTTAAATCTCGAATGGACATCTTCGTTTGACATTATCCCATTCCTTTGATGTGTTGTTTATCTCTCGAATGGTGTTGTTCGTTTGTTGTTTATCTCACTCATTTTGTGTATTGTTTAACTCTCAAGTTGAGTTTTTCGTTTGTTATTTTATTACCCCTCCGATGTGTTGTATAAATTTCAAATTGACTTCTCCATTTGTAATTATCCAACTCCTTTATTATGTTGTTTAACTCTCGAGTAGAATTTTACATTTGTTGTTTATCCCACTCCTTATGTGTGTGGTTTAACTCTGAAGTAGAGTTCTTCGCTTGTCATACTCTTTCCTCCATGTATTGTTTAAATCTCGAATAGACTTCTTCGTTTGACATTATCCCACTCCTTTGATGTGTTGTTTATCGCTAGAGTGGTGTTGTTCGTTTGTTGTTTATCCCACTCATTTTGTGTATTGTTTAACTCTCAAGTAGTGTTTTTCGTTTTGTTATTTAATTGCCCCTCCGATGTGTTGTTTAAATCTCAAATTGACTTCTCTATTTGTAATTATCCCACTCATTTATTGTGTTGTTTAACTCTCGAGTAGAATTTTACATTTGTTGTTTATCCTACTCCTTATGTGTGTGGTTTAACTCTGAAGTAGAGTTCTTTGTTTCTGATACTCTTACTCCTGTGTATAGTTTAAATCTCGAATAGACATCTTCGTTTGACATTATCCCATTCCTTTGATGTGTTGTTTATCTCTCGAATGGTGTTGTTCGTTTGTTGTTTATCCCACTCATTTTGTGTATTGTTTAACTCTCAAGTAGAGTTTTTCGTTTGTTATTTTATTACCCCTCCGATGTGTTGTTTAAATCTCAAATTGACTTCTCCATTTGTAATTATCCCACTCCTTTATTGTGTTGTTTAACTCTCGAGTAGAATTTTACATTTGTTGTTTATCCCACTCCTTATGTGTGTGGTTTAACTCTGAAGTAGAGTTCTTCGCTTGTCATACTCTTACTCCTTCTGTGTATTGTTTAAATCTCGAATAATTCTTCGCTTGACATTTTCCCACTCCTTTGATGTGTTGTTGTTTATCTCGAGTGGTGTTGTTCGTTTGTTGTTTATCCCACTCATTTTGTGTATTGTTTAACTATCAAGTAGAGTTTTTAGTTATTTTATTACCCCTCCGATGTGTTTTTTAAATCTCAAATTGACTTCTCCATTTGTAATTATCCAACTCCTTTATTATGTTGTTTAACACTCCAGTAGAATTTTACATTTGTTGTTTATCCCACTCTTTATGTGTGTGGTTTAACTCTCAAGTAGAGTTTTTCGTTGTTGTTTATCTCTCAAATGGTGTTGTTCGTTTGTTGTTTATCCCACTCATTTTGTGTATTGTTTAACACTCAAGTAGAGTTTTTCGTTTGTTATTTTATTACCCCTCCGATGTGTTGTTTAAATTTCAAATTGACTTCTCCATTTGTAATTATCCAACTCCTTTATTGTGTTGTTTAACTCTCGAGTAGAATTTTACATTTGTTGTTTATCCCACTCCTTATGTGTGTGGTTTAACTCTGAAGTAGAGTTCTTTGTTTCTGATACTCTTACTCCTTCTGTGTATAGTTTAAATCTCGAATGGACATCTTCGTTTGACATAATCCCATTCCTTTGATGTGTTGTTTATCTCTCGAATGGTGTTGTTCGTTTGTTGTTTATCCCACTCATTTTGTGTATTGTTTAACTCTCAAGTAGAGTTTTTCGTTTGTTATTTTATTACCCCTCCGATGTGTTGTTTAAATTTCAAATTGACTTCTCCATTTGTAATTATCCAACTCCTTTATTATGTTGTTTAACTCTCAAGTAGAATTTTACATTTGTTGTTTATCCCACTCTTTATGTGTGTGGTTTAACTCTCAAGTAGAGTTCTTCGTTTTTCATATTCTTACTCCTTATGTGTATTGTTTAAATCTATAATAGACTTCTTCGTTTGACATTATCCCCCTCCTTTGATGTGTTGTTTATCTCTCGAGTGGTGTTGTTCGTTTGTTGTTTATCCCACTCCTTTTGTGTATTGTTTAACTCTCAAGTAGAGTTTTTCGTTTGTTATTTTATTACCTCTCCGATTTGTTGTTTAAATCTCAAATTGACTTCTCCATTTGTAATTATCCCAATCCTTTATTGTGTTGTTTAACTCTCGAGTAGAATTTTACATTTGTTGTTTATCCCACTCCTTATGTGTGTGGTTTAACTCGAAAGTAGAGTTCTTCGTTTGTGATACTCTTACTCCTTCTGTGTATTGTTTAAATCTCAATAAACTTCTTCGCTTGACATTATCCCACCTTTTGATGTGTTGTTTATCTCTCGATTGGTGTTGTTCGTTTGTTGTTTATCCCACTCATTTTGTGTATTGTTTAACTCTCAAGTAGAGTTTTTCGTTTGTTATTTTATTATCCTCCGATGTGTTGTTTAAATCTCAAATTGACTTCTCCATTTGTAATTATCCCACTCCTTTATTGTGTTGTTTAACTCTCGAGTAGAATTTTACATTTGTTGTTTATCCCACTCCTTATGTGTGTGGTTTAACTCTCAAGTAGAGTTCTTCGTTTGTGATACTCTTACTCCTTCTATGTATTGTTTAAATCTTGAATATACTTCTTCGATTCACATTATCCCTCTACTTTGATGTGTTGTTTATCTCTCGAGTGGTGTTGTTCGTTTGTTGTTTATCCCACTCCTTTTGTGTATTGTTTAACTCTCAAGTAGAGTTTTTCGTTTGTTATTTTATTACACCTCCGATGTGTTGTTTAAATCTCAAATTGACTTCTCCATTTGTAATTATCCCACTCCTTTATTGTGTTGTTTAACTCTCGAGTAGAATTTTACATTTGTTGTTTATCCCACTCCTTATGTGTGTGGTTTAACTCTCAAGTAGAGTTCTTTGTTTGTGATACTCTTACTGCTTTGGTGTATTGTTCAAATCTCGAATAGACTTCTTCGTTTGACATTATCCCACTCCTTTGATGTGTTGTTTATCTCTCGAGTGGTGTTGTTCGTTTGTTGTTTATCCCACTCCTTTTGTGTATTGTTTAACTCTCAAGTAGAGTTTTTCGTTTGTTATTTTATTACCCCTCCGATGTGTTGTTTAAATCTCAAATTGACTTCTCCATTTGTAATTATCCCACTCCTTTATTGTGTTGTTTAACTCTCGAGTAGAATTTTACATTTGTTGTTTATCCCACTCCTTATGTGTGTGGTTTAACTCTCAAGTAGAGTTCTTCGTTTGTGATACTCTTACTCCTTCTGTGTATATTTTAAATCTCGAATAGACTTCTTCGTTTGACATTATCCCACTCCTTTGATGTGTTGTTTATCTCTACAGTGGTGTTGTTCGTTTCTTGTTTATCCCACTCCATTTATGTTTTGTTTAACTCTCAACTAGAGTTTTTCATTTGTTGTTTTATTACACTTCCGATGTTTTGTTTAAATCTCAAATTTACTTCTCAATTTGTAATTTTCGCACTCCTTTATTGTGTTGTTTAACTCTCGAGTAGAATTTTACATTTGTTGTTTATCCCACTCCTTATGTGTGTGGTTTAACTCTCAAGTAGAGTTCTTCGTTTGTTATTTTATTACCCTTCCGATGTGTTGTTTAAATCTCAAATTGACTTCTCCATTTGTAATCATCCCACTCCTTTATTGTGTTGTTTAACTCTCGAGTAGAATTTTACATTTGTTGTTTATCCCACTACTTATGTGTGTGGTTTAACTCTCAAGTAGAGTTCTTCGTTTGTTATACTATTACTCCTTATCTTTATTTTTTAAATCTCGAATAGACTTCTTCGTTTGACATTATCCCACTCCTTTGATGTGTTGTTTATCTCTCGAGTGGTGTTGTTCGTTTGTTGTTTATCCCAATCCTTTTGTGTATTGTTTAACTCTCAAGTAGAGTTTTTCGTTTGTTATTTTATTACCCCTCCGATGTGTTGTTTAAATCTCAAATTGACTTCTCAATTTGTAATCATCCCACTCCTTTATTCTGTTGTTTAACTCTCGAGTAGAATTTTACATTTGTTGTTTATCGCACTCCTTATTTGTGTGGTTTAACTCTCAAGTAGACTTCTTCGTTTGATATTATCCCACTCCTTTGATGTGTTGTTTATCTCTCGAGTGGTGTTGTTCGTTTGTTGTTTATCCCACTCCTTTTGTGTATTGTTTAACTCTCAAGTAGAGTTTTTCATTTGTTATTTGATTACCCATCCGATGTGTTGTTTAAATCTCAAATTGACTTCTCCTTTGGTAATAATCCCAATCCTTTATTGTGTAGTTTAACTCTCGGGTAGAATTTTACATTTGTTGTTTATCCTACTCCTTATGTGTGTGGTTTAACTCTCAAGTAGAGTTCTTCGTTTGTGATACTCTTACTCCTTCATGTATTGTTTAAATCTCGAATAAACTTCTTCGTTTGACATTATCCCACTCCTTTGATGTGTTGTTTATCTCTCGATTGGTGTTGTTCGTTTGTTATTTATCCCACTCCTTTTGTGTATTGTTTAACTCTCAAGTAGAGTTTTTCGTTTGTTATTTTATTATCCTCTGATGTGTTGTTGAAATCTCAAATTGACTTCTCCATTTGTAATTATCGCACTCCTTTATTGTGTTGTTTAACTCTCGAGTAGAATTTTACATTTGTTGTTTATCCCACTCCTTATGTGTGTGGTTTAACTCTCAAGTAGAGTTCTTCGTTTGTGATACTGTTACTCCTTCTATGTATTGTTTAACTCTATAATAGACTTCTTCGCTTTGACATTATCCCCTCCTTTGATGTGTTGTTTATCTCTCGAGTGGTATTGTTGTTGTTTATCCCATTTGTTGTTTATCCCACTCCTTATGTGTGTGGTTTAACTCTCAAGTAGAGTTCTTCGTTTGTTATTTAATTACCCCTCCGATGTGTTGTTTAAATCTCAAATTGACTTCTCAATTTTTAATCATCCCACTCCCTTATTGTGTTGTTTAACTCTCGAGTAGAATTTTACATTTTTTGTTTATCCCACTCCTTATGTGTGTGGTTTAACTCACAAGTAGAGTTCTTCGTTTGTAATACTCTTACTCCTTATGTGTATTGTTTAAATCTCGAATAGACTTCTTCGTTTGACATTATCCCACTCCTTTCATGTGTTGTTTATCTCTCGAGTGGTGTTGTTCGTTTGTTGTTTATCCCACTCTTTTAGTGTATTGTTTAACTCTCAAGTAGAGTTTTTCGTTTGTTATTTTATTACCCCTCCGATGTGTTGTTTAAATCTGAAATTGACTTCTCCATTTGTAATTATCCCACTCATTTATTCTGTTGTTTAACTCTCGAGTAGAATTTTACATTTGTTGTTTATCCTACTCCTTATGTGTGTGGTTTAACTGTCAAGTTGAGTTCTTCGTTTGTGATACTCTTACTCCTTCTGTGTATATTTTAAATCTCGAATAAACTTCTTCGTTTGACATTATCCCACTCGTTTGATGTGTTGTTTATCTCTCGATTGGTGTTGTTCGTTTGTTGTTTATCCCACTCCTTTTGTGTATTGTTTAACTCTCAAGTAGAGTTTTCCGTTTGTTATTTTACTATCCTCCGATGTGTTGTTTAAATCTCAAATTGACTTCTCCATTTTTTATTATCCCACTCCTTTATTCTGTTATTAAACTCTGAAGTAGAATTTTATATTTGTTTTTTATCCTACTCCTTATGTGTGTGGTTTAACTGTCAAGTAGAGTTCTTCGTTTGTGATACCCTTACTCCTTCCCTGTATTGTTTAAATCTATAATAGACTTCTTCGTTTGGCATTATCCCCCTCCTTTGATGTGTTGTTTATCTCTCGAGTGGTATTGTTCGTTTGTTATTTATCCCATTGCTTTTGTGTATTATTTAACTCTCAAGTAGAGTTTTTCTTTTGTTATTTTATTACACCTCCGATGTGTTGTTTAAATCTCAAATTGACTTCTCCCTTTGTAATTATCGCACTCCTTTATTGTGTTGTTTAACTCTCGAGTAGAATTTTACATTTGTTGTTTATCCCACTCCTTATGTGTGTGGTTTAACTCTCAAGTAGAGTTCTTCGTTTGTTATTTAATTACCCCTCCGATGTGTTGTTTAAATCTCAAATTGACTTCTCAATTTTTAATCATCCCACTCCCTTATTGTGTTGTTTAACTCTCGAGTAGAATTTTACATTTTTTGTTTATCCCACTCCTTATGTGTGTGGTTTAACTCACAAGTAGAGTTCTTCGCTTGTCATACTCTTACTCCTTATGTGTAATTTTTAAATCTCGAATAGACTTCTTCGTTTGACATTATCCCACTCCTTTGATGTGTTGTTTATCTCTCGAGTGGTGTTGTTCGTTTGTTATTTATCCCACTCCTTTTGTGTATTATTTAACTCTCAAGTAGAGTTTTTCTTTTGTTATTTTATTACACCTCCGATGTGTTGTTTAAATCTCAAATTGACTTCTCCATTTGTAATTATCCCACTCATTTATTCTGTTGTTTAACTCTCGAGTAGAATTTTACATTTGTTGTTTATCCTACTCCTTATGTGTCTGGTTTAACTGTCAAGTTGAGTTCTTCGTTTGTGATACTCTTACCTCTTCTGTGTATATTTTAAATCTCGAATAAACTTCTTCGTTTGACATTATCCACTCCTTTGATGTGTTGTTTATCTCTCGATTGGTGTTGTTCGTTTGTTGTTTATCCCACTCCTTTTGTGTATTGTTTAACTCTCAAGTAGAGTTTTTCGTTTGTTATTTTATTATCCTCCGATGTGTTGTTTAAATCTCAAATTGACTTCTCCATTTTTTATCATCCCACTCCTTCATTCTGTTATTAAACTCTCGAGTAGAATTTTATATTTGTTTTTTATCCTACTCCTTATGTGTGTGGTTTAACTGTCAAGTAGAGTTCTTCGTTTGTGATACCCTTACTCCTTCCCTATATTGTTTAAATCTATAATAGACTTCTTCGTTTGACATTATCCCCCTCCTTTGATGTGTTGTTTATCTCTAGAGTGGTATTGTTCGTTTGTTATTTTATTATCCCCCCCCCCTCAGATTTGTTGTTTAAATCTCAAATTGACTTCTCCATTTGTAATTATCCCACTCATTTATTCTGTTGTTTAACTCTCGAGTACAATTTTACATTTGTTGTTTATCCTACTCCTTATGTGTGTGGTTTAACTGTCAAGTTGAGTTCTTCGTTTGTGATACTCTTACTCCTTCTGTGTATATTTTAAATCTCGAATAAACTTCTTCGTTTGACATTATCCCACTCCTTTGATGTGTTGTTTATCTCTCGATTGGTGTTGTTCGTTTGTTGTTTATCCCACTCCTTTTGTGTATTGTTTAACTCTCAAGTAGAGTTTTTCGTTTGTTATTTTATTATCCTCCGATGTGTTGTTTAAATCTCAAATTGACTTCTCCATTTTTTATTATCCCACTCCTTTATTCTGTTATTATACTCTCGAGTAGAATTTTATATTTGTTTTTTATCCTACTCCTTATGTGTGTGGTTTAACTGTCAAGTAGAGTTCTTCGTTTGTGATACCCTTACTCCTTCCCTGTATTGTTTAAATCTATAATAGACTTCTTCGTTTAACATTATCCCCCTCCTTTGATGTGTTGTTTATCTCTCGAGTGGTATTGTTCGTTTGTTATTTATCTCACTCCTTTTGTGTATTATTTAACTCTCAAGTAGAGTTTTTCTTTTGTTATTTTATTACACCTCCGATGTGTTGTTTAAATCTCAAATTGACTTCTCCATTTGTAATTATCGCACTCCTTTATTGTGTTGTTTAACTCTCGATTAGAATTTTACATTTGTTGTTTATCCCACTCCTTATGTGTGTGGTTTAACTCTCAAGTAGAGTTCTTTGTTTGTGATACTCTTACTGCTTTGGTGTATTGTTCAAATCTCGAATAGACTTCTTCGTTTGACATTATCCCACTCCTTTGATGTGTTGTTTATCTCTCGATTGGTGTTGTTCGTTTGTTGTTTATCCCACTCCTTTTGTGTATTGTTTAACTCTCAAGTAGAGTTTTTCGTTTGTTATTTTATTATCCTCCGATGTGTTGTTTAAATCTCAAATTGACTTCTCCATTTTTTATTATCCCACTCCTTTATTCTGTTATTAAACTCTCGAGTAGAATTTTATATTTGTTTTTTATCCTACTCCTTATGTGTGTGGTTTAACTGTCAAGTAGAGTTCTTCGTTTGTGATACCCTTACTCCTTCCCTGTATTGTTTAAATCTATAATAGACTTCTTCGTTTAACATTATCCCCCTCCTTTGATGTGTTGTTTATCTCTCGAGTGGTATTGTTCGTTTGTTATTTATCTCACTCCTTTTGTGTATTATTTAACTCTCAAGTAGAGTTTTTCTTTTGTTATTTTATTACACCTCCGATGTGTTGTTTAAATCTCAAATTGACTTCTCCATTTGTAATTATCGCACTCCTTTATTGTGTTGTTTAACTCTCGAGTAGAATTTTACATTTGTTGTTTATCCCACTCCTTATGTGTGTGGTTTAACTCTCAAGTAGAGTTCTTCGTTTGTTATTTAATTACCCCTCCGATGTGTTGTTTAAATCTCAAATTGACTTCTCAATTTTTAATCATCCCACTCCCTTATTGTGTTGTTTAACTCTCGAGTAGAACTTTACATTTTTTGTTTATCCCACTCCTTATGTGTGTGGTTTAACTCACAAGTAGAGTTCTTCGTTTGTCATACTCTTACTCCTTATGTGTATTGTTTAAATATCGAATAGACTTCTTCGTTTGACATTATCCCACTCCTTTCATGTGTTGTTTATCTCTCGAGTGGTGTTGTTCGTTTGTTGTTTATCCCAATCCTTTTGTGTAATGTTTAACTCTCAAGTAGAGTTTTTCGTTTGTTATTTTATTACCCCCCCCCCCCTCCGATGTGTTGTTTAAATCTCAATTTGACTTCTCCATTCGTAATTATCCTACTCATTTATTCTGTTGTTTAACTCTCGAGTAGAATTTTACATTTGTTGTTTATCCTACTCCTTATGTCTGTGGTTTAACTGTCAAGTAGACTTCTTCGTTTGACATTATCCCACTCCTTTCATGTGTTGTTTATCTCTCGAGTGGTGTTGTTCGTTTGTTGTTTATCCCAATCCTTTTGTGTAATGTTTAACTCTCAAGTAGAGTTTTTCGTTTGTTATTTTATTAGCCTCCGATGTGTTGTTTAAATCTCAATTTGACTTCTCCATTCGTAATTATCCTACTCATTTATTCTGTTGTTTAACTCTCGAGTAGAATTTTACATTTGTTGTTTATCCTACTCCTTATGTCTGTGGTTTAACTGTCAAGTTGAGTTCTTCATTTGTGATACGCTTACTCCTTCTGTGTATATTTTAAATCTCGAATAAACTTCTTCGTTTGACATTATCCCACTCCTTTGATGTGTTGTTTATCTCTCGGTTGGTGTTGTTCGTTTGTTGTTTATCCCACTCCTTTTGTGTATTGTTTAACTCTCAAGTAGAGTTTTCGTTTGATATTTTATTATCCTCCGATGTGTTGTTTAAATCTCAAATTGACTTCTCCATTTTTTATTATCCCACTCCTTTATTCTGTTATTAAACTCTCGAGTAGAATTTTACATTTGTTTTTTATCCTACTCCTTATGTGTGTGGTTTAACTGTCAAGTAGAGTTCTTCGTTTGTGATACCCTTACTCCTTCCCTGTATTGTTTAAATCTATAATAGACTTCTTCGTTTGACATTATCCCCCTCCTTTGATGTGTTGTTTATCTCTCGAGTGGTATTGTTCGTTTGTTATTTATCCCACTCCTTTTGTGTATTATTTAACTCTCAAGTAGAGTTTTTCTTTTGTTATTTTATTACACCTCCGATGTGTTGTTTAAATCTCAAATTGACTTCTCCATTTGTAATTATCGCACTCCTTTATTGTGTTGTTTAACTCTCGAGTAGAATTTTACATTTGTTGTTTATCCCACTCCTTATGTGTGTGGTTTAACTATCAAGAAGAGTTCTTCGTTTGTTATTTAATTACCCCTCCGATGTGTTGTTTAAATCTCAAATTGAGTTCTCAATTTTTAATCATCCCACTCCCTTATTGTGTTGTTTAACTCTCGAGTAGAATTTTAAATTTTTTGTTTATCCCACTCCTTATGTGTGTGGTTTAACTCACAAGTAGAGTTCTTCGTTTGTCATACTCTTACTCCTTATGTGTATTGTTTAAATCTCGAATAGACTTCTTCGTTTGACATTATCCCACTCCTTTCATGTGTTGTTTATCTCTCGAGTGGTGTTGTTCGTTTGTTGTTTATCCCACTCCTTTTGTGTATTGTTTAACTCTCAAGTAGCATTTTTCGTTTGTTATTTTATTACCCCCCCCCCCCCTGATGTGTTGTTTAAATCTCAAATTGACTTCTCCATTTGTAATTATCCCACTCATTTATTCTGTTGTTTAACTCTCGAGTAGAATTTTACATTTGTTGTTTATCCTACTCCTTATGTGTGTGGTTTAACTGTCAAGTTGAGTTCTTCGTTTGTGATACTCTTACTCCTTCTGTGTATTGTTCAAATCTCGAATAAACTTCTTCGTTTGACATTATCCCACTCCTTTGATGTGTTGTTTATCTCTCGATTGGTGTTGTTCGTTTGTTGTTTATCCCACTCCTTTTGTGTATTGTTTAACTCTCAAGTAGAGTTTTTCTTTTCTTATTTTATTACACCTCCGATGTGTTGTTTAAATCTCAAATTGACTTCTCCCTTTGTAATTATCGCACTCCATTATTGTGTTGTTTAACTCTCGAGTAGAATTTTACATTTGTTGTTTATCCCACTCCTTATGTGTGTGGTTTAACTCTCAAGTAGAGTTCTTCGTTTGTTATTTAATTACCCCTCCGATGTGTTGTTTAAATCTCAAATTGACTTCTCAATTTTTAATCATCCCACTCCCTTATTGTGTTGTTTAACTCTCGAGTAGAATTTTACATTTTTTGTTTATCCCACTCCTTATGTGTGTGGTTTAACTCACAAGTAGAGTTCTTCGCTTGTC
Source organism: Plantago major (assembly GCA_026545765.1). NCBI lineage: Eukaryota > Viridiplantae > Streptophyta > Magnoliopsida > Lamiales > Plantaginaceae > Plantago > Plantago major. The sequence goes on along the minus strand of CM048839.1, from coordinate 66,475,889 downwards.
ATACTCTTACTCCTTATGTGTAATTTTTAAATCTCGAATAGACTTCTTCGTTTGACATTATCCCACTCCTTTCATGTGTTGTTTATCTCTCGAGTGGTGTTGTTCGTTTGTTGTTTATCCCACTCCTTTTGTGTATTGTTTAACTCTCAAGTAGCATTTTTCGTTTGTTATTTTATTACCCCCCCCCCCTCCGATTTGTTGTTTAAATCTCAAATTGACTTCTCCATTTGTAATTATCCCACTCATTTATTCTGTTGTTTAACTCTCGAGTAGAATTTTACATTTGTTGTTTATCCTACTCCTTATGTGTGTGGTTTAACTGTCAAGTTGAGTTCTTCGTTTGTGATACTCTTACTCCTTCTGTGTATATTTTAAATCTCGAATAAACTTCTTCGTTTGACATTATCCACTCCTTTGATGTGTTGTTTATCTCTCGATTGGTGTTGTTCGTTTGTTGTTTATCCCACTCCTTTTGTGTATTGTTTAACTCTCAAGTAGAGTTTTTCGTTTGTTATTTTATTATCCTCCGATGTGTTGTTTAAATCTCAAATTGACTTCTCCATTTTTTATCATCCCACTCCTTCATTCTGTTATTAAACTCTCGAGTAGAATTTTATATTTGTTTTTTATCCTACTCCTTATGTGTGTGGTTTAACTGTCAAGTAGAGTTCTTCGTTTGTGATACCCTTACTCCTTCCCTATATTGTTTAAATCTATAATAGACTTCTTCGTTTGACATTATCCCCCTCCTTTGATGTGTTGTTTATCTCTCGAGTGGTATTGTTCGTTTGTTATTTATCCCACTCCTTTTGTGTATTATTTAACTCTCAAGTAGAGTTTTTCTTTTGTTATTTTATTACACCTCCGATGTGTTGTTTAAATCTCAAATTGACTTCTCCATTTGTAATTATCGCACTCCTTTATAGTGTTGTCTGACTCTCGAGTAGAATTTTACATTTGTTGTTTATCCCACTCCTTATGTGTGTGGTTTAACTCTCAAGTAGAGTTCTTCGTTTGTGATACTCTTACTCCTTCTGTGTATTGTTTAAATCTCGAATAGACTTCTTCGTTTGACATTATCCCACTCCTTTCATGTGTTGTTTATCTCTCGAGTGGTGTTGTTCGTTTGTTGTTTATCCCACTCCTTTTGTGTATTGTTTAACTCACAAGTAGAGTTTTTCGTTCGTTATTTTATTACCCCTCTGATGTGTTGTTTAAATCTGAAATTGACTTCTCCATTTGTAACTATCCCACTCATTTATTCTGTTGTTTAACTCTCGAGTAGAATTTTACATTTGTTGTTTATCCTACTCCTTATGTGTGTGGTTTAACTGTCAAGTTGAGTTCTTCGTTTGTGATACTCTTACTCCTTCTGTGTATATTTTAAATCTCGAATAAACTTCTTCGTTTGACATTATCCACTCCTTTGATGTGTTGTTTATCTCTCGAGTGGTGTTGTTCGTTTGTTGTTTATCCCACTCCTTTTGTGTATTGTTTAACTCTCAAGTAGAGTTTTTCGTTTGTTATTTTATTACCCCCCCCCCCCCCCCGATGTGTTGTTTAAATCTCAAATTGACTTCTCCATTTGTAATTATCCCACTCATTTATTCTGTTGTTTAACTCTCGAGTAGAATTTTACATTTGTTGTTTATCCTACTCCTTACGTGTGTGGTTTAACTGTCAAGTTGAGTTCTTCGTTTGTGATACTCTTACTCCTTCTGTGTATATTTTAAATCTCGAATAAACTTCTTCGTTTGACATTATCCCACTCCTTTGATGTGTTGTTTATCTCTCGATTGGTGTTGTTCGTTTGTTGTTTATCCCACTCCTTTTGTGTATTGTTTAACTCTCAAGTAGAGTTTTTCGTTTGTTATTTTATTATCCTCCGATGTGTTGTTTAAATCTCAAATTGACTTCTCCATTTTTTATCATCCCACTCCTTCATTCTGTTATTAAACTCTCGAGTAGAATTTTATATTTGTTTTTTATCCTACTCCTTATGTGTGTGGTTTAACTGTCAAGTAGAGTTCTTCGTTTGTGATACCCTTACTCCTTCACGATATTGTTTAAATCTATAATAGACTTCTTCGTTTGATATTATCCCCCTCCTTTGATGTGTTGTTTATCTCTCGAGTGGTATTGTTCGTTTGTTATTTATCCCACTCCTTTTGTGTATTATTTAACTCTCAAGTAGAGTTTTTCTTTTGTTATTTTATTACACCTCCGATGTGTTGTTTAAATCTCAAATTGACTTCTCCATTTGTAATTATTGCACTCCTTTATGGTGTTGTCTAACTCTCGAGTAGAATTTTACATTTGTTGTTTATCCCACTCCTTATGTGTGTGGTTTAACTCTCAAGTAGAGTTCTTCGTTTGTGATACTCTTACTCCTTCTGTGTATTGTTTAAATCTCGAATAGACTTCTTCGTTTGACATTATCCCACTCCTTTCATGTGTTGTTTATCTCTCGAGTGGTGTTGTTCGTTTGTTGTTTATCCCACTCCTTTTGTGTATTGTTTAACTCTCAAGTAGAGTTTTTCGTTTGTTATTTTATTACCCCTCCGATGTGTTGTTTAAATCTCAAATTGACTTCTCCATTTGTAATTATCCCACTCATTTATTCTGTTGTTTAACTCTCGAGTAGAATTTTACATTTGTTGTTTATCCTACTCCTTATGTGTGTGGTTTAACTGTCAAGTTGAGTTCTTCGTTTGTGATACTCTTACTCCTTCTGTGTATATTTTAAATCTCGAATAAACTTCTTCGTTTGACATTATCCCACTCCTTTGATGTGTTGTTTATCTCTCGATTGGTGTTGTTCGTTTGTTGTTTATCCCACTCCTTTTGTGTATTGTTTAACTCTCAAGTAGAGTTTTTCGTTTGTTATTTTATTATCCTCCGATGTGTTGTTTAAATCTCAAATTGACTTCTCCATTTTTTATTATCCCACTCCTTTATTCTGTTATTAAACTCTCGAGTAGAATTTTATATTTGTTTTTTATCCTACTTCTTATGTGTGTGGTTTAACTGTCAAGTAGAGTTCTTCGTTTGTGATACCCTTACTCCTTCACGATATTGTTTAAATCTATAATAGACTTCTTCGTTTGACATTATCCCCCTCCTTTGATGTGTTGTTTATCTCTCGAGTGGTATTGTTCGTTTGTTATTTATCCCACACCTTTTGTGTATCATTTAACTCTCAAGTAGAGTTTTTCTTTTGTTATTTTATTACACCTCCGATGTGTTGTTTAAATCTCAAATTGACTTCTCCATTTGTAATTATTGCACTCCTTTATGGTGTTGTCTAACTCTCGAGTAGAATTTTACATTTGTTGTTTATCCCACTCCTTATGTGTGTGGTTTAACTCTCAAGTAGAGTTCTTCGTTTGTTATTTAATTACCCCTCCGATTTGTTGTTTAAATCTCAAATTGACTTCTCAATTTTTAATCATCCCACTCCCTTATTGTGTTGTTTAACTCTCGAGTAGAATTTTACATTTTTTGTTTATCCCACACCTTATGTGTGTGGTTTAACTCACAAGTAGAGTTCTTCGTTTGTCACACTCTTACTCCTTATGTGTATTGTTTAAATCTCGAATAGACTTCTTCGTTTGACATTATCCCACTCCTTTTGTGTTGTTTATCTCTCGAGTGGTGTTGTTCGTTTGTTGTTTATCCCACTCCTTTTGTGTATTGTTTAACTCTCAAGTAGAGTTTTTCGTTTGTTATTTTATTATCCTCCGATGTGTTGTTTAAATCTCAAATTGACTTCTCCATTTTTAACTATCCCACTCATTTATTCTGTTGTTTAACTCTCGAGTAGAATTTTACATTTGTTGTTTATCCCACTCCTTATGTGTGTGGTTTAACTCTGAAGTAGAGTTCTTCGTTAGTGATACTCTTACTCTTACATGTATTGTTTAAATCTCGAATAGACTTATTCGTTTGACATTATCCACTCCTTTGATGTGTTGTTTATCTCTCGAGTGGTGTTGTTAGTTTGTTGTTTATCCCACTCCTTTTGTGTATTGTTTAACTCTCAAGTAGAGTTTTTCGTTTGTTATTTTATTACCCTCCGATCTGTTGTTTAAATCTCAAATTGACTTCTCCATTTGTAATTATCCCACTCATTTATTCTGTTATTTAACTCTCGAGTAGAATTTTACATTTGTTGTTTATCCCACTCCTTATGTGTGAGATTTAACTCTCAAGTAGAGTTCTTCGTTTGTGATATTCTTACTCCTTCTGTGTATTGTTTAAATCTCGAATAGACTTATTCGTTTGACATTATCCCACTCCTTTGATGTGTTGCTTATCTCTCGAGTGGTGTTGTTCGTTTGTTGTTTATCCCACTCCTTTTGTGTATTGTTTAACTCTCAAGTAGAGTTTTTCGTTTGTTATTTTATTACCCCTCCGATTTGTTCTTTAAATCTCAAATTGACTTCTCCATTTGTAACTATCCCACTCCTTTATTGTGTTGTTTAACACTCGAGTAGAATTTTATGTTTGTTGTTTATCCCACTCCTTATGTGTGTGGTTTAACTGTCAAGTTGAGTTCTTCGTTTGTGATACTCTTACTCCTTCTGTGTATATTTTAAATCTCGAATAAACTTCTTCGTTTGACATTATCCACTCCTTTGATGTGTTGTTTATCTCTCGAGTGGTGTTGTTAGTTTGTTATTTATCCCAATCCTTTTGTGTATTGTTTAACTCTCAAGTAGAATTTTTCGTTTGTTATTTTATTAACCTCCGATGTGTTGTTTAAATCTCGAGTAGAAGTTTACATTTTTTGTTTATCCCACTCCTTATGTGTGTGGTTTAACTCACAAGTAGAGTTCTTCGTTTGTGATACTCTTACTCCTGCAGTGTATATTTTAAATCTCGAATAAACTTCTTCGTTTGACATTATCCACTCCTTTGACGTGTTGTTTATCTCTCAAGTGGTGTTGTTCGTTTGTTGTTTATCCCACTCCTTTTGTGTATTGTCTAACTCTCAAGTAGAGTTTTTCGTTTGTTATTTTATTACACCTCCGATGTGTTGTTTAAATCTCAAATTGACTTCTCCATTTGTAATTATTGCACTCCTTTATGGTGTTGTCTAACTCTCGAGTAGAATTTTACATTTGTTGTTTATCCCACTCCTTATGTGTGTGGTTTAACTCTCAAGTAGAGTTCTTCGTTTGTTACTTAATTACCCCTCCGATTTGTTGTTTAAATCTCAAATTGACTTCTCAATTTTTAATCATCCCACTCCCTTATTGTGTTGTTTAACTCTCGAGTAGAATTTTACATTTTTTGTTTATCCCACACCTTATGTGTGTGGTTTAACTCACAAGTAGAGTTCTTCGTTTGTCACACTCTTACTCCTTATGTGTATTGTTTAAATCTCGAATAGACTTCTTCGTTTGACATTATCCCACTCCTTTCATGTGTTGTTTATCTCTCGAGTGGTGTTGTTCGTTTGTTGTTTATCCCACTCCTTTTGTGTATTGTTTAACTCTCAAGTAGAGTTTTTCGTTTGTTATTTTATTATCCTCCGATGTGTTGTTTAAATCTCAAATTGACTTCTCCATTTGTAATTATCCCACTCATTTATTCTGTTGTTTAACTCTCGAGTAGAATTTTACATTTGTTGTTTATCCCACTCCTTATGTGTGTGATTTAACTCTCAAGTAGAGTTCTTCGTTTGTGATATTCTTACTCCTTCTGTGTATTGTTTAAATCTCGAATAGACTTATTCGTTTGACATTATCCACTCCTTTGATGTGTTGTTTATCTCTCGAGTGGTGTTGTTAGTTTGTTGTTTATCCCACTCCTTTTGTGTATTGTTTAACTCTCAAGTAGAGTTTTTCGTTTGTTATTTTATTATCCCCCCCCCCCCCCCGATGTGTTGTTTAAATCTCAAATTGACTTCTCCATTTGTAATTATCCCACTCATTTATTCTGTTGTTTAACTCTCGAGTAGAATTTTACATTTGTTGTTTATCCCACTCCTTATGTGTGTGATTTAACTCTCAAGTAGAGTTCTTCGTTTGTGATATTCTTACTCCTTCTGTGTATTGTTTAAATCTCGAATAGACTTATTCGTTTGACATTATCCACTCCTTTGATGTGTTGTTTATCTCTCGAGTGGTGTTGTTAGTTTGTTGTTTATCCCACTCCTTTTGTGTATTGTTTAACTCTCAAGTAGAGTTTTTCGTTTGTTATTTTATTACCCTCCGATCTGTTGTTTAAATCTCAAATTGACTTCTCCATTTGTAATTATCCCACTCATTTATTCTGTTATTTAACTCTCGAGTAGAATTTTACATTTGTTGTTTATCCCACTCCTTATGTGTGAGATTTAACTCTCAAGTAGAGTTCTTCGTTTGTGATATTCTTACTCCTTCTGTGTATTGTTTAAATCTCGAATAGACTTATTCGTTTGACATTATCCCACTCCTTTGATGTGTTGCTTATCTCTCGAGTGGTGTTGTTCGTTTGTTGTTTATCCCACTCCTTTTGTGTATTGTTTAACTCTCAAGTAGAGTTTTTCGTTTGTTATTTTATTACCCCTCCGATTTGTTCTTTAAATCTCAAATTGACTTCTCCATTTGTAACTATCCCACTCCTTTATTGTGTTGTTTAACACTCGAGTAGAATTTTATGTTTGTTGTTTATCCCACTCCTTATGTGTGTGGTTTAACTGTCAAGTTGAGTTCTTCGTTTGTGATACTCTTACTCCTTCTGTGTATATTTTAAATCTCGAATAAACTTCTTCGTTTGACATTATCCACTCCTTTGATGTGTTGTTTATCTCTCGAGTGGTGTTGTTAGTTTGTTATTTATCCCAATCCTTTTGTGTATTGTTTAACTCTCAAGTAGAATTTTTCGTTTGTTATTTTATTAACCTCCGATGTGTTGTTTAAATCTCGAGTAGAAGTTTACATTTTTTGTTTATCCCACTCCTTATGTGTGTGGTTTAACTCACAAGTAGAGTTCTTCGTTTGTGATACTCTTACTCCTTCAGTGTATTGTTTAAATCTCGAATAGACTTCTTTGTTTGACATCATCCGACTCCTTTCATGTGTTGTTTATCTCTCGAGTATTGTTGTTCGTTTGTTGTTTATCCCACTCCTTTTGTGTATTGTTTAACTCTCAAGTAGAGTTTTTCGTTTGTTATTTTATTAACCCCCCGACGGGTTGTTTAAATCTCAAATTGACTTATCCCTTTGTAATTATCCCACTCATTTATTCTGTTGTTTAACTCTCGATTAGAATTTTTCATTTTTTGTTTATCCCACTCCTTATGTGTGTGGTTTAACTGTCAAGTTAAGTTCTTCGTTTGTGATACTCTTACTCCTGCAGTGTATATTTTAAATCTCGAATAAACTTCTTCGTTTGACATTATCCACTCCTTTGACGTGTTGTTTATCTCTCAAGTGGTGTTGTTCGTTTGTTGTTTATCCCACTCCTTTTGTGTATTGTCTAACTCTCAAGTAGAGTTTTTCGTTTGTTATTTTATTACCCCTCCGATGTGTTCTTTAAATCTCAAATTGACTTCTCCATTTGTAACTATCCCACTCCTTTATTGTGTTGTTTAACACTCGAGTAGAAGTTTACATTTTTTGTTTGTCCCACTCCTTATGTGTGTGGTTTAACTCACAAGTAGAGTTCTTCGTTTGTGAGACTCTTACTCCTTCAGTGTATTGTTTAAATCTCGAATAGACTTCTTCGTTTGACATCATCCGACTCCTTTCATGTGTTGTTTATCTCTCGAGTGGTGTTGTTCGTTTGTTGTTTATCCCACTCCTTTTGTGTATTGTTTAACTCTCAAGTAGAGTTTTTCGTTTGTTATTTTATTAACCCCCCGACGGGTTGTTTAAATCTCAAATTGACTTATCCCTTTGTAATTATCCCACTCATTTATTCTGTTGTTTAACTCTCGAGTAGAATTTTTCATTTTTTGTTTATCCCACTCCTTATGTGTGTGGTTTAACTGTCAAGTTAAGTTCTTCGTTTGTGATACTCTTACTCCTGCAGTGTATATTTTAAATCTCGAATAAACTTCTTCGTTTGACATTATCCACTCCTTTGACGTGTTGTTTATCTCTCGAGTGGTGTTGTTCGTTTGTTGTTTATCCCACTCCTTTTGTGTATTGTCTAACTCTCAAGTAGAGTTTTTCGTTTGTTATTTTATTACCCCTCCGATGTGTTCTTTAAATCTCAAATTGACTTCTCCATTTGTAACTATCCCACTCCTTTATTGTGTTGTTTAACACTCGAGTAGAATTTTCTATTTGTTGTTTATCCCACTCCTTATGTGTGTGGTTTAACTCTCAAGTAGAGTTCTTCGTTTGTCATACTCTTCCTCCTTTTGTGTATTGTTTAAATCTTGAATAGAGTTCTTCGTTTGACATTATCCCACTCCTTTGATGTGTTGTTTATCTCTCGAGTGGTGTTGTTCGTTTGTTGTTTATCCCACTCCTTTTGTGTATTGTTTAACTCTCGAGTAGAGTTTTTCGTTTGTTATTTTATTACCCCTCCGATGTGTTGTTTAAATCTCAAATTGACTTCTCTATTTGTAATTATCCCACTCCTTTATTGTGTTGTTTAACTCTCGAGTAGAATTTTATGTTTGTTGTTTATCCCAATCCTTATGTGTGTAGTTTAATTCTCAAGTACAGTTCTTCGTTTGTCATACTCTTCCTCCTTCTGTGTATTGTTTAGATCTTGAATAGACTTCTTCGTTTGAATTATCCCACTCCTTTGATGTGTTGTTTAACTCTCGATTGGTGTTGTTCGTTTGTTGTTTATCCAACTCCTTGTGTGTATTGTTTAACTCTCAAGTAGTGTTTTTCGTTTTGTTATTTAATTACCCCCCGATGTGTTGTTTAAATCTCAAATTGAATTCTCCATTTGTAATTATCCCACTCCGTTAATGTGTTGTTTAACTCTCGAGTTGAATTTTACATTTGTTGTTTATCCTACCCCTTATGTGTGCGGTTTAACTCTCAAGTAGAGTTCTTCGTTTGTGATACTCTTAGTCCTTCTGTGTATTGTTTAAATCTCGAATAGACTTCTTCGTTTGACATTATCCCGCTCCTTTGATGTGTTGTTTAACTCTCGAGTGGTGTTGTTCGTTTGTTGTTTATCCCACTCCTTTTGTGTATTGTTCAACTCTCAAGTAGAGTTTTTCGTTTGTTATTTTATTACCCTTCCGATGTGTTGTTAAAATCTCAAATTGACTTCCCCATTTGTAATTATCCCACTCCTTTATTGTGCTGTTTAACTCTCGAGAAGAATTTTATATTTGTTGTTTATACCAATCCTTATGTGTGTGGTTTAACTGTCAAGTAGAGTTCTTCGTTTCTGATATTCTTACTCCTTATGTGTATTGTTTAAATCTTGAATAGACTTCTTCGTTTGACATTATCCCACTCCTTTTATGTGTTGTTTATCTCTCGAGTGGTGTTTTTCGTTTGTTGTTTATCCCACTCCTTTTGTGTATTGTGTAACTCTCGAGTAGAGTTTTTCGTTTGTTATTTTATTACCCCTCCGATGTGTTGTTTAAATCTCAAATTGACTTCTCTATTTGTAATTATCCCACTCCTTTATTGTGTTGTTTAACTCTCGAGTAGAATTTTACATTTGTTGTTTATCCTACTCCTTATGTGTGTGGTTTAACTCTCAAGTAGTGTTCTTCATTTGTTATACTCTTACTCCTTCTGTGTATTGTTTAAATCTCGAATAGACTTCTTCGTTTGACATTATCCCACTCCTTTGATGTGTTGTTTATCTCTCGAGTGGTGTTGTTCGTTTGTTGTTTATCCCACTCCTTTTGTGTATTGTTTAACTCTCGAGTAGAGTTTTTCGTTTGTTATTTTATTACCCCTCCGATGTGTTGTTTAATTCTCAAATTGACTTCTCTATTTGTAATTATCCCACTCCTTTATTGTGTTGTTTAACTCTCGAGTAGAATTTACATTTGTTGTTTATCCTACTCCTTATGTGTGTGGTTTAACTCTCAAGTAGTGTTCTTCGTTTGTGATACTCTTACTCCTTCTGTGTATTGTTTAAATCTCGAATAGACTTCTTTGTCTGACGTTATCCCTCTCCTTTGATGTGTTGTTTATCTCTAGAGTGGTGTTGTTCGTTTGTTGTTTATCCCACTCCTTTATGTTTTGTTTAACTCTCAAGTAGAGTTTTTCGTTTGTTATTTTTTTACCCCTCCGATGTGTTGTTTAAATCTCAAATTGACTTCTCTATTTGTAATTATCACACTCCTTTATTGTGTTGTTTAAATCTCGAGTATAATTTTACATTTATTGTTTATCCTACTCCTTATCTGTTTGGTTTAACTCTCAAGTAGAGTTCTTCGTTTGTGATACTCTTACTCCTTCTGTGTATTGTTTAAATCTCGAATAGACTTCTTCGTTTGACATTATCCCACTCCTTTGATGTGTTGTTTATCTCTCGAGTGGTGTTTTTCGTTTGTTGTTTATCCCACTCCTTTTGTGTATTGTTTAACTCTCAAGTAGAGTTTTTCGTTTGTTATTTTATTACCCCTCCGATGTGTTGTTTAAAGCTCAAATTGACTTCTCCATTTGTAACTATCCCACTCCTTTATTGTGTTGTTTAACTCTCGAGTAGAATTTTATATTTGTTGTTTATCCCACTCCTTATGTGTGTGGTTTAACTCTCAAGTAGAGTTCTTCGTTGTTGTTTATCTCTCGAATGGTGTTGTTCGTTTGTTGTTTATCCCACTCATTTTGTGTATTGTTTAACTCTCAAGTAGAGTGTTTCGTATGTTATTTTATTACCCCTCCGATGTGTTGTTTAAATTTCAAATTGACTTCTCCATTTGTAATTATCCAACTCCTTTATTATGTTGTTTAACTCTCCAGTAGAATTTTACATTTGTTGTTTATCCCACTCTTTATGTGTGTGGTTTAACTCTCAAGTAGAGTTCTTCGTTCGTGATACTCTTACTCGTTCTGTGTATAGTTTAAATCTCGAATAGACATCTACGTTTGACATTATCCCAGTCCTTTGATGTGTTGTTTATCTCTCGAATGGTGTTGTTCATTTGTTGTTTATCCCACTCATTTTGTGTATAGTTTAACTTTCAAGTAGAGTTTTTCTTTTGTTATTTTATTACCCCTCCGATGGGTTTTTTAAATCTCAAATTGACTTCTCCAGTTGTAATTATCCTACTCCTTTATTGTGTTGTTTAACTCTCGAGTAGAATTTTACATTTGTTGTTTATCCCACTCCTTATGTGTGTGGTTTAACTCTCAAGTAGAGTTCTTCGTTTGTGATACTCTTACTCCTTCTGTGTATTGTTTAAATCTCGAATAGAATCCTTCGTTTGAGATTATGCCACTCCTTTGATGTGTTGTTTATCTCTCGAGTGGTGTTGTTCGTTTGTTGTTTATCCCACTCCTTTAGTGTATTGTTTAACTCTCAAGTAGAGTTTTTCGTTTGTTATTTTATTACCCCTCCGATGTGTTGTTTAAATCTAAAATTGACGTCTCCATTTGTAATTATCCAACTCCTTTATTATGTGGTTTAACTCTCGTGTAGAATTTTACATTTGTTGTTTATCCCACTCTTTATGTGTGTGGTTTAACTCTCAAGTAGAGTTCTTCGTTTGTCATACTCTTCCTCCTGTGTATTGTTTAAATCTCGAATAGACTTCTTCGTTGGACATCATCCCACTCCTTTAATGTGTTGTTTAACTCTCGAGTGGTGTTGTTCGTTTGTGGTTCATCCCACTCCTTCTGTGTATTGTTTAACTCTCAAGTGAGTTTTTCGTTTGTTATTTTATTACCCCTCCGATGTGTTGTTTATATCTCAAATTGAATTCTCCATTTGTAATTATCCCACTCCTTTATTGTGTTGTTTAACTCTCGAGTAGAATTTTACATTTGTTGTTTATCCCACTCCTTATGTGTGTGGTTTAACTCTGAAGTAGAGTTCTTTGTTTGTGATACTCTTACTCCTTCTGTGTATAGTTTAAATCTCGAATAGACATCTTCGTTTGACATTATCCCATTCCTTTGATGTGTTGTTTATCTCTCGAATGTCGTTGTTCATTTGTTGTTTATCCCACTCATTTTGTGTATTGTTTAACTCTCAAGTAGAGTTTTTCGTTTGATATTTAATTACCCCTCCGATGTGTTGTTTAAATCTCAAATTGACTTCTCAATTTGTAATCATCCCACTCGTTTATCGTGTTGTTTAACTCTCGAGTAGAATTTTACATTGGTTGTTTATCCCACTCCTTATGTGTGTGGTTTAACTCTCAAGTAGAGTTCTTCGCTTGTCATACTCTTACTCCCTCTGTGTATTGTTTAAATATCAAATAGACTTCTTCGTTTGACATTATCCCACTCCTTTGATGTGTTGTTTATCTCTCGACTGGTGTTGTTCGTTTGTTGTTTATCCCACTCCTTTTGTGTATTGTTTAACTCTCAAGTAGAGTTTTTCGTTTGTTATTTTATTACCCCTCCGATGTGTTTTTTAAATCTCGAATTGACTTCTCCATTTGTAATTATCCTACACCTTTATTGTGTTGTTTAACTCTCGAGTAGAATTTTACATTTGTTGTTTATCCCACACCTTATGTGTGTGGTTTAACTCTCAAGTAGAGTTCTTCGTTTGTGATACTCTTAGTTCTTCTGTGTATTGTTTAAATCTCGAATAGAATTCTTCGTTTGAGATTATCCCACTCCTTTGATGTGTTGTTTATCTCTGGAGTGATGTTGTATGTTTGTTGTTTATCCCACTCCTTTTGTGTATTGTTTAACTCTCAAGTAGAGTTATTCGTTTGTTATTTTATTACCCCTCCGATGTGTTGTTTAAATCTCTAATTGACTTCTCCATTTGAAATTATCCCACTCCTTTATTGTGTTGTTTAACTCTCGAGTAGAATTTTACATTGGTTGTTTATCCCACTCCTTATGTGTGTGGTTTAACTCTCAAGTAGAGTTCTTCGCTTGTCATACTCTTACTCCTTCTGTGTATTGTTTAAATCTCGAATAGAATTCTTCGTTTGACATTATCCCACTCCTTTGATGTGTTGTTTATCTCTCCAGTGGTGTTGTTCGTTTGTTGTTTATCCCACTCCTTTTGTGTATTGTTTAACTCTCAAGTAGAGTTATTCGTTTGTTATTTTATTACCCCTCCGATGTGTTTTTTAAATCTCAAATTGACTTCTCCATTTGTAATTATCCTACTCCTTTATTGTGTTGTTTAACTCTCGAGTAGAATTTTACATTTGTTGTTTATCCCACTCCTTATGTGTGTGGTTTAACTCTCAATTAGAGTTCTTCGTTTGTGATACTCTTAGTCCTTCTGTGTATTGTTTAAATCTCGAATAGACTTCTTCGTTTGACAGTATCCCACTCCTTTGATGTGTTGTTTATCTCTCATCGGTGTTGTTCGTTTGTTGTTTATCCCTCCTTTGTGTATTGTTTAACTCTCAAGTAGAGTTTTTCGTTTGTTATTTTATTACCCCTCCGATGTGTTTTTTAAATCTCAAATTGACTTCTCCATTTGTAATTATCCTACTCCTTTATTGTGTTGTTTAACTCTCGAGTAGAATTTTACATTTGTTGTTTATCCCACTCCTTATGTGTGTGGTTTAACCCTCAAATAGAGTTCTTCATTTGTGATACTCTTAGTCCTTCTATGTATTGTTTAAATCTCGAATAGAATTTTTCGTTTGAGATTATGCCACTCCTTTGATGTGTTGTTTATCTCTCGAGTGGTGTTGTTCGTTTGTTGTTTATCCCACTCCTTTTGTGTATTGTTTAACTCTCAAGTAGAGTTATTCGTTTGTTATTTTATTACCCCTCCGATGTCTTGGTTAAATCTCTAATTGACTTCTCAATTTGTGATCATCCCACTCCTTTATTGTGTTGTTTAACTCTCGAGTAGAATTTTATATTTGTTGTTTATCCCACTCCTTATGTGTGTGGTTTAACTCTCAAGTAGAGTTCTTTGTTTGTGATACTCTTACTCCTTCTGTGTATAGTTTAAATCTCGAATAGACATCTTCGTTTGACATTATCCCATTCCTTTGATGTGTTAATTATCTCTGGAATGGTGTTGTCCATTTGTTGTTTATCCCACTCATTTTGTGTATTGTTTAACTCTCAAGTAGAGTTTTTCGTTTGATATTTAATTACCCCTCCGATGTGTTGTTTAAATCTCAAATTGACTTCTCAATTTGTAATCATCCTACTTCTTTATTGTGTTGTTTAACTCTCGAGTAGAATTTTACATTTGTTGTTTATCCCACTCCTTATGTGTGTGGTTTAACTCTCAAGTAGAGTTCTTCGTTTGTGATACTCTTAGTCCTTCTGTGTACTGTTTAAATCTCGAATAGAATTCTTCGTTTGAGATTATCCCACTCCTTTAATGTGTTATTTATCTCTGGAGTGGTGTTGTTCGTTTGTTGTTTATCCCACTCCTTTTGTGTATTGTTTAACTCTCAAGTAGAGTTATTCGTTTGTTGTTTTATTACCCCTCCGATGTGTTGTTTAAATCTCTAATTGACTTCTCCATTTGAAATTATCCCACTCCTTTATTGTGTTGTTTAACTCTCGAGTTGAATTTTACATTTGTTGTTTATCCTACTCCTTATGTGTGTGGTTTAACTCTCAACTAGAGTTCGTTTGTGATACTCTTACACTCCTTCTGTGTATTGTTTAAATCTCAAATAGACTTCTTCATTGAACATTATCCCACTCGTTTGATGTGTTGTTTATCTCTCGAATGGTGTTGTTCGTTTGTTGTTTATCCCACTCCTTTTGTGTATTTTTAACTCTCAGGTAGAGTTTTCGTTTGTTAATTTATTACCCCTCCGATGTGTTGTTTAAATCTCAAATTGACTTTTCCATTTGTAATTATCCCACTCCTTTATTGTGTTGTTTAACTCTCGAGTAGAATTTTACATTTGTTGTTTATCCCACTCCTTATGTGTGTGGTTTAACTCTGAAGTAGAGTTATTGTTTGTGATACTCTTACTCCTTCTGTGTATAGTTTAAATCTCGAATAGACATCTTCGTTTGACATTATCCCATTCCTTTGATGTGTTGTTTATCTCTCGAATGGTATTGTTCATTTGTTGTTTATTCCACTCATTTTGTGTATTGTTTAACTCTCAAGTAGAGTTTTTCATTTGATATTTAATTACCCCTCCGATGTGTTGTTTAAATCTCAAATTGACTTCTCAATTTGTAATCATCCCACTCCTTTATTGTGTTGTTTAACTCTCGAGTAGAATTTTATATTTGTTGTTTATCCCACTCCTTATGTGTGTGGTTTAACTCTCAAGTAGAGTTCTTTGCTTGTCACACTCTTACTCCTTCTGTGTATTGTTTAAATCTCGAATAGAATTCTTCGTTTGACATTATCCCACTCCTTTGATGTGTTGTTTATCTCTCGACTGGTGTTGTTCGTTTATTCTTTATCCCACTCCTTTTGTGTATTGTTTAACTCTCAAGTAGAGTTTTTTGTTTATTATTTTATTACCCCTCCGATGTCTTTTTTAAATCTCAAATTGACTTCTCCATTTGTAATTATCCGACTCCTTTATTTTATTGTTTAACTCTCGAGTAGAATTTTACATTTGTTGTTTATCCCACTCCTTATGTGTGTGGTTTAACTCTCAAGTAGAGTTCTTTGCTTATCATACTCTTACTCCTTCTGTGTATTGTTTAAATCTCGAATAGAATTCTTCGTTTGACATTATCCCACTCCTTTGATGTGTTGTTTATCTCTCGACTGGTGTTGTTCGTTTATTCTTTATCCTCCTTTTGTGTATTGTTTAACTCTCAAGTAGAGTTTTTTGTTTATTATTTTATTACCCCTCCGATGTCTTTTTTAAATCTCAAATTGACTTCTCCATTTGTAATTATCCGACTCCTTTATTGTATTGTTTAACTCTCGAGTAGAATTTTACATTTGTTGTTTATCCCACTACTTATGTGTGTGGTTTAACTCTCAAGTAAAGTTTTTCGTTTGTGATACTCTTAGTCCTTCTGTGTATTGTTTAAATCTCGAATAGAATTCTTCGTTTGACATTATCCCACTCCTTTGATGTGTTGTTTATCTCTCGACTGGTGTTGTTCGTTTATTGTTTATCCCACTCCTTTTGTGTATTGTTTAACTCTCACGTAGAGTTATTCGTTTGTTATTTTATTACCCCTCCGATGTGTTGTTTAAATCTCTAATTGACTTCTCCATTTGAAATTATCCCACTTCTTTATTGTGTTGTTTAACTCTCGAGTTGAATTTTACATTTGTTGTTTACCCTACTCCTTATGTGTGTGGTTTAACTCTCAAGTAGAGTTCTTCGTTTGTGATACTCTTACTCCTTCTATGTATTGTTTAAATCTCGAATAGACTTCTTTGTTTAACATTATCCCACTCCTTTGATGTGTTGTTTATCTCTAGAATGGTGTTGTTCGTTTGTTGTTTATCCTCCTTTTGTGTCTTTGCTTAACTCTCAGGTAGAGTTTTCGTTTGTTAATTTATTACCCCTCCGATGTGTTTATTTAAATCTCAAATTGACTTCTCCATTTGTAATTATCTCACTCCTTTATTGTGTTGTTTAACTCTCGAGTAGTATTTTACATTTGTTGTTTATCCCACTCCTTATATGTGTGGTTTAACTCTGAAGTAGAGTTCTTTGTTTGTGATACTCTTACTCCTTCTGTGTATAGTTTAAATCTCGAATAGACATCTTCGTTTGACATTATCCCATTCCTTTGATGTGTTGTTTATCTCTCGAATGGTGTTGTTCATTTGTTGTTTATCCCACTCATTTTGTGTATTGTTTAACTCTCAAGTAGAGTTTTTCGTTTGATATTTAATAACCCCTCCGATGTGTTGTTTAAATCTCAAATTGACTTCTCAATTTGTAATCTTCCCACTCCTTTATTGTGTTGTTTAACTCTCGAGTAGAATTTTATATTTGTTGTTTATCCCACTCCTTATGTGTGTGGTTTAACTCTCAAGTAGAGTTCTTCGCTTGTCATACTCTTACTCCTTCTGTGTATTGTTTAAATCTCGAATAGACTTCTTCGTTTGACATTATCCCACTCCTTTGATGTGTTGTTTATCTCTCGACTGGTGTTGTTCGTTTATTGTTTATCCCACTCCTTTTGTGTATTGTTTAACTCTCCAGTAGAGTTTTTCGTTTGTTATTTTATTACCCCCTCCGATGTGTTTTTTAAATCTCAAATTGACTTCTCCATTTGTAATTATCCTACTCCTTTATTGTGTTGTTTAACTCTCTAGTAGAATTTTACATTTGTTGTTTATCCCACTCCTTATGTGTGTGGTTTAACTCTCAAGTAGAGTTCTTCGTTTGTGATACTCTTAGTCCTTCTGTGTATTGTTTAAATCTCGAATAGAATTCTTCGTTTGAGATTATCCCACTCCTTTGATGTGTTGTTTATCTCTCGAGTGGTGTTGTTCGTTTGTTGTTTATCCCACTCCTTTTGTGTATTGTTTAACTCTCAAGTAGAGTTATTTGTTTGTTATTTTATTACCCCTCCGATGTGTTGTTTAAATCTCTAATTGACTTCTCCATTTGAAATTATCCCACTCCTTTATTGTGTTGTTTAACTCTCGAGTTCAATTTTACATTTGTTGTTTATCCTACTCCTTATGTGTGTGGTTTAACTCTCAAGTAGAGTTCTTCGTTTGTGATACTCTTACTCCTTCTGTGTATTGTTTAAATCTCGAATAGACTTCTTTGTCTGACGTTATCCCTCTCCTTTGATGTGTTGTTTAACTCTAGAGTGGTGTTGTTCGTTTGTTGTTTATCCCACTCCTTTATGTTTTGTTTAACTCTCAAGTAAAGTTTTTCGTTTGTTATTTTTTTACCCCTCCGATGTGTTGTTTAAATCTCAAATTGACTTCTCTATTTGTAATTATCCCACTCCTTTATTGTGTTGTTTAAATCTCGAGTAGAATTTTACATTTATTGTTTATCCTACTCCTTATCTGTTTGGTTTAACTCTCAAGTAGAGTTCTTCGTTTGTGATACTCTTACTCCTTCTGTGTATTGTTTAAATCTCGAATAGACTTCTTCGTTTGACATTATCCCACTCCTTTGATGTGTTGTTTATCTCTCGAGTGGTGTTTTTCGTTTGTTGTTTATCCCACTCCTTTTGTGTATTGTTTAACTCTCAAGTAGAGTTTTTCGTTTGTTATTTTATTACCCCTCCGATGTGTTGTTTAAAGCTCAAATTGACTTCTCCATTTGTAACTATCCCACTCCTTTATTGTGTTGTTTAACTCTCGAGTAGAATTTTATATTTGTTGTTTATCCCACTCCTTATGTGTGTGGTTTAACTCTCAAGTAGAGTTCTTCGTTGTTGTTTATCTCTCGAATGGTGTTGTTCGTTTGTTGTTTATCCCACTCATTTTGTGTATTGTTTAACTCTCAAGTAGAGTGTTTCGTATGTTATTTTATTACCCCTCCGATGTGTTGTTTAAATTTCAAATTGACTTCTCCATTTGTAATTATCCAACTCCTTTATTATGTTGTTTAACTCTCCAGTAGAATTTTACATTTGTTGTTTATCCCACTCTTTATGTGTGTGGTTTAACTCTCAAGTAGAGTTCTTCGTTCGTGATACTCTTACTCGTTCTGTGTATAGTTTAAATCTCGAATAGACATCTACGTTTGACATTATCCCAGTCCTTTGATGTGTTGTTTATCTCTCGAATGGTGTTGTTCATTTGTTGTTTATCCCACTCATTTTGTGTATAGTTTAACTTTCAAGTAGAGTTTTTCTTTTGTTATTTTATTACCCCTCCGATGGGTTTTTTAAATCTCAAATTGACTTCTCCAGTTGTAATTATCCTACTCCTTTATTGTGTTGTTTAACTCTCGAGTAGAATTTTACATTTGTTGTTTATCCCACTCCTTATGTGTGTGGTTTAACTCTCAAGTAGAGTTCTTCGTTTGTGATACTCTTACTCCTTCTGTGTATTGTTTAAATCTCGAATAGAATCCTTCGTTTGAGATTATGCCACTCCTTTGATGTGTTGTTTATCTCTCGAGTGGTGTTGTTCGTTTGTTGTTTATCCCACTCCTTTAGTGTATTGTTTAACTCTCAAGTAGAGTTTTTCGTTTGTTATTTTATTACCCCTCCGATGTGTTGTTTAAATCTAAAATTGACGTCTCCATTTGTAATTATCCAACTCCTTTATTATGTGGTTTAACTCTCGTGTAGAATTTTACATTTGTTGTTTATCCCACTCTTTATGTGTGTGGTTTAACTCTCAAGTAGAGTTCTTAGTTTGTCATACTCTTCCTCCTGTGTATTGTTTAAATCTCGAATAGACTTCTTCGTTTGACATCATCCCACTCCTTTAATGTGTTGTTTAACTCTCGAGTGGTGTTGTTCGTTTGTGGGTCATCCCACTCCTTCTGTGCATTGCTTAACTCTCAAGTGATTTTTTCGTTTGTTATTTTATTACCCCTCCGATGTGTTGTTTAAATCTCAAATTGACTTCTCCATTTGTAATTATCCCACTCCTTTATTGTGTTGTTTAACTCTCGAGTAGAATTTTACATTTGTTGTTTATCCCACTCCTTATGTGTGTGGTTTAACTCTGAAGTAGAGTTCTTTGTTTGTGATACTCTTACTCCTTCTGTGTATTGTTTAAATCTCGAATAGACATCTTCGTTTGACATTATCCCATTCCTTTGATGTGTTGTTTATCTCTCGAATGTCGTTGTTCATTTGTTGTTTATCCCACTCATTTTGTGTATTGTTTAACTCTCAAGTAGAGTTTTTCGTTTGATATTTAATTACCCCTCCGATGTGTTGTTTAAATCTCAAATTGACTTCTCAATTTGTAATCATCCCACTCGTTTATCGTGTTGTTTAACTCTCGAGTAGAATTTTACATTGGTTGTTTATCCCACTCCTTATGTGTGTGGTTTAACTCTCAAGTAGAGTTCTTCGCTTGTCATACTCTTACTCCCTCTGTGTATTGTTTAAATATCAAATAGACTTCTTCGTTTGACATTATCCCACTCCTTTGATGTGTTGTTTATCTCTCGACTGGTGTTGTTCGTTTGTTGTTTATCCCACTCCTTTTGTGTATTGTTTAACTCTCAAGTAGAGTTTTTCGTTTGTTATTTTATTACCCCTCCGATGTGTTTTTTAAATCTCGAATTGACTTCTCCATTTGTAATTATCCTACACCTTTATTGTGTTGTTTAACTCTCGAGTAGAATTTTACATTTGTTGTTTATCCCACACCTTATGTGTGTGGTTTAACTCTCAAGTAGAGTTCTTCGTTTGTGATACTCTTAGTTCTTCTGTGTATTGTTTAAATCTCGAATAGAATTCTTCGTTTGAGATTATCCCACTCCTTTGATGTGTTGTTTATCTCTGGAGTGATGTTGTTCGTTTGTTGTTTATCCCACTCCTTTTGTGTATTGTTTAACTCTCAAGTAGAGTTATTCGTTTGTTATTTTATTACCCCTCCGATGTGTTGTTTAAATCTCTAATTGACTTCTCCATTTGAAATTATCCCACTCCTTTATTGTGTTGTTTAACTCTCGAGTAGAATTTTACATTGGTTGTTTATCCCACTCCTTATGTGTGTGGTTTAACTCTCAAGTAGAGTTCTTCGCTTGTCATACTCTTACTCCTTCTGTGTATTGTTTAAATCTCGAATAGAATTCTTCGTTTGACATTATCCCACTCCTTTGATGTGTTGTTTATCTCTCCAGTGGTGTTGTTCGTTTGTTGTTTATCCCACTCCTTTTGTGTATTGTTTAACTCTCAAGTAGAGTTATTCGTTTGTTATTTTATTACCCCTCCGATGTGTTTTTTAAATCTCAAATTGACTTCTCCATTTGTAATTATCCTACTCCTTTATTGTGTTGTTTAACTCTCGAGTAGAATTTTACATTTGTTGTTTATCCCACTCCTTATGTGTGTGGTTTAACTCTCAATTAGAGTTCTTCGTTTGTGATACTCTTAGTCCTTCTGTGTATTGTTTAAATCTCGAATAGACTTCTTCGTTTGACAGTATCCCACTCCTTTGATGTGTTGTTTATCTCTCGACTGGTGTTGTTCGTTTGTTGTTTATCCCACTCCTTTTGTGTATTGTTTAACTCTCAAGTAGAGTTTTTCGTTTGTTATTTTATTATCCCTCCGATGTGTTTTTTAAATCTCAAATTGACTTCTCCATTTGTAATTATCCTACTCCTTTATTGTGTTGTTTAACTCTCGAGTAGAATTTTACATTTGTTGTTTATCCCACTCCTTATGTGTGTGGTTTAACCCTCAAATAGAGTTCTTCATTTGTGATACTCTTAGTCCTTCTATGTATTGTTTAAATCTCGAATAGAATTTTTCGTTTGAGATTATGCCACTCCTTTGATGTGTTGTTTATCTCTCGAGTGGTGTTGTTCGTTTGTTGTTTATCCCACTCCTTTTGTGTATTGTTTAACTCTCAAGTAGAGTTATTCGTTTGTTATTTTATTACCCCTCCGATGTCTTGGTTAAATCTCTAATTGACTTCTCAATTTGTGATCATCCCACTCCTTTATTGTGTTGTTTAACTCTCGAGTAGAATTTTATATTTGTTGTTTATCCCACTCCTTATGTGTGTGGTTTAACTCTCAAGTAGAGTTCTTTGTTTGTGATAGTCTTACTCCTTCTGTGTATAGTTTAAATCTCGAATAGACATCTTCGTTTGACATTATCCCATTCCTTTGATGTGTTAATTATCTCTGGAATGGTGTTGTCCATTTGTTGTTTATCCCACTCATTTTGTGTATTGTTTAACTCTCAAGTAGAGTTTTTCGTTTGATATTTAATTACCCCTCCGATGTGTTGTTTAAATCTCAAATTGACTTCTCAATTTGTAATCATCCTACTTCTTTATTGTGTTGTTTAACTCTCGAGTAGAATTTTACATTTGTTGTTTATCCCACTCCTTATGTGTGTGGTTTAACTCTCAAGTAGAGTTCTTCGTTTGTGATACTCTTAGTCCTTCTGTGTACTGTTTAAATCTCGAATAGAATTCTTCGTTTGAGATTATCCCACTCCTTTAATGTGTTATTTATCTCTGGAGTGGTGTTGTTCGTTTGTTGTTTATCCCACTCCTTTTGTGTATTGTTTAACTCTCAAGTAGAGTTATTCGTTTGTTATTTTATTACCCCTCCGATGTGTTGTTTAAATCGCTAATTGACTTCTCCATTTGAAATTATCCCACTCCTTTATTGTGTTGTTTAACTCTCGAGTTGAATTTTACATTTGTTGTTTATCCTACTCCTTATGTGTGTGGTTTAACTCTCAACTAGAGTTCGTTTGTGATACTCTTACACTCCTTCTGTGTATTGTTTAAATCTCAAATAGACTTCTTCGTTGAACATTATCCCACTCGTTTGATGTGTTGTTTATCTCTCGAATGGTGTTGTTCGTTTGTTGTTTATCCCACTCCTTTTGTGTATTTTTAACTCTCAGGTAGAGTTTTCGTTTGTTAATTTATTACCCCTCCGATGTGTTGTTTAAATCTCAAATTGACTTTTCCATTTGTAATTATCCCACTCCTTTATTGTGTTGTTTAACTCTCGAGTAGAATTTTACATTTGTTGTTTATCCCACTCCTTATGTGTGTGGTTTAACTCTGAACTAGAGTTATTGTTTGTGATACTCTTACTCCTTCTGTGTATAGTTTAAATCTCGAATAGACATCTTCGTTTGACATTATCCCATTCCTTTGATGTGTTGTTTATCTCTCGAATGGTATTGTTCATTTGTTGTTTATTCCACTCATTTTGTGTATTGTTTAACTCTCAAGTAGAGTTTTTCATTTGATATTTAATTACCCCTCCGATGTGTTGTTTAAATCTCAAATTGACTTCTCAATTTGTAATCATCCCACTCCTTTATTGTGTTGTTTAACTCTCGAGTAGAATTTTATATTTGTTGTTTATCCCACTCCTTATGTGTGTGGTTTAACTCTCAAGTAGAGTTCTTTGCTTGTCACACTCTTACTCCTTCTGTGTATTGTTTAAATCTCGAATAGAATTCTTCGTTTGACATTATCCCACTCCTTTGATGTGTTGTTTATCTCTCGACTGGTGTTGTTCGTTTATTCTTTATCCCACTCCTTTTGTGTATTGTTTAACTCTCAAGTAGAGTTTTTTGTTTATTATTTTATTACCCCTCCGATGTCTTTTTTAAATCTCAAATTGACTTCTCCATTTGTAATTATCCGACTCCTTTATTTTATTGTTTAACTCTCGAGTAGAATTTTACATTTGTTGTTTATCCCACTCCTTATGTGTGTGGTTTAACTCTCAAGTAGAGTTCTTTGCTTGTCATACTCTTACTCCTTCTGTGTATTGTTTAAATCTCGAATAGAATTCTTCGTTTGACATTATCCCACTCCTTTGATGTGTTGTTTATCTCTCGACTGGTGTTGTTCGTTTATTCTTTATCCCACTCCTTTTGTGTATTGTTTAACTCTCAAGTAGAGTTTTTTGTTTATTATTTTATTACCCCTCCGATGTCTTTTTTAAATCTCAAATTGACTTCTCCATTTGTAATTATCCGACTCCTTTATTGTATTGTTTAACTCTCGAGTAGAATTTTACATTTGTTGTTTATCCCACTACTTATGTGTGTGGTTTAACTCTCAAGTAAAGTTTTTCGTTTGTGATACTCTTAGTCCTTCTGTGTATTGTTTAAATCTCGAATAGAATTCTTCGTTTGACATTATCCCACTCCTTTGATGTGTTGTTTATCTCTCGACTGGTGTTGTTCGTTTATTGTTTATCCCACTCCTTTTGTGTATTGTTTAACTCTCACGTAGAGTTATTCGTTTGTTATTTTATTACCCCTCCGATGTGTTGTTTAAATCTCTAATTGACTTCTCCATTTGAAATTATCCCACTTCTTTATTGTGTTGTTTAACTCTCGAGTTGAATTTTACATTTGTTGTTTACCCTACTCCTTATGTGTGTGGTTTAACTCTCAAGTAGAGTTCTTCGTTTGTGATACTCTTACTCCTTCTATGTATTGTTTAAATCTCGAATAGACTTCTTTGTTTAACATTATCCCACTCCTTTGATGTGTTGTTTATCTCTAGAATGGTGTTGTTCGTTTGTTGTTTATCCCACTCCTTTTGTGTACTGTTTAACTCTCAGGTAGAGTTTTCGTTTGTTAATTTATTACCCCTCCGATGTGTTTATTTAAATCTCAAATTGACTTCTCCATTTGTAATTATCTCACTCCTTTATTGTGTTGTTTAACTCTCGAGTAGTATTTTACATTTGTTGTTTATCCCACTCCTTATATGTGTGGTTTAACTCTGAAGTAGAGTTCTTTGTTTGTGATACTCTTACTCCTTCTGTGTATAGTTTAAATCTCGAATAGACATCTTCGTTTGACATTATCCCATTCCTTTGATGTGTTGTTTATCTCTCGAATGGTGTTGTTCATTTGTTGTTTATCCCACTCATTTTGTGTATTGTTTAACTCTCAAGTAGAGTTTTTCGTTTGATATTTAATTACCCCTCCGATGTGTTGTTTAAATCTCAAATTGACTTCTCAATTTGTAATCATCCCACTCCTTTATTGTGTTGTTTAACTCTCGAGTAGAATTTTATATTTGTTGTTTATCCCACTCCTTATGTGTGTGGTTTAACTCTCAAGTAGAGTTCTTCGCTTGTCATACTCTTACTCCTTCTGTGTATTGTTTAAATCTCGAATAGACTTCTTCGTTTGACATTATCCCACTCCTTTGATGTGTTGTTTATCTCTCGACTGGTGTTGTTCGTTTATTGTTTATCCCACTCCTTTTGTGTATTGTTTAACTCTCAAGTAGAGTTTTTCGTTTGTTATTTTATTACCCCTCCGATGTGTTTTTTAAATCTCAAATTGACTTCTCCATTTGTAATTATCCTACTCCTTTATTGTGTTGTTTAACTCTCGAGTAGAATTTTACATTTGTTGTTTATCCCACTCCTTATGTGTGTGGTTTAACTCTCAAGTAGAGTTCTTCGTTTGTGATACTCTTACTCCTTCTGTGTATTGTTTAAATCTCGAATAGAATTCTTCGTTTGACATTATCCCACTCCTTTGATGTGTTGTTTATCTCTCGAGTGGTGTTGTTCGTTTGTTGTTTATCCCACTCCTTTTGTGTATTGTTTAACTCTCAAGTAGAGTTATTTGTTTGTTATTTTATTACCCCTCCGATGTGTTGTTTAAATCTCTAATTGACTTCTCCATTTGAAATTATCCCACTCCTTTATTGTGTTGTTTAACTCTCGAGTTCAATTTTACATTTGTTGTTTATCCTACTCCTTATGTGTGTGGTTTAACTCTCAAGTAGAGTTCTTCGTTTGTGATACTCTTACTCCTTCTGTGTATTGTTTAAATCTCGAATAGACTTCTTTGTTTAACATTATCCCACTCCTTTGATGTGTTGTTTATCTCTAGAATGGTGTTGTTCGTTTGTTGTTTGTTGATACGGAAATATGTCCAATCCGTCATAAAGGACCTAGGAATCCTAAGGCGTCCTAAGTCATCCAATGGATCCGAGACACTTTAGTCCGAGCCAATGGTCCGATCCACCTGACCATCCATGGTCCGACCCACCCTAAAAGAAAGGAACAAAGGATCTGGGGCCTACTAAATTCGACCCAGGAACCTTTGGCCCGACCCACCTTGGTCCGAGCCTATCTGGGAAAGGAGACACAGTGCTTAGTCAGTACCCTCTCCGACCCAAGGCCTCCGATACGGACGACCACTCGGATCCGGCATGGCAGATCTCACAAGTAAACAAGCAGCCAGGCACCAGAGAGTAGGGTGTCCGAACCAAGAGTTCCGAATCGGAAGAGAGGGGCAGACTTAGGAGAACTTCCTCATCGACTACCAGATGCGGTCGGATCAGCATCCGGACCAACTTCTCGAACACAGGACCTCGGCAGATCTTGTCACATCCTCAAAAACTCATCCAATAATGACTAAACTACCCCTAAAGCCCAAAGTGGCATGGGCTAAGCATCATTATTGGGCTATGGGCCTAAGACAAGCCTTGGTGGCTCAATCGTAGCCTTGCACTTGGCGCAATCCTAGCAAGGCCTTCCATTTTGATGATAGCCTATAAATAAGGCACACATCCCCACAAGAACAGGTAAGTCACTTCACGATCCAAATCCGGTATTATCTGAGTTGATCTTGATCACTCTCGAGTAAAGTCTCATCCGGTTTGACATTTAGCAAACCAAGACTTCCCACTCAAGTGTGCAGGTCCTTACCGAAGCAGTTGGTCGCTGGTTCTTACGCCTTGGTCCTTACCTGGCAAGGAGCTTCTTACCTTGGCACCCATTAGTGGAGTTGATTAAAATCTAAGTAGTTGGGGAGTTACACCCTCAACATTTTGGCGCCGTCTGTGGGAATCTTTACAAAAAGTCCCGTTCTCTTCAGTAATGGCAAGAACAAGAAGGTCCACGAGAACCAACGGCACTGCCATTGGTACGCCTGCTCCAAGACAAAGGGGAAGACCTCTCACTAGAAGAGGTGGGGTAGCAAGAGTTTCAACAAGAGAAGTAATAGATGATCCAAGTGATGGCCATACCGCTAATCTTTCTTCTGGCGAGGAAAGAGCCACTAATCCACCAGTAAGGATCCAGACACTTGGGGACGAAGGACAGGTTCCTCCGTCAGGACGCATGGTCCTCCTCCAGGAAGAAACTTTACCCTCCCGAATGGGCAGATCATTCGTCCTAGTGAGTTCGGGATGGATGAGAATCAGTTTGGCCTCTTACTCACCACTATTCAAGGATGCTTTGGATCGAACAACCTCCACCTCCTCAACCCTCCACCTTTGGCAATCCCAAGACAAGTGAACCGCTCAATCAAGAATGAGCACCGTCCCATCCAACAACGGTGGGGAACAAGCTCAACGGAAGATCTAAGGAACCTTCTAAGCAGAGGGTCGGCGCTTCTCATGGACAACGAGGAGAAGTCCGAAGTGCCACGAGTAGCGAAGTGGGAACGGTCGGCGAGCTCAACAACAAGCCTAAGAGATCAAATGGCGGAAAGCATCCCGATAGTTCCAATCGGTGATCTTCCTCCAGATGTAGCTATCAACCCAGGCGGTGAAAGACTAACAATGAGCGGATCTACCTCCAGTAAGGCCTTGGAAACACAAATTGCCACCTTAAGCTAAGATGGTCAAAGCATGAGAAGATGGTAGTTAAAACTCCCAACCCTACGTGCGATGAGATCAAAGAAGAAAAGCGCCCCGACTGTGTTATCCCAAGCCTTGAGCATTACTATGGAGATACTTGCCCTGTAGGGCATCTTACTAGATACGAAAGTAAGATGGAAAGCAATGGACTCAATGACAACATGAAAGCTCTCAACTTTTCCACCACACTCTTTGGATAAGCAATGGATTGGTGGACCTCACTACCTAATGGTTCCATCAAATCTTATACGGACGTCGCATCCCTTTTCTTGAAAAGGTTTGAGAAAGCAAAGAAAAGGAAGAGGTCAGTTGAGCACCTGGAAGGCATAATCCAGAAAGAGCATGAGGACCTTAGAACCTTCCTTGACCGCTTCAACGCTGAAGTACGACAGGTAGAGCCTCATAGCATCAAAGAGCGGGTCCGACACCTATATGCTAACACTTATAATGATGAGCTTAGAAGGAAGCTTTCCAACGAAGAAATCACCACTGAAAAGTACCTGGAAGATATCTGCGAAGGAGTCTTGTATGGAGAAGAGTACCGAAGAAATGTCCCGATAAGGGCAGGGATAAAGAAGGGGAAAGAACAAGTACGACAGGAACTTCCTCCTCGCCAAGGGAAGTTCGAGCAAAAAAAATATCTCAGGGACAGGAAAGAATTCCGTAGAGAAAGAACTCCACCTAGGAGACACGCCGAGTATAATCGCCTCAACAGACCAAGATCCGACATCTTGGCTTCTATTGTTGAGAAGGACTTAGATATACAATGGCCTAAACCTATCAGGAGCAGCAAGAAGAGTAAATTTTCTAAAGACTACTGTAGGTTACACAAGCAGAAAGGTCACCCGACTAAGGATTGCATCCAGTTGAAGACAGAAATCGAAAGACTAGTGAGAAGTGGGAAGTTGAAAGAACCAACAGGTGAAGAAGAACCCTCCAGGCATAGAAAGAATGAGCAGAGAAGAGAGGAGCGTGATTCCGAACCTCCGACAGGATCTTTACCACCACCTCCAGCGAAAATCCCACCTCGGCATGCCCAAAGATACCAAGGGTACCGCGAAGATACAGAAATGGAGAACCTCCCTTACAGTGGAGTTATCAACGCCATTGCAGGAGGACCAACAGGGGGAGATAGCAGAAATGCAAGGGAAAGGACCGCGCAACACTTGAGAAACAACGACAGAGCTTACGGTCCACCAGCCCTGAAAGGCACAAATGCAATTACCTTTGACGATAGCGAGATCCCCCCACCAACATCTGGCGGAGGAGATCTCAAGGACCCTGATGTCCCTTTGGTTGTTTCTCTAGTGATTGCCACTTACAAGGTCAACAAGGTACTAATCGACACAGGAAGCTCCTCCAATGTCAAAGCCAAAAGGACCGTGGAGCAAATTCACTTGGGGAAAATACAATATGGATGAGTATACACTTCATTGGTAGGTTTTGGAGGGTCTGTAGTACGCCCCATTGGAAGTATACCACTACAAGTCTCTATGGGCACCTTTCCGACAAGAGTGACCAAGACTATCCTCTTCGTGGTAGTAGATAGCACCTTCGACTATGACGTGATCTTGGGCCGCCCGGGACTTAACCAATTCAGAGCAATTGCTTCTCCATTACACAACAGGGTAAAGTTTCCAACCCCGAATGGCGTGGGAGAAGAAATGGGCAACGTTAGAGAAGCCTGGGAGTGCTACATCATGTCAACCAGAGGGGCCACAGTACCTGTCCTTTCGGTCACTAAGGGCCCTCGTAGCCATTCTTCCATTACTGTAACGCCACTAAAGGAAGAAATCGGTATTGGGTCGCGCAGAGAGAAGTTCCCCAAGACAGCTAGAATAGAATCCCATGAAGCATTGAAAGAGGTCCAACTGGTCGAAAGAGATTCGAAAAGAACAACTCGGATTGGAACGGAGATGAGTACGGAAATGAAGCTCATCACTTGCCTTCGTGACAATCGCGACATCTTTGCTTGGAGCACAGATGATCTCAAGGGGATAGACCCAAGGATCGCAGTTCACCGTCTGAACATGGATCCGACGGTCAAACACATCCGGCAAAAGAGTAAAGACTTTGGACCAGTTGAGGATTCTATCATAGCAGGGGAGGTTGACAAGTTGATGAAAGCAGGTCATATCGAAGAAGTTAGATACTCCGATTGGGTCTGTAACGTGGTCCTCGTCGAGAAAGCTCTAGGAAAGTGGAGAATGTGCAATGACTTCACTAGACTCAACAAATTTTGTCCAAAGGATCCCTATCCATTGCCACGCATAGACCAGCTGGTTGATTCCACTGCAGGATGTGCGCTTCTAAGCTTCATGGATGCATATCAAGGTTTCTACCAAATTAGGATGGCTCAAGAAGACATCAAGAAAACGGCATTCTTTGCGGCCGGAGGGGTCTATTGCTTCAAGGTCATGCCCTTTGGCCTCAAGAATGCAGGAGCTACTTACCAACGGCTGGTAAATAAGATGTTCAAGGAAGAATTGGGAAAAATCATGGAAGTCTATGTGGATGACATGCTTGTGAAAAGCAAGACTGAAGAGGAACACATTGAACACCTTAACAATTGTTTTTCTATTCTCCGGAAATACGGAATGAAGCTGGACCCTGAAAAGTGCACTTTCGGGGTGAAAGGAGGAAAATTCCTTGGTTACATGGTTACAGAAAGAGGCATTAGTGCTAACCTGGAGAAAATAAAGGCAATCATAGATCTACCACAGCCCAAGACTGTCAATGAAGTTCAGAAGCTTCTAGGAAAGGTGATGGCATTGAGCCGTTTTATCTCAAAATCCGCCGAGAAGAACCTACCCTTCTTTAAGATCTTACGAAAAGGAAATAAGTTCGAGTGGACAAAGGAGTGTGAAGAGGCCCTGGAAAACTTGAAAAAGTATCTCCTCTCGCCGCCTCTTTTGTCTAAACCCATGGAGGCTGATACTCTTTACCTCTATTTGGCCACCTCTGATGAAGCAATGAGTTCTGTACTGGTACGGATACAAGACAACGAGCATTTACCAATTTACTATTTGAGCAAAGCCCTTGCAGGATCTGAGGCCAGATATGTCAAGATTGAGAAGCTCGCCTTCGCACTAGTTTACACTGCACGGCGACTGAAGCCTTACTTCAAGTCGCATCGGATTGTGGTCCTTACAAATGAGCCACTCAAACATGTCTTGGACAAACCGGATCAGTCAGGACGCCTGTCCAAATGGGCTATTGAGCTAAGTGAATATGATATCGGGTATCAAGCCCCATCTGCCAAGAAAGCCCCGACTTCCTGGTAGACTATCCAGAGAAGGCAGAAGACGAGGGCGAAAACTCCCAGGAAAAGGCTAGTCATGTGGTGATAGCCCAGATCAAGGAATCAAGGGGAGAGAAAGAAGCAGAGGAGACACAAAGAGGTAGCATCCAGCTTATGACTAAGTATCACCAACCTATGGATGATTCACTGAGAGTAAGGCACATGTTTCTCTTGGACGAAGAACTCAATACCTCGACAACTGCATCTTCCGACAAGAAGCAGGAGGTTGAGAAAGCACTCACCCCCACTTCGGGAGATAAGGAAAGAAACAAAGAATGTTGGACATTACAAGTGGACGGATCATCCATAGGACGGTTGGGAGGAATAGGAATTTTCCTTGAAAGTCCTGAAGGAGCCAAGCTAGAGTACGCTATCACCCTCAATTTTAAGGTGACGAACAACGAGGCCGAATATGAAGCACTTATCACCGGCCTAAGAATGGCGAAAGCCCTTCAGGTAAAAAGGATCAAAGCCTACACAGACTCGCAGCTCGTACAATCTCAGTTCTCCGGGTCCTTTACCACCAAAGGACCTAACATGATCAAATACTTGGAGCTCCTTAAGAAAGAGGTTGAGCACTTTGAAGAATTTACTCTTGACCAATTTCACAGAGAATGGAATGAAAAAGCCGACGCCCTTTCCAAGTATGCCTCAGCCTTAGGAGCTTTGGACACAAGAAGTGTCATCCTAATGACACGCGCGGAATCCTCCCTGGCAAACGCCAACGGACAGATGCTTCTCTTGAGCACAGAAAGAAACTGGATGACTGATATATTCCATTACATCAAGGATGGTACTTTACCTGTAGATCCTAGAGAGGCCAGGAAGATTCAATGTCGAGCTAACAGATACTTTATTCTGGGAGAAGATCTCTATAAAAGATCCTACAGCGGAACTCACATGAGGTGCCTGGATCCTCAAGAGGCGAAAACTGTGATGGAAGAAATCCACGCCGGAAGTTGTGGAAGTCATTCTGGAGGAAGAACTTTGGCGCAAAAGATCATAAGACAAGGATACTATTGGCCAACTATTGACATAGATGCTGCCAACATCGCCTACCGTGAAGACTGCCAATATTATGCCAACATACCACACCGCCCGACCAACCCTATGATTCCGTCAATCATAGCATGCCCATTTGATCAATGGGGCATAGACATAGTTGGTCCCTTTCCGCGAGGAACGCATTAAAAGAAGTTCTTGATAGTGGCAGTGGAATACTTCACTAAGTGGGTGAAGTCAGCGATGTCAACCATCACGAAGCGGTTGGACATTCATCCGGAAGAACATTATCTGCGGTTTGGACTCCCACAGTGCTAGTTTGCACAATGGAGCACAATTTTACGGGTCAAGGCGAAGGTGGCCGGTCCTTCAAAATAGAACAACGCTTTACTTCCATCGGCCACCCCCAAGCCAATGGTCAGGTGGAAGCCACCAACAAGACCATAGTCAAAATTTTGGAGAGAAGGTTGAGAACTTCCCAAGACAGTTGGGCGGATGATCTCGATGCGGTCCTTTGGGCGCATCGAACAACAGCCCGGACTGCCACACAAGAAACACCTTTCTCCCTGGTCTATGGATCCGAGGCGGTCATCCCTTCGGAAACGGTGGTGGCAACCCAGAGAATCCAGCAATACAACCCAGTTGATAATGAGATCGCAAGGATCTATGACCTTGAGCTCCTTGAAGACAAGCGCGATAAGGCATTGGCCAACATCCTTCGGTACCAAGCCATGACCGCTCGGGCCTACAATAAACGTGTCTTTCCCAAGGATATACAAGTTGGAGACTTAGTCCTCAGAAGAGCCGATATACTAAGTCATGTGGGGAAACTCAGGCCCAAGTGGGAAGGACCTTACAAAGTTACTGGGGCAAGAGTTAATGGAAGCTTTGAACTAGAAGATGAGCAAGGGCAGGCCTTGAAGAGAACTTGGAATGCCAAGAATCTCCAAAAGTTTTACACTTAGAGAAGGAGCGTGGCAACGACTGTCACCTTCCTTTATCTTGCCAATCTGTTTTTTGTGTTTGTTTTTTGAAAAGGCCTCGAAGCCCTCAAGTTGTAATTCGATTTCCGTCAAATCAATACAACTGTGATTTCATAAACATTGTTAATAATCATGTCCTTCGAATCTCATGATTCGAACAGGCCATGAAGATATTTAACTACTCGATCCGAAACTAGATCATACACTGATCCGGATCGGATTAACACAATCAAACAGTGTCCGACGTTGACAAAGGCAAATACGCTTTTATTAAAACAGGAGTACAGAATTACAAAGTCAGGGTCCGAAGAGCCCTAATCGAGCTTACAAAAACAAGCTCCTATTCTATCTCTTTTCTACTTCTAAATAAGCTTCTTAATTAACCACGGTCTCAACCAAACCCGTCCGAGCACTATTAACTTTATCTGTGGGCGCTCCGAAGGAAGAAGGAATTCCACCATCTCAACTTGGATTGGTTACTGACAAAGATTTCGAAGCCCCCTTCGGACGATCTAAAGACTAACGGCGGGACGAGATAATCGAGGCCATTCAATGCTTCCGGAAAGGATACTTCATCGCCGAACAAAGAGAGCTCAAGCAAGCAAGCACTATAACAATCCGGATCGCCTCTTACCAAATACTATAAATACATCCCAGTTCGAGTATTTGAAGGCGACCAACCGGATAGTCGGATTAACCCAAGTCACTCCGGAGGCTCCCGTTGGTCCAAGTCCCAACAAGACCGACATAGTCAGGAACTCCGTCCCAGAATTGCAAGTCGCTCCCTCGAGCCTTCAATTCTGGAACGCAGGTACCAACAAGGCCGAGCTGCTCGGACGAAAGACCTTAGGTGTAAGACAAATGAGTTACCAGAAAGGTTACTTCCGGAAGTCCCCAATGATCCGACTCCAAACAAGCTCAGCACTGTCGGGGACTCCTTTCCAGAATTGCAAGTAGCTCCCTCGAGCCTTCAATCCTGGAAACAAAGTCACCTGTAATCGAATCGCTTCGGATACGTATCTTCAAGGCGAGCTAAAAGACCTACTAAAGGATACATCTCCTCAATCCGAAACGAACAACTAGACACAGCAGGATTGGCAGAAAGCCTTCCAACATCTCGGGCGGTTTTTTACGACCGAACCACGAAATACTGGAAGGGATTCTACCAAACCAATTATGCCGACTTGTCGCCCCCCAGGCACATACCCAGAGCGGAATGCCTCGGATGCATTGAGGTTCAAAAACAACTATTTGAAGATCCCCAAACCATCCAGCTAATCTACCTCTCCGGGGCTAAAAGTCACGAATATAGACCACAACCCCGGAGAAAGAAGATTAGCCTGACGATCAGAGGAATTGATTGGCAAAGATTTCAGGCCTCACTCGGCACAGACCGGATCCTCGAAGATCCGAGGCTGGCTTTCCGAGCAATTTAATTTCCAAAACTCTCACCGTGAACCAACCCGGGTAGACTTCCGAAGCATCGGAGAAACCCTTGGGACAAGATCACGCGCAAGAGTGATGGTATAAACATGCTCACCAGCCGCTCGGACTCGAACTCCGGACCTTTGGTTACTATAAAAGGGAGAAAATGTCCTAATGAAAATCCGTACAAAGCAGGTGTATATATAGAAAGAGAGGACCAATTAGAAGCGGACACATGTCCCAGCTAGCTACCGGAAATGGGCTTGGGCCGAACATGGGCCTGGCTCTTCGGCTTCCATTGGCCCAACCCAATAATCCATCCATACGGTCGGGCACATTGACTAAGTTACTCACTCGAACGTATCAAGCTCGGGGCTGACATAACAACATCCGAAGCAACTATGATTCGTATCTGATCACCACTGCATAATGATGATCATCTTTTCACTATCTCACAAGTCTGTATGACTCGGGATAACACACCAAGTCAACGTCCGAATCGTCACTACTTATCACGATACAAGGAAATTCTCTTTCTCGCAAGCCTTGTCACTCTAAGACGTGGCTCCGAACCGTTCGTGATCCGGTTTATTTCTATTAAAGATTCCGATTCGGATGGGCACAA
Source organism: Plantago major (assembly GCA_026545765.1). NCBI lineage: Eukaryota > Viridiplantae > Streptophyta > Magnoliopsida > Lamiales > Plantaginaceae > Plantago > Plantago major. Next base: position 66,441,316 of record CM048839.1, on the reverse strand, counting down.
TGGTTGATCGTCCCCCAAGACCCGCACAAGAGAATTTGCATCAGGCAAATTAATGTTCTGGCGGTATGAATCTCAAAGGTCCGAACCCACTATCCGAATTTACGAGAGTTGACGAGTTACTAAGCAAATACGAAATTAAACGCGCAAGAGTGAAAACAGCAACATTAGCATTCCGGTGACAAAAATAGTTCCGAGCCACCAAGGGGCCCGAACCAACAACATTCATCAAGACAAGTATATGTTTATACAACAAAAGATGACGAGCAAAAAGGACAACATTGCTTTTAGGCCCGAAGGCACCCTACTACAAAAAACCCGGGGCATAGCCGTCTTCTTTTTACCGCTCGGACGAACTAGGTTGAGGCGAGAGGGCCCCGTATCCTTCTCCGGAGGCGCTTGACCTTTGGGTTGCCTGGCTAACCGTTCTCTCCGAGCCTCAACCTCTTTCAGAAGGCGGACATTCTCCATCAAGTCTAGGTCGCGATCGAAGCCATGAACAGCCCAGGCGGTCGGCCGTCTCGGTTGTGTTCCAGTGATCCTCCAATGGAACGAAAACACGGACATAAGCAGAGGACGAAGGGTGGGAGATCTGACCGCCATGGTTGTACTTCTTGCCCTCCGACTTCATGATCCAGCTCCAAAAATTCACATTTGAGCAGGTCTTCGTCCAAGACACCCTCCGGAGCAAAGTCTGAGCCATCTCCATTCTTAAAGGCGGACACTCCCTCAGCCTCCAAGTCGCAGTCATCCGGTATCCAACCCTTCCTCCGGCACTGGTCCACAGCAGCATCAAACACATCTTGACCGTCCTCGTCATACATCGACTCGAACAAAACTTGCAGAGTCGAAGCAAAATCTTAGGCCTTGTCCGGACCCCCAGAAGCTCCTTCAGCATCATATCCTTGAAAGTCCGAGAGACACCCACGAACTCGTCCAAACTATCTTGGTGCACTTTCAAGTCAGTTTCCAAAGATAGGATGGCACTTTTCATCTTGGCCGTCTCCGACTCGACCTCCTGTTTAGCAGCTATGGCCTTCTTTAGGCGCTCAGTCTTTGTTCAACCGGACGTTTAATCGCCTCGGCGACCTCGGCACGGCAAATCCTCTTCTAGGGTAGCCCTCGAAAGGCTACCAAGGAGCATGCTTCCCAATGACAAGCTAAAAATGACAGATATCACAAACGTTTAGATATCTCCGAATCGCAAGAAGATAACAAAATAACCAAAACACTTACTTACCTTGCGTTGAGCGGCAACCAACTCTGAAATCCGCTCCAACTCCGGGCAGCAACCAACCGAGAAACTTCAGCTTCCGAATCCAACTCGGGCGCCTCGCTCATCTTCCCCTTGCCTTTTTTAGCGGGAGGATTTTGACCTTCGGAGGGGCGCTTTTTTGCAGCTGCAGCGCTCGATCCGCTGCTGGGATCTCGGCACACGGATCTTGGAGGCTTCCTCGAGCCCTTAGATCCGACCACCTTACCCTTGTCCGGAGTAGGGATAGTTTGGGCCTCTTCGCCCGCAGCAGCTCTCCGAGATTCCTCCACTCGGAACACGGCAGCATTTCTTGGCTCTTCCATCGGGAGTACGGTGGAAGTCTTGATAATTTGGGTCCGGGAACCCTCTGCCATCTCCTTCCGCTGCGCAGCATTTTGTTGACGCTTCAACTCCCGCATGGTTGCCATCGTATACTCGAACCAAAAAGCTACACATCCGAATGACAGAGAGTTAAAACCAGCTAGCTACACATCCGAATGACAAAAAGCTACACTTGCAGAATAAATAGGCAAGCTACGGACCGAATCGGGCAACCACCCCAGATTAAAGAAGGATCACTTACTCAGGTCCTCCATATCATCACAAAAGTCGGGCTCGACAAACCGGCTAATGCGGAAGAGGCTGACATATCAGCCCTCGAAAGAAGTACTTTTCCGGCTCTTGACTCCGATGGAGCGCTTGCATCCACAAAGGGATGTTCCGTGCCGGTGGCTTCCAATCTGGCAGCTTGCCTCGGAAGAACTTTTTCTCAAAATGCCACGTGGGCCTCTCCTCTTCGGATCGGCCGGGTTTCAATGCGGGCCGCACGAAAATATACCTCTTAAACCATTGGATTCCCAAAAAAATACTGGCGTTTGACATGCGTTACTTACACTTGTGTTTGAATAAGACGAGGGGCCGGGATGAGTTATATTTACAAAACTTATATCTCTAGGAGTTATGATCTTGCCGGCCCATTTGACATTCAAATCTCCGAAACTTGCTTCGCCATGAACACACATGGACACTCCATTCCGGCCTCGGAGGCGGATGACAACTAAAGTAAAAGAATCTCCACCTCGGGCTCTTCTGCTCATCCATTTCCCTCCGGATGGTTTGCAACTCAAATGACTTCTCCTTTGAATTTCCTCCTTTATTAGTGTGCTTTCTGAAAAATTTTACTTTGTTGTACCTCCTTATGGGGTAACTCTCGGAGACTTCGTTTTGATCTCTTACTCATACATGCATTGTTCAAATCTCTGAACCAAACTTCTTCATTGACATTATCCTCCTTTGGTGTGTTGTTTAACTCTCAAGTAAATTATTAGTTGTTGTTTGTTTGTTTATTCAACTCCTTTTGTGTTTTGTTTAACTCTCAAGTAGAGTTCTTTGTTCGTTATTTTATTACTCCTCTTGTGTGTTGTTTAAATCTCAAATTGACTTCGCCGTTTGTAATTATCTCACTTCTTTATTGTTTAGTAAATCTAGACTAGAATATTACATTTGTTTTTTAACCCGCTCATTATGTGTGTGGTTTAACACTTCAGTAGAGTTCTTAGTTTGTTATACTCTTACTCCTTATGCATTGTTTAAATCTCGAATAGACTTCTTCATTTGACATTATCCCACTTCTTCAGTGTGTTGTTTAACTCTCAAGTAGTTATTTGTTTGTTGTTCATCCCTCTCCAAAGTGTCTTGTTTTTATCTCTCAGGAAGAGTTGTTGGTTTGTTGTTTATTCAACTCCTTTTGTGTTTTGTTTAACTCTCAAGTAGAGTTCTCCGTTCGTTATTTTATTACTCCTCTTGTGTGTTGTTTAAATCTCAAATTGACTTCTCCGTTTGTAATTATCTCACTTCTTTATTGTTTTGTTTAACTCTAGACTAGAATTTTACATTTGTTGTTTAACCCACTCATTATGTGTGTGGTTTAACTTTTCAGTAGAGTTCTTCGTTTGTTATACTCTTACTCATACATGCATTGTTTAAATCTCGAATAGACGTCTTCATTCGACATTATCCCACTCCTTTAGTGTGTTGTTTAACTCTCAAGTAGAGTTATTCGTTTGTTGTTCATCCCTCTCCAAAGTGTGTTATCTCTCAAGTAGAGTTGTTGGTTTGTTGTTTATTCAACTCCTTTTGTGTTTTGTTTAACTCTCAAGTAGAGTTCTTCGTTCGTTATTTTATTACTCCTCTTGTGTGTTGTTTAAATCTCAAATTGACTTCGCCGTTTGTAATTATCTCACTTCTTTATTGTTTTGTTGAACTCTAGACTAGAATTTACATTTGTTGTTTAACCCACTCATTATGTGTGTCGTTTAACACTCAAGTAGAGTTCTTCGTTTATTATACTCTTAATCATACATGTGCATTGTTTAAATCTCGAATAGACTACTTCATTTGACATTATCCCACTCCTTTAGTGTGTTGTTTAACTCTCAAGTAGAGTTATTCGTTTGTTGTTCATCCCTCTCCAAAGTGTCTTGTTTTATCTCTCAAGTAGAGTTGTTGGTTTGGTGTTTATTCAACTCCTTTTGTGTTTTGTTTAACTCTCAGGTAGAGTTCTTCGTTCGTTATTTTATTACTCCTCTTGTGTGTTGTTTAAATCTCAATTTGACTTCTCGTTTGTAATTATCTCACTTCTTTATTGTTTTGTTTAACTCTGAACTAGAATTTTACATTTGTTGTTTAACCCACTCATTATGTGTGTGGTTTAACACTCAGTAGAGTTCTTCGTTTGTTATACTCTTACTCATACATGCATTGTTTAAATCTCGAATAGACTTCTTCATTGACATTATCCCACTCCTTTAGTGTGTTGTTTAACTCTCAGTAGAGTTATTCGTTTGTTGTTCATCCCTCTCCAAAGTGTCTTGTTTTTATCTCTCAAGTAGAGTTGTTGGTTTGTTGTTTATTCAACTCCTTTTGTGTTTTGTTTAACTCTCAAGTAGAGTTCTTCGTTCGTTATTTTATTACTCCTCTTGTGTGTTGTTTAAATCTCAAATTGACTTCTCCGTTTGTAATTATCTCACTTCTTTATTGTTTTGTTTAACTCTAGACTAGAATTTTACATTTGTTGTTTAACCCACTCATTATGTGTGTGGTTTAACACTCAGTAGAGTTCTTCGTTTGTTATACTCTTACTCATACATGCATTGTTTAAATCTCGAATAGACTTCTTCATTCGACATTATCCCACTCCTTTCGTGTGTTGTTTAACTCTCAAGTAGAGTTATTCGTTTGTTGTTCATCCCTCTCCAAAGTGTCCTGTTTATATCTCTCAAGTAGAGTTGTTGGTTTGTTGTTTATTCAACTCCTTTTGTGTTTTGTTTAACTCTCAAGTAGAGTTCTTCGTTCGTTATTTTATTACTCCTCTTGTGTGTTGTTTAAATCTCAAATTGACTTCTCCGTTTGTAATTATCTCACTTCTTTATTGTTTTGTTTAACTCTAGACTAGAATTTTACATTTGTTGTTTAACCCACTCATTATGTGTGTGGTTTAACACTCAAGTATAGTTCTTTGTTTGATATACTCTTACTCATTCAGTGCATTGTTTAAATCTCGAATAGACTTCTTCATTCGACATTATCCCACTCCTTTAGTGTGTTGTTTAACTCTCAAGTAGAGTTATTTGTTTGTTGTTCATCCCTCTCCAAAGTGTCTTGTTTTTATCTCTCAAGTAGAGTTGTTGGTTTGTTGTTTATTCAACTCCTTTTGTGTTTTGTTTAACTCTCAAGTAGAGTTCTTCGTTCGTTATTTTATTACTCCTCTTGTGTGTTGTTTAAATCTCAAATTGACTTCTCCGTTTGTAATTATCTCACTTCTTTATTGTTTTGTTTAACTCTAGACTAGAATTTTACATTTGTTGTTTAACCCACTCATTATGTGTGTGGTTAACACTCAGTAAGTTCTTCGTTTGTTATACTCTTACTCCTTCATGCATTGTTTAAATCTCGAATAGACTTCTTCATTGACATTATCCCTCCTTTAGTGAGTTGTTTAACTCTCAAGTAGAGTTATTCGTTTGTTGTTCATCCCTCTCCAAAGTGTCTTGTTTTTATCTCTCAAGTAGAGTTGTTGGTTTGTTGTTTATTCAACTCCTTTTGTGTTTTGTTTAACTCTCAAGTAGAGTTCTTCGTTCGTTATTTTATTACTCCTCTTGTGTGTTGTTTAAATCTCAAATTGACTTCGTCGTTTGTAATTATCTCACTTCTTCATTGTTTTGTTTAACTCTAGACTAGAATTTTACATTTGTTGTTTAACCCACTCATTATGTGTGTGGTTTAACACTCAAGTAGAGTTCTTCGTTTGTTATACTCTTACTCCTTCTGTGCATTGTTTAAATCTCGAATAGACTTCTTCATTCGACACTATCCCACTCCTTTTGTGTGTTGTTTAACTCTCAAGTAGAGCTATTCATTTGTTGTTCATCCCTCTCCAAAGTGTCTTGTTTTTATCTCACAAGTAGAGTTGTTGGTTTGTTGTTTATTCAACTCCTTTTGTGTTTTGTTTAACTCTCAAGTAGAGTTCTTCGTTCGTTATTTTATTACTCCTCTTGTGTGTTGTTTAAATCGCAAATTGACTTCTCCGTTTGTAATTATCTCACTTCTTTATTGTTTTGTTTAACTCTGGACTAGAATTTTACATTTGCTGTTTAACCCACTCATTATGTGTGTCGTTTAACACTCAAGTAGAGTTCTTCGTTTGTTATACTCTTACTCCTTCTGTGCATTGTTTAAATCTCGAATAGACTTCTTCATTCGACACTATCCCACTCCTTTTGTGTGTTGTTTAACTCTCAAGTAGAGCTATTCATTTGTTGTTCATCCCTCTCCAAAGTGTCTTGTTTTTATCTCTCAAGTAGAGTTGTTGGTTTGTTGTTTATTCAACTCCTTTTGTGTTTTGTTTAACTCTCAAGTAGAGTTCTTCGTTCGTTATTTTATTACTCCTCTTGTGTGTTGTTTAAATCTCAAATTGACTTCTCCGTTTGTAATTATCTCACTTCTTTATTGGTTTGTAACTCTAGACTAGAATTTTACATTTGTTGTTTAACCCACTCATTATGTGTGTCGTTTAACACTCAAGTAGAGTTCTTCGTTTGTTATACTCTTACTCATACATGCATTGTTTAAATCTCGAATAGACTTCTTCATTCGACACTATCCCACTCCTTTAGTGTGTTGTTTAACTCTCAAGTAGAGTTTCGTTTGTTGTTCATCCCTCTCCAAAGTGTCTTGTTTTTATCTCTCAAGTAGAGTTGTTGGTTTGTTGTTTATTCAACTCCTTTTGTGTTTTGTTTAACTCTCAAGTAGAGTTCTTCGTTCGTTATTTTATTACTCCTCTTGTGTGTTGTTTAAATCTCAAATTGACTTCTCCGTTTGTAATTATCTCACTTCTTTATTGTTTTGTTTAACTCTGGACTAGAATTTTACATTTGCTGTTTAACCCACTCATTATGTGTGTCGTTTAACACTCAAGTAGAGTTCTTCGTTTGTTATACTCTTACTCCTTCTGTGCATTGTTTAAATCTCGAATAGACTTCTTCATTCGACATTATCCCCTCCTTTTGTGTGTGGTTTAACTCTCAAGTAGAGTTATTCATTTGTTGTTCATCCCTCTCCAAAGTGTCTTGTTTTTATCTCTCAAGTAGAGTTGTTGGTTTGTTGTTTATTCAACTCCTTTTGTGTTTTGTTTAACTCTCAAGTAGAGTTCTTCGTTCGTTATTTTATTACTCCTCTTGTGTGTTGTTTAAATCTCAAATTGACTTCTCCGTTTGTAATTATCTCACTTCTTTATTGTTTTGTTTAACTCTAGACTAGAATTTTACATTTGTTGTTTAACCCACTCATTATGTGTGTGGTTTAACACTCAAGTAGAGTTCTTCGTTTGTTATACTCTTACTCATACATGCATTGTTTAAATCTCGAACAGACTTCTTTGTTAGACATTATGCCACTCCTTTAGTGAGTTGTTTAACTCTCAAGTAGAGTTATTTGTTTGTTGTTCATCCCTCTCCAAAGTGTCTTGTTTTTATCTCTCAAGTAGAGTTGTTGGTTTGTTGTTTATTCAACTCCTTTTGTGTTTTGTTTAACTCTCAAGTAGAGTTCTTCGTTCGTTATTTTATTACTCCTCTTGTGTGTTGTTTAAATCTCAAATTGACTTCTCCGTTTGTAATTATCTCACTTCTTTATTGTTTTGTTTAACTCTAGACTAGAATTTTACATTTGTTGTTTAACCCACTCATTATGTGTGTGGTTTAACACTCAAGTAGAGTTCTTCGTTTGTTATACTCTTACTCCTTCTGTGCATTGCTTAAATCTCGAATAGTCTTCTTCGTTTGACATTATCCACTCCTTTAGTGTGTTGTTTAACTCTCAAGTAGAGTTATTTGTTTGTTGTTCATCCCTCTCCAAAGTGTCTTGTTTTTATCTCTCAAGTAGAGTTGTTGGTTTGTTGTTTATTCAACTCCTTTTGTGTTTTGTTTAACTCTCAAGTAGAGTTCTTCGTTCGTTATTTTATTACTCCTCTTGTGTGTTGTTTAAATCTCAAATTGACTTCTCCGTTTGTAATTATCTCACTTCTTTATTGTTTTGTTTAACTCTAGACTAGAATTTTACATTTGTTGTTTAACCCACTCATTATGTGTGTGGTTTAACACTCAAGTAGAGTTCTTCGTTTGTTATACTCTTACTCATACATGCATTGTTTAAATCTCGAATAGACTTCTTCATTCGACATTATCCCACTCCTTTAGTGTGTTGTTTAACTCTCAAGTAGAGTTATTCGTTTGTTGTTCATCCCTCTCCAAAGTGTGTTGTTTTTATCTCTCAAGTAGAGTTGTTGGTTTGTTGTTTATTCAACTCCTTTTGTGTTTTGTTTAACTCTCAAGTAGAGTTCTTCGTTCGTTATTTTATTACTCCTCTTGTGTGTTGTTTAAATCTCAAATTGACTTCGCCGTTTGTAATTATCTCACTTCTTTATTGTTTAGTTTAACTCTAGACTAGAATTTTACATTTGTTGTTTAACCCACTCATTATGTGTGTGGTTTAACACTCAAGTAGAGTTCTTCGTTTGTTATACTCTTACTCATACATGCATTGTTTAAATCTCGAATAGACTTCTTCATTCGACATTATCCACTCCTTTAGTGTGTTGTTTAACTCTCAGTAGAGTTATTAGTTTGTTGTTCATCCCTCTCCAAAGTGTCTTGTTTTATCTCTCAAGTAGAGTTGTTGGTTTGTTGTTTGTTCAACTCCTTTTGTGTTTTGTTTAACTCTCAAGTTGAGTTCTTCGTTCGTTATTTTATTACTCCTCTTGTGTGTTGTTTAAATCTCAAATTGACTTCTCCGTTTGTAATTATCTCACTTCTTTATTGTTTTGTTTAACTCTAGACTAGAATTTTACATTTGTTGTTTAACCCACTCATTATGTGTGTGGTTTAACACTCAAGTAGAGTTCTTCGTTTGTTATACTCTTACTCCTTGTGCATTGTTTAAATCTCGAATAGACTTCTTCATTCGACATTATCCACTCCTTTAGTGTGTTGTTTAACTCTCAAGTAGAGTTATTCGTTTGTTGTTCATCCCTCTCCAAAGTGTCTTGTTTTTATCTCTCAAGTAGAGTTGTTGGTTTGTTGTTTATTCAACTCCTTTTGTGTTTTGTTTAACTCTCAAGTAGAGTTCTTCGTTCGTTATTTTATTACTCCTCTTGTGTGTTGTTTAAATCTCAAATTGACTTCTCCGTTTGTAATTATCTCACTTCTTTATTGTTTTGTTTAACTCTAGACTAGAATTTTACATTTGTTGTTTAACCCACTCATTATGTGTGGTTTAACACTTTCAGTAAGTTCTTCGTTTGTTATACTCTTACTCATACATGCAATGTTTAAATCTCGAATAGACTTCTTCATTCGACATTATCCCACTCCTTTAGTGTGTTGTTTAACTCTCAAGTAGAGTTATTCATTTGTTGTTCATCCCTCTCCAAAGTGTCTTGTTTTTATCTCTCAAGTAGAGTTGTTGGTTTGTTGTTTATTCAACTCCTTTTGTGTTTTGTTTAACTCTCAAGTAGAGTTCTTCGTTTGTTATTTTATAACTCCTCTTGTGTGTTGTTTAAATCTCAAATTGACTTCTCCGTTTGTAATTATCTCACTACTTTATTGTTTTGTTTAACAATAGACTAGAATTGTACATTTGTTGTTTAACCCACTCATTATGTGTGTGGTTTAACACTCAAATAGAGTTTTTCGTTTGTTATACTCTTACTCCTTATGTGCAATGTTTAAATCTCGAATAGACTTCTTCATTCGACATTATCCCACTCCTTTAGTGTGTTGTTTAACTCTCAAGTAGAGTTATTCGTTTGTTGTTCATCCCTCTCCAAAGTGTGTTGTTTTTATCTCTCAAGTAGAGTTGTTGGTTTGTTGTTTATTCAACTCCTTTTGTGTTTTGTTTAACTCTCAAGTAGAGTTCTTCGTTCGTTATTTTATTACTCCTCTTGTGTGTTGTTGAAATCTCAAATTGACTTCGCCGTTTGTAATTATCTCACTTCTTTATTGTTTTGTAACTCTAGACTAGAATTTTACATTTGTTGTTTAACCCACTCATTATGTGTGTCGTTTAACACTCAAGTAGAGTTCTTCGTTTATTATACTCTTACTCATACATGCATTGTTTAAATCTCGAATAGACTTCTTCATTCGACATTATCCCACTCCTTTAGTGTGTTGTTTAACTCTCAAGTAGAGTTATTAGTTTGTTGTTCATCCCTCTCCAAAGTGTCTTGTTTTGATCTCTCAAGTAGAGTTGTTGGTTTGTTGTTTATTCAACTCCTTTTGTGTTTTGTTTAACTCTCAAGTAGAGTTCTTCGTTCGTTATTTTATTACTCCTCTTGTGTGTTGTTTAAATCTCAAATTGACTTCTCCGTTTGTAATTATCTCACTTCTTTATTGTTTTGTTTAACTCTAGACTAGAATTTTACATTTGTTGTTTAACCCACTCATTATGTGTGTGGTTTAACACTCAGTAGAGTTCTTCGTTTGTTATACTCTTACTCATACATGCATTGTTTAAATCTCGAATAGACTTCTTCATTGACATTATCCCACTCCTTTAGTGTGTTGTTTAACTCTCAAGTAGAGTTATTCGTTTGTTGTTCATCCCTCTCCAAAGTGTCTTGTTTTTATCTCTCAAGTAGAGTTGTTGGTTTGTTGTTTATTCAACTCCTTTTGTGTTTTGTTTAACTCTCAAGTAGAGTTCTTCGTTCGTTATTTTATTACTCCTCTTGTGTGTTGTTTAAATCTCAAATTGACTTCTCCGTTTGTAATTATCTCACTTCTTTATTGTTTTGTTTAACTCTAGACTAGAATTTTACATTTGTTGTTTAACCCACTCATTATGTGTGTGGTTTAACACTCAAGTAAGTTCTTCGTTTGTTATACTCTTACTCATACATGCATTGTTTAAATCTCGAATAGACTTCTTCCTTTGACATTATCCCACTCCTTTAGTGTGTTGTTTAACTCTCAAGTAGAGTTATTCGTTTGTTGTTCATCCCTCTCCAAAGTGTCTTGTTTTTATCTCTCAAGTAGAGTTGTTGGTTTGTTGTTTATTCAACTCCTTTTGTGTTTTGTTTAACTCTCAAGTAGAGTTCTTCGTTCGTTATTTTATTACTCCTCTTGTGTGTTGTTTAAATCTCAAATTGACTTCTCCGTTTGTAATTATCTCACTTCTTTATTGCTTTGTTTAACTCTAGACTAGAATTTTACATTTGTTGTTTAACCCACTCATTATGTGTGTGGTTTAACACATAAGTAGAGTTCTTCGTTTGTTATACTCTTACTCCTTATTTGCATTGTTTAAATCTCGAATAGACTTCTTCATTCGACATTATCCCACTCCTTTAGTGTGTTATTTAACTCTTAAGTAGAGTTATTCGTTTGTTGTTCATCCCTCTCCAAAGTGTGTTGTTTTTATCTCTCAAGTAGAGTTGTTGGTTTGTTGTTTATTCAACTCCTTTTGTGTTTTGTTTAACTCTCAAGTAGAGTTCTTCGTTCGTTATTTTATTACTCCTCTTGTGTGTTGTTTAAATCTCAAATTGACTTCTCCGTTTGTAATTATCTCACTTCTTTATTGCTTTGTTTAACTCTAGACTAGAATTTTACATTTGTTGTTTAACCACTCATTATGTGTGTGGTTTAACACTCAAGTAAATTCTTCGTTTGTTATACTCTTACTCATACATGCATTGTTTAAATCTCGAATAGACTTCTTCGTTCGACATTATCCACTCCTTTAGTGTGTTGTTTAACTCTCAAGTAGAGTTATTCGTTTGTTGTTCATCCCTCTCCAAAGTGTCTTGTTTTTATCTCTCAAGTAGAGTTGTTGGTTTGTTGTTTATTCAACTCCTTTTGTGTTTTGTTTAACTCTCAAGTAGAGTTCTTCGTTCGTTATTTTATTACTCCTCTTGTGTGTTGTTTAAATCTCAAATTGGCTTCTCCGTTTGTAATTATCTCACTTCTTTATTGCTTTGTTTAACTCTAGACTAGAATTTTACATTTGTTGTTTAACCACTCATTATGTGTGTGGTTTAACACTCAAGTAGAGTTCTTCGTTTGTTATACTCTTACTCCTTATATGCATTGTTTAAATCTCGAATAGACTTCTTCATTCGACATTATCACACTCCTTTAGTGTGTTGTTTAACTCTCAAGTAGAGTTATTTGTTTGTTGTTCCTCCCTCTCCAAAGTGACTTGTTTTTATCTCTCAAGTAGAGTTGTTGGTTTGTTGTTTATTCAACTCGTTTTGTGTTTTGTTTAACTCTCAAGTAGAGTTCTTCGTTATTATTTTATTACTCCTCTTGTGTGTTGTTTAAATCTAAAATTGACTTCGCCGTTTGTAATTATCTCACTTCTTTATTGTTTTGTTTAACTCTAGACTAGAATTTTACATTTGTTGTTTAACCACTCATTATGTGTGTGGTTTAACACTTTCAGTAAAGTTCTTCGTTTGTTATACTCTTACTCATACATGCATTGTTTAAATCTCGAATAGACTTCTTCGTTTGACATTATCCACTCCTTTAGTGTGTTGATAAACTCTCAAGTAGAGTTATTCGTTTGTTGTTCATCCCTCTCCAATTTGTCTTGTTTTTTTCTCTCAAGTAGAGTTGTTGGTTTGTTGTTTATTCAACTCCTTTTGTGTTTTGTTTAACTCTCAAGTAGAGTTCTTCGTTCGTTATTTTATTACTCCTCTTGTGTGTTGTTTAAATCTCAAATTGACTTCTCCGTTTGTAATTATCTCACTTCTTTATTGTTTTGTTTAACTCTAGACTAGAATTTTACATTTGTTGTTTAACCCACTCATTATGTGTGGTTTAACACTCAAGTAGAGTTCTTCGTTTGTTATACTCTTACTCCTTCTGTGCATTGTTTAAATCTCGAATAGACTTCTTCATTCGACATTATCCCACTCCTTTAGTGTGTTGTTTAACTCTCAAGTAGAGTTATTCGTTTGTTGTTCATCCCTCTCCAAAGTGTCTTGTTTTATCTCTCAAGTAGAGTTGTTGGTTTGTTGTTTATTCAACTCCTTTTGTGTTTTGTTTAACTCTCAAGTAGAGTTCTTCGTTCGTTATTTTATTACTCCTCTTGTGTGTTGTTTAAATCTCAAATTGACTTCTCCGTTTGTAATTATCTCACTTCTTTATTGTTTTGTTTAACTCTAGACTAGAATTTTACATTTGTTGTTTAACCCACTCATTATGTGTGTGGTTTAACACTCAAGTAAGTTCTTCGTTTGTTATACTCTTACTCATACATGCATTGTTTAAATCTCGAATAGACTTCTTCATTGACATTATCCCACTCCTTTAGTGTGTTGTTTAACTCTCAAGTAGAGTTATTCGTTTGTTGTTCATCCCTCTCCAAAGTGTCTTGTTTTTATCTCTCAAGTAGAGTTGTTGGTTTGTTGTTTATTCAACTCCTTTTGTGTTTTGTTTAACTCTCAAGTAGAGTTCTTCGTTCGTTATTTTATTACTCCTCTTGTGTGTTGTTTAAATCTCAAATTGACTTACCGTTTGTAATTATCTCACTTCTTTATTGTTTTGTTTAACTCTAGACTAGAATTTTACATTTGTTGTTTAACCCACTCATTATGTGTGTGGTTTAACACTCAAGTAGAGTTCTTCGTTTGTTATACTCTTACTCATACATGCATTGTTTAAATCTGAATAGACTTCTTCATTGACATTATCCCACTCCTTTAGTGTGTTGTTTAACTCTCAGTAGAGTTATTCGTTTGTTGTTCATCCCTCTCCAAAGTGTGTTGTTTTTATCTCTCAAGTAGAGTTGTTGGTTTGTTGTTTATTCAACTCCTTTTGTGTTTTGTTTAACTCTCAAGTAGAGTTCTTCGTTCGTTATTTTATTACTCCTCTTGTGTGTTGTTTAAATCTCAAATTGACTTCTCCGTTTGTAATTATCTCACTTCTTTATTGTTTTGTTTAACTCTAGACTAAAATTTACATTTGTTGTTTAACACACTCATTATGTGTGTGGTTTAACACTCAAGTAGAGTTCTTCGTTTGTTATACTCTTACTCATACATGCATTGTTTAAATCTCGAATAGACTTCTTCATTGACATTATCCCACTCCTTTAGTGTGTTGTTTAACTCTCAGTAGAGTTATTCGTTTGTTGTTCATCCCTCTCCAAAGTGTCTTGTTTTTATCTCTCAAGTAGAGTTGTTGGTTTGTTGTTTATTCAACTCCTTTTGTGTTTTGTTTAACTCTCAAGTAGAGTTCTTCGTTCGTTATTTTATTACTCCTCTTGTGTGTTGTTTAAATCTCAAATTGACTTCTCCGTTTGTAATTATCTCACTTCTTTATTGGTTTGTAACTCTAGACTAGAATTTTACATTTGTTGTTTAACCCACTCATTATGTGTGTCGTTTAACACTCAAGTAGAGTTCTTCGTTTGTTATACTCTTACTCCTTATGTGCAATGTTTAAATCTCGAATAGACTTCTTCATTCGACACTATCCCACTCCTTTAGTGTGTTGTTTAACTCTCAAGTAGAGTTTCGTTTGTTGTTCATCCCTCTCCAAAGTGTCTTGTTTTTATCTCTCAAGTAGAGTTGTTGGTTTGTTGTTTATTCAACTCCTTTTGTGTTTTGTTTAACTCTCAAGTAGAGTTCTTCGTTCGTTATTTTATTACTCCTCTTGTGTGTTGTTTAAATCGCAAATTGACTTCTCCGTTTGTAATTATCTCACTTCTTTATTGTTTTGTTTAACTCTGGACTAGAATTTTACATTTGCTGTTTAACCCACTCATTATGTGTGTCGTTTAACACTCAAGTAGAGTTCTTCGTTTGTTATACTCTTACTCCTTCTGTGCATTGTTTAAATCTCGAATAGACTTCTTCATTCGACACTATCCCACTCCTTTAGTGAGTTGTTTAACTCTCAAGTAGAGTTATTCGTTTGTTGCTCATCCCTCTCCAAAGTGTCTTGTTTTTATCTCTCAAGTAGAGTTGTTGGTTTGTTGTTTATTCAACTCCTTTTGTGTTTTGTTTAACTCTCAAGTAGAGTTCTTCGTTCGTTATTTTATTACTCCTCTTGTGTGTTGTTTAAATCTCAAATTGACTTCTCCGTTTGTAATTATCTCACTTCTTTATTGTTTTGTTTAACTCTAGACTAGAATTTTACATTTGTTGTTTAACCCACTCATTATGTGTTTGGTTTAACACTCAGTAAGTTCTTCGTTTGTTATACTCTTACTCATACATGTGCATTGTTTAAATCTCGAATAGACTTCTTCATTGACATTATCCCTCCTTTAGTGTGTTGTTTAACTCTCAGTAGAGTTATTAGTTTGTTGTTCATCCCTCTCCAAAGTGTCTTGTTTTATCTCTCAAGTAGAGTTGTTGGTTTGTTGTTTATTCAACTCCTTTTGTGTTTTGTTTAACTCTCAAGTAGAGTTCTTCGTTCGTTATTTTATTACTCCTCTTGTGTGTTGTTTAAATCTCAAATTGACTTCACCGTTTGTAATTATCTCACTTCTTTATTGTTTTGTTTAACTCTAGACTAGAATTTTACATTTGTTGTTTAACCGACTCATTATGTGTGTGGTTTAACACTCTAGTAGAGTTCTTCGTTTGTTATACTCTTACTCATACATGCATTGTTTAAATCTCGAATAGACTTCTTCATTCGACATTATCCCACTCCTTTAGTGTGTTGTTTAACTCTCAAGTAGAGTTATTCGTTTGTTGTTCATCCCTCTCCAAAGTGTGTTGTTTTTATCTCTCAAGTAGAGTTGTTGGTTTGTTGTTTATTCAACTCCTTTTGTGTTTTGTTTAACTCTCAAGTAGAGTTCTTAGATTCGTTATTTTATTACTCCTCTTGTGTGTTGTTTAAATCTCAAATTGACTTCTCCGTTTGTAATTATCTCACTTCTTTATTGTTTTGTTTAACTCTAGACTAGAATTTTACATTTGTTGTTTAACCCACTCATTATGTGTGTGGTTTAACACTCAAGTAGAGTTCTTCGTTTGTTATACTCTTACTCCAACTATGCATTGTTTAAATCTCGAATAGACTTCTTCATTTGACATTATCCCACTCCTTTAGTGTGTTGTTTAACTCTCAAGTAGAGTTATTCGTTTGTTGTTCATCCCTCTCCAAAGTGTGTTGTTTTTATCTCTCAAGTAGAGTTGTTGGTTTGTTGTTTATTCAACTCCTTTTGTGTTTTGTTTAACTCTCAAGTAGAGTTCTTAGATTCGTTATTTTATTACTCCTCTTGTGTGTTGTTTAAATCTCAAATTGACTTCTCCGTTTGTAATTATCTCACTTCTTTGTTGTTTTGTTTAACTCTAGACTAGAATTTTACATTTGTTGTTTAACCCACTCATTATGTGTGTGGTTTAACACTCAAGTAGAGTTCTTCGTTTGTTATACTCTTACTCATACATGCATTGTTTAAATCTCGAATAGACTTCTTCATTGACATTATCCCACTCCTTTAGTGTGTTGTTTAACTCTCAAGTAGAGTTATTCGTTTGTTGTTCATCCCTCTCCAAAGTGTCTTGTTTTTATCTCTCAAGTAGAGTTGTTGGTTTGTTGTTTATTCAACTCCTTTTGTGTTTTGTTTAACTCTCAAGTAGAGTTCTTCGTTCGTTATTTTATTACTCCTCTTGTGTGTTGTTTAAATCTCAAATTGACTTCTCCGTTTGTAATTATCTCACTTCTTTATTGTTTTGTTTAACTCTAGACTAGAATTTTACATTTGTTGTTTAACCCACTCATTATGTGTGTGGTTTAACACTCAAGTAGAGTTCTTCGTTTGTTATACTCTTACTCCTTCTGTGCATTGTTTAAATCTCGAATAGACTTCTTCATTTGACATTATCAACTCCTTTAGTGAGTTGTTTAACTCTCAAGTAGAGTTATTTGTTTGTTGTTCATCCCTCTCCAAACTGTCTTGTGTTATCTCTCAAGTAGAGTTGTTGGTTTGTTGTTTATTCAACTCCTTTTGTGTTTTGTTTAACTCTCAAGTAGAGTTCTTCGTTCGTTATTTTATTACTCCTCTTGTGTGTTGTTTAAATCTCAAATTGACTTCTCCGTTTGTAATTATCTCACTTCTTTATTGTTTTGTTTAACTCTAGACTAGAATTTTACATTTGTTGTTTAACCCACTCATTATGTGTGTGGTTTAACACTCAGTAGAGTTCTTCGTTTGTTATACTCTTACTCATACATGCATTGTTTAAATCTCGAATAGACTTCTTCATTGACATTATCCCACTCCTTTAGTGTGTTGTTTAACTCTCAAGTAGAGTTATTAGTTTGTTGTTCATCCCTCTCCAAAGTGTCTTGTGTTATCTCTCAAGTAGAGTTGTTGGTTTGTTGTTTATTCAACTCCTTTTGTGTTTTGTTTAACTCTCAAGTAGAGTTCTTCGTTCGTTATTTTATTACTCCTCTTGTGTGTTGTTTAAATCTCAAATTGACTTCTCCGTTTGTAATTATCTCACTTCTTTATTGTTTTGTTTAACTCTAGACTAGAATTTTACATTTGTTGTTTAACCCACTCATTATGTGTGTGGTTTAACACTCAAGTAGAGTTCTTCGTTTATTATTCTCTTACTCATACATGCATTGTTTAAATCTCGAATAGACTTCTTCGTTTGACATTATCCACTCCTTTAGTGTGTTGTTTAACTCTCAAGTAGAGTTATTCGTTTGTTGTTCATCCCTCTCCAAAGTGTCTTGTTTTTATCTCTCAAGTAGAGTTGTTGGTTTGTTGTTTATTCAACTCCTTTTGTGTTTTGTTTAACTCTCAAGTAGAGTTCTTCGTTCGTTATTTTATTACTCCTCTTGTGTGTTGTTTAAATCTCAAATTGACTTCTCCGTTTGTAATTATCTCACTTCTTTATTGTTTTGTTTAACTCTAGACTAGAATTTACATTTGTTGTTTAACTACTCATTATGTGTGGTTTAACACTCAGTAGAGTTCTTCGTTTGTTATACTCTTACTCATACATGCATTGTTTAAATCTCGAATAGACTTCTTCGTTCGACATTATCCCACTCCTTTAGTGTGTTGTTTAACTCTCAAGTAGAGTTATTCGTTTGTTGTTCATCCCTCTCCAAAGTGTCTTGTTTTTATCTCTCAAGTAGAGTTGTTGGTTTGTTGTTTATTCAACTCCTTTTGTGTTTTGTTTAACTCTCAAGTAGAGTTCTTCGTTCGTTATTTTATTACTCCTCTTGTGTGTTGTTTAAATCTCAAATTGACTTCTCCGTTTGTAATTATCTCACTTCTTTATTGCTTTGTTTAACTCTAGACTAGAATTTTACATTTGTTGTTTAACCCACTCATTATGTGTGTGGTTTAACACATAAGTAGAGTTCTTCGTTTGTTATACTCTTACTCCTTATTTGCATTGTTTAAATCTCGAATAGACTTCTTCATTCGACATTATCCCACTCCTTTAGTGAGTTGTTTAACTCTCAAGTAGAGTTATTCGTTTGTTGTTCATCCCTCTCCAAAGTGTCTTTTTTTATCTCTCAAGTAGAGTTGTTGGTTTGTTGTTTATTCAACTCCTTTTGTGTTTTGTTTAACTCTCAAGTAGAGTTCTTCGTTCGTTATTTTATTACTCCTCTTGTGTGTTGTTTAAATCTCAAATTGACTTCTCCGTTTGTAATTATCTCACTTCTTTATTGTTTTGTTTAACTCTAGACTAGAATTTTACATTTGTTGTTTGACCCCTCATTATGTGTGTGGTTTAACACTCAAGTAAAGTTCTTCGTTTGTTATACTCTTACTCATACATGCATTGTTTAAATCTCGAATAGACTTCTTCATTGACATTATCCCACCCCTTTTGTGTGTTGTTTAACTCTCAAGTAGAGTTATTCATTTGTTGTTCATCCCTCTCCAAAGTGTCTTGTTTTATCTCTCAAGTAGAGTTGTTGGTTTGTTGTTTATTCAACTCCTTTTGTGTTTTGTTTAACTCTCAAGTAGAGTTCTTCGTTCGTTATTTTATTACTCCTCTTGTGTGTTGTTTAAATCTCAAATTGACTTCTCCGTTTGTAATTATCTCACTTCTTTATTGTTTTGTTTAACTCTAGACTAGAATTTTACATTTGTTGTTTAACCCACTCATTATGTGTGTGGTTTAACACTCAAGTAGAGTTCTTCGTTTGTTATACTCTTACTCATTCTGTGCATTGTTTAAATCTCGAATAGACTTCTTCATTCGACATTATCCCACTCCTTTAGTGTGTTGTTTAACTCTCAAGTAGAGTTATTTGTTTGTTGTTCATCCCTCTCCAAAGTGTCTTGTTTTTATCTCTCAAGTAGAGTTGTTGGTTTGTTGTTTATTCAACTCCTTTTGTGTTTTGTTTAACTCTCAAGTAGAGTTCTTCGTTCGTTATTTTATTACTCCTCTTGTGTGTTGTTTAAATCTCAAATTGACTTCTCCGTTTGTAATTATCTCACTTCTTTATTGTTTTGTTTAACTCTAGACTAGAATTTTACATTTGTTGTTTAACCCACTCATTATGTGTGTGGTTTAACACTCAGTAAGTTCTTCGTTTGTTATACTCTTACTCATACATTGCATTGTTTAAATCTCGAATAGACTTCTTCATTCGACATTATCCCACTTCTTTAGTGTGTTGTTTAACTCTCAAGTAGAGTTATTCGTTTGTTGTTCATCCCTCTCCAAAGTGTGTTGTTTTTATCTCTCAAGTAGAGTTGTTGGTTTGTTGTTTATTCAACTCCTTTTGTGTTTTGTTTAACTCTCAAGTAGAGTTCTTCGTTCGTTATTTTATTACTCCTCTTGTGTGTTGTTTAAATCTCAAATTGACTTCTCCGTTTGTAATTATCTCACTTCTTTATTGTTTTGTTTAACTCTAGACTAGAATTTTACATTTGTTGTTTAACCCACTCATTATGTGTGTGGTTTAACACTCAAGTAGAGTTCTTCGTTTGTTATACTCTTACTCCTTCTGTGCATTGTTTAAATCTCGAATAGACTTCTTCATTTGACATTATGCCACTCTTTTAGTGTGTTGTTTAACTCTCAAGTAGAGTTATTTGTTTGTTGTTCATCCCTCCCCAAACTGTCTTCTTTTTATCTCTCAAGTAGAGTTGTTGATTTGTTGTTTATTCAACTCCATTTGTGTTTTGTTTAACTCTAAAGTAGAGTTCTTCGTTCGTTATTTTATTACTCCTCTTGTGTGTTGTTTAAATCTCAAATTGACTTCGCCGTTTGTAATTATCTCACTTCTTTATTGTTTTGTTTAACTCTAGACTAGAATTTTACATTTGTTGTTTAACCCACTCATTATGTGTGTGGTTTAACACTCAAGTAGAGTTCTTCGTTTGTTATACTCTTACTCATACATGCATTGTTTAAATCTCGAATAGACTTCTTCATTCGACATTATCCCACTCCTTTAGTGTGTTGTTTAACTCTCAAGTAGAGTTATTTGTTTGTTGTTCATCCCTCTCCAAACTGTCTTCTTTTTATCTCTCAAGTAGAGTTGTTGATTTGTTGTTTATTCAACTCCATTTGTGTTTTGTTTTGTTTTGTTTAACTCTCAAGTAGAGTTCTTCGTTCGTTATTTTATTACTCCTCTTGTGTGTTGTTTAAATCTCAAATTGACTTCTCCGTTTGTAATTATCTCACTTCGTTATTGTTTTGTTTAACTCTAGACTAGAATTTTACATTTGTTGTTTACCCCACTCATTATGTGTGTGGTTTAACACTAAAGTAGAGTTCTTCGTTTGTTATACTCTTACTCCTTATGTGCATTATTTAAGTGTCTAATAGACTTCTTCATTCGACATTATCCCACTCCTTTAGTGTGTTGTTTAACTCTCAAGTAGAGTTATTTGTTTGTTGTTCATCCCTCTCCAAACTGTCTTCTTTTTATCTCTCAAGTAGAGTTGTTGATTTGTTGTTTATTCAACTCCATTTGTGTTTTGTTTAACTCTCAAGTAGAGTTCTTCGTTCGTTATTTTATTACTCCTCTTGTGTGTTGTTTAAATCTCAAATTGACTTCTCCGTTTGTAATTATCTCACTTCTTTATTGTTTTGTTTAACTCTAGACTAGAATTTTACATTTGTTGTTTAACCCACTCATTATGTGTGTGGTTTAACACTAAAGTAGAGTTCTTCGTTTGTTATACTCTTACTCCTTCTGTGCATTGTTTAAATCTCGAATAGACTTCTTCATTCGACATTATCCCACTCCTTTAGTGTGTTTTTTAACTCTCAAGTAGAGTTATTCGTTTGTTGTTCATCCCTCTCCAAAGTGTGTTGTTTATATCGCTCAAGTAGAGTTGTTGGTTTGTTGTTTATTCAACTCCTTTTGTGTTTTGTTTAACTCTCAAGTAGAGTTCTTCGTTCGTTATTTTATTACTCCTCTTGTGTGTTGTTTAAATCTCAAATTGACTTCGCCGTTTGTAATTATCTCACTTCTTTATTGTTTTGTTCAACTCTAGACTAGAATTTTACATTTGTTGTTTAACCCACTCATTATGTGTGTGGTTTAACACTCAAGTAGAGTTCTTCGTTTGTTATACTCTTACTCCTTCTGTGCATTGTTTAAATCTCGAACAGACTTCTTCATTTGACATTATGCCACTCCTTTAGTGAGTTGTTTAACTCTCAAGTAGAGTTATTTGTTTGTTGTTCATCCCTCTCCAAACTGTCTTCTTTTTATCTCTCAAGTAGAGTTGTTGATTTGTTGTTTATTCAACTCCATTTGTGTTTTGTTTAACTCTCAAGTAGAGTTCTTCGTTCGTTATTTTATTACTCCTCTTGTGTGTTGTTTAAATCTCAAATTGACTTCACTGTTTGTAATTATCTCACTTCTTTATTGTTTTGTTTAACTCTAGACTAGAATTTTACATTTGTTGTTTAACCCACTCATTATGTGTGTGGTTTAACACTCAAGTAGAGTTCTTCGTTTGTTATACTCTTACTCCTTCTGTGCATTGTTTAAATCTCGAATAGACTTCTTCATTCGACATTATCCCACTCCTTTAGTGTGTTGTTTAACTCTCAAGTAGAGTTATTCGTTTGTTGTTCATCCCTCTCCAAAGTGTCTTGTTTATATCGCTCAAATAGAGTTGTTGGTTTGTTGTTTATTCAACTCCTTTTGTGTTTTGTTTAACTCTCAAGTAGAGTTCTTCGTTCGTTATTTTATTACTCCTCTTGTGTGTTGTTTAAATCTCAAATTGACTTCTCCGTTTGTAATTATCTCACTTCTTTATTGTTTTGTTTAACTCTAGACTAGAATTTTACATTTGTTGTTTAACCCACTCATTATGTGTGTGGTTTAACACTAAAGTAGAGTTCTTCGTTTGTTATACTCTTACTCCTTATGTGCATTGTTTAAATGTCTAATAGACTTCTTCGTTTGACATTATGCCACTCCTTTAGTGAGTTGTTTAACTCTCAAGTAGAGTTATTTGTTTGTTGTTCATCCCTCTCCAAACTGTCTTCTTTTTATCTCTCAAGTAGAGTTGTTGATTTGTTGTTTATTCAACTCCATTTGTGTTTTGTTTAACTCTCAAGTAGAGTTCTTCGTTCGTTATTTTATTACTCCTCTTGTGTGTTGTTTAAATCTCAAATTGACTTCTCCGTTTGTAATTATCTCACTTCTTTATTGTTTTGTTTAACTCTAGACTAGAATTTTACATTTGTTGTTTAACCCACTCATTATGTGTGTGGTTTAACACTCAAGTAGAGTTCTTCGTTTGTTATACTCTTACTCCTTCTGTGCATTGTTTAAATCTCGAATAGACTTCTTCATTCGACATTATCCCACTCCTTTAGTGTGTTGTTTAACTCTCAAGTAGAGTTATTCGTTTGTTGTTCATCCCTCTCCAAAGTGTGTTGTTTTTATCTCTCAAGTAGAGTTGTTGGTTTGTTGTTTATTCAACTCCTTTTGTGTTTTGTTTAACTCTCAAGTAGAGTTCTTCGTTCGTTATTTTATTACTCCTCTTGTGTGTTGTTTAAATCTCAAATTCACTTCGCCGTTTGTAATTATCTCACTTCTTTATTGTTTTGTTTAACTCTAGACTAGAATTTTACATTTGTTGTTTAACCCACTCATTATGTGTGTGGTTTAACACTCAAGAAGAGTTCTTCGTTTGTTATACTCTTACTCATACATGCATTGTTTAAATCTCGAATAGACTTCTTCATTCGACATTATCCCACTCCTTTAGTGTGTTGTTTAACTCTCAAGTAGAGTTATTCGTTTGTTGTTCATCCCTCTCCAAAGTGTGTTGTTTTTATCTCTCAAGTAGAGTTGTTGGTTTGGTTTTTATTCAACTCCTTTTGTGTTTTGTTTAACTCTCAAGTAGAGTTCTTCGTTCGTTATTTTATTACTCCTCTTGTGTGTTGTTTAAATCTCAAATTGACTTCTCCGTTTGTAATTATCTCACTTCTTTATTGTTTTGTTTAACTCTAGACTAGAATTTTACATTTGTTGTTTAACCCACTCATTATGTGTGTTGTTTAACACTCAAGTAGAGTTCTTCGTTTGTTATACTCTTACTCATACATGCATTGTTTAAATCTCGAATAGACTTCTTCATTCGACATTATCCCACTCCTTTAGTGTGTTGTTTAACTCTCAAGTAGAGTTATTCGTTTGTTGTTCATCCCTCTCCAAAGTGTGTTGTTTATATCGCTCAAGTAGAGTTGTTGGTTTGTTGTTTATTCAACTCTTTTGTGTTTTGTTTAACTCTCAAGTAGAGTTCTTCGTTCGTTATTTTATTACTCCTCTTGTGTGTTGTTTAAATCTCAAATTGACTTCGCCGTTTGTAATTATCTCACTTCTTTATTGTTTTGTTTAACTCTAGACTAGAATTTTACATTTGTTGTTTAACCCACTCATTATGTGTGTGGTTTAACACTCAAGTAGAGTTCTTCGTTTGTTATATTCTTACTCATACATGCATTGTTTAAATCTCGAATAGACTTCTTCATTCGACATTATCCCACTCCTTTAGTGTGTTGTTTAACTCTCAAGTAGAGTTATTCGTTTGTTGTTCATCCCTCTCCAAAGTGTGTTGTTTTTATCTCTCAAGTAGAGTTGTTGGTTTGTTGTTTATTCAACTCCTTTTGTGTTTTGTTTAACTCTCAAGTAGAGTTCTTCGTTCATTATTTTATTACTCCTCTTGTGTGTTGTTTAAATCTCAAATTGACTTCTCCGTTTGTAATTATCTCACTTCTTTATTGTTTTGTTTAACTCTAGACTAGAATTTTACATTTGTTGTTTAACCCACTCATTATGTGTGTGGTTTAACACTCAAGTAGAGTTCTTCGTTTGTTATACTCTTACTCCTTCTGTGCATTGTTTAAATCTCGAATAGACTTCTTCATTCGACATTATCCCACTCCTTTAGTGTGTTGTTTAACTCTCAAGTAGAGTTATTCGTTTGTTGTTCATCCCTCTCCAAAGTGTGTTGTTTTTATCTCTCAAGTAGAGTTGTTGGTTTGTTGTTTATTCAACTCCTTTTGTGTTTTGTTTAACTCTCAAGTAGAGTTCTTCGTTCGTTATTTTATTACTCCTCTTGTGTGTTGTTTAAATCTCAAATTGACTTCGCCGTTTGTAATTATCTCACTTCTTTATTGATTTGTTCAACTCTAGACTAGAATTTTACATTTGTTGTTTAACCCACTCATTATGTGTGTGGTTTAACACTCAAGTAGAGTTCTTCGTTTGTTATACTCTTACTCCTTCTGTGCATTGTTTAAATCTCGAACAGACTTCTTCATTTGACATTATGCCACTCCTTTAGTGAGTTGTTTAACTCTCAAGTAGAGTTATTTGTTTGTTGTGCATCCCTCTCCAAACTGTCTTCTTTTTATCTCTCAAGTAGAGTTGTTGATTTGTTGTTTATTCAACTCCATTTGTGTTTTGTTTAACTCTCAAGTAGAGTTCTTCGTTCGTTATTTTATTACTCCTCTTGTGTGTTGTTTAAATCTCAAATTGACTTCACTGTTTGTAATTATCTGACTTCTTTATTGTTTTGTTTAACTCTAGACTAGAATTTTACATTTGTTGTTTAACCCACTCATTATGTGTGTGGTTTAACACTCAAGTAGAGTTCTTCGTTTGGTATACCCTTACTCCTTCTGTGCATTGTTTAAATCTCGAATAGACTTCTTCATTCGACATTATCCCACTCCTTTAGTGTGTTTTTTAACTCTCAAGTAGAGTTATTCGTTTTTTGTTCATCCCTCTCCAAAGTGTCTTGTTTATATCGCTCAAATAGAGTTGTTCGTTTGTTGTTTATTCAATTCCTTTTGTGTTTTGTTTAACTCTCAAGTAGAGTTCTTCGTTCGTTATTTTATTACTCCTCTTGTGTGTTGTTTAAATCTCAAATTGACTTCTCCGTTTGTAATTATCTCACTTCGTTATTGTTTTGTTTAACTCTAGACTAGAATTTTACATTTGTTGTTTAACCCACTCATTATGTGTGTGGTTTAACACTAAAGTAGAGTTCTTCGTTTGTTATACTCTTACTCCTTATGTGCATTATTTAAATGTCTAATAGACTTCTTCGTTTGACATTATGCCACTCCTTTAGTGAGTTGTTTAACTCTCAAGTAGAGTTAATTGTTTGTTGTTCATCCCTCTCCAAACTGTCTTCTTTTTATCTCTCAAGTAGAGTTGTTGATTTGTTGTTTATTCAACTCCATTTGTGTTTTGTTTAACTCTCAAGTAGAGTTCTTCGTTCGTTATTTTATTACTCCTCTTGTGTGTCGTTTAAATCTCAAATTGACTTCTCCGTTTGTAATTATCTCACTTCTTTATTGTTTTGCTTAACTCTAGACTAGAATTTTACATTTGTTGTTTAACCCACTCATTATGTGTGTGGTTTAACACTCAAGTAGAGTTCTTCGTTTGTTATACCCTTACTCCTTCTGTGCATTGTTTAAATCTCGAATAGACTTCTTCATTCGACATTATCCCACTCCTTTAGTGTGTTGTTTAACTCTCAAGGAGAGTTATTCGTTTGTTGTTCATCCCTCTCCAAAGTGTGTTGTTTTTATCTCTCAAGTAGAGTAGTTGGTTTGTTGTTTATTCAACTCCTTTTGTGTTTTGTTTAACTCTCAAGTAGAGTTCTTCGTTCGTTATTTTATTACTCCTCTTGTGTGTTGTTTAAATCTCAAATTCACTTCGCCGTTTGTAATTATCTCACTTCTTTATTGTTTTGTTTAACTCTAGACTAGAATTTTACATTTGTTGTTTAACCCACTCATTATGTGTGTGGTTTAACACTCAAGTAGAGTTCTTCGTTTGTTATACTCTTACTCCTTCTGTGCATTGTTTAAATCTCGAATAGACTTCTTCATTCGACATTATCCCACTCCTTTAGTGTGTTGTTTAACTCTCAAGTAGAGTTATTCGTTTGTTTTTCCTCCCTCTCCAAAGTGTGTTGTTTTTATCTCTCAAGTAGAGTTGTTGGTTTGGTTTTTATTCAACTCCTTTTGTGTTTTGTTTAACTCTCAAGTAGAGTTCTTCGTTCGTTATTTTATTACTCCTCTTGTGTGTTGTTTAAATCTCAAATTGACTTCTCCGTTTGTAATTATCTAACTTCTTTATTGTTTTGTTTAACTCTAGACTAGAATTTTACATTTGTTGTTTAACCCACTCATTATGTGTGTTGTTTAACACTCAAGTAGAGTTCTTCGTTTGTTATACTCTTACTCCTTCTGTGCATTGTTTAAATCTCGAATAGACTTCTTCATTCGACATTATCCCACTCCTTTAGTGTGTTGTTTAACTCTCAAGTAGAGTTATTCGTTTGTTGTTCATCCCTCTCCAAAGTGTGTTGTTTTTATCTCTCAAGTAGAGTTGTTGGTTTGTTGTTTATTCAACTCTTTTGTGTTTTGTTTGACTCTGAAGTAGAGTTCTTCGTTCGTTATTTTATTACTCCTCTTGTGTGTTGTTTAAATCTCAAATTGACTTCGCCGTTTGTAATTATCTCACTTCTTTATTGTTTAGTTTAACTCTAGACTAGAATTTTACATTTGTTGTTTAACCCACTCATTATGTGTGTGGTTTAACACTCAAGTAGAGTTCTTCGTTTGTTATACTCTTACTCCTTACATGCATTGTTTAAATTTCGAATAGACTTATTCATTGACATTATGCCACTTCTTTAGTGTATTGTTTAACTCTCCAGTAGAGTTATTCGTTTGTTGTTCATCCCTCTCCAAAGTGTGTTGTTTTTATCTCTCAAGTAGTGTTGTTGGTTTGTTGTATATTCAACTCCTTTTGTGTTTTGTTTAACTCTCAAGTAGAGTTCTTCGTTCATTATTTTATTACTTCTCTTGTGTGTTGTTTAAATCTCAAATTGACTTCTCCGTTTGTAATTATCTCACTTCGTTATTGTTTTGTTCAACTCTAGACTAGAATTTTACATTTGTTGTTTAACCCACTCATTATGTGTGTGGTTTAACACTCAAGTAGAGTTCTTCGTTTGTTATACTTTTACTCATACATGCATTGTTTAAATTTCGAATAGACTTCTTCATTGACATTATCCCACTCCTTTAGTGTGTTGTTTAACTCTCAAGTAGAGTTATTCGTTTGTTGTTCATCCCTCTCCAAAGTGTGTTGTTTTTATCTCTCAAGTAGAGTTGTTGGTTTGGTTTTTATTCAACTCCTTTTGTGTTTTGTTTAACTCTCAAGTAGAGTTCTTGGTTCGTTATTTTATTACTCCTCTTGTGTGTTGTTTCAATCTCAAATTGACTTCTCCGTTTGTAATTATCTAACTTCTTTATTGTTTTGTTTAACTCTAGACTAGAATTTTACATTTGTTGTTTAACCCACTCATTATGTGTGTTATTTAACACTCAAGTAGAGTTCTTCGTTTGTTATACTCTTACTCCTACATGCATTGTTTAAATCTCGAATAGACTTCTTCATTCGAATTATCCCACTCCTTTAGTGTGTTGTTTAACTCTCAAGTAGAGTTATTCGTTTGTTGTTCATCCCTCTCCAAAGTGTGTTGTTTTTATCTCTCAAGTAGAGTTGTTGGTTTGTTGTTTATTCAACTCCTTTTGTGTTTTGTTTAACTCTCAAGTAGAGTTCTTAGATTATTTTATTACTCCTCTTGTGTGTTGTTTAAATCTCAAATTGACTTCTCCGTTTGTAATTATCTCACTTCTTTATTGTTTTGTTTAACTCTAGACTAGAATTTTACATTTGTTGTTTAACCCACTCATTATGTGTGTGGTTTAACTTCAAGTAAGTTCTTCGTTTGTTATTCTCTTACTCCTTATGTGCATTGTTTAAATGTCTAATAGACTTCTTCATTTGACATTATGCCACTCCTTTAGTGAGTTGTTTAACTCTCAAGTAGAGTTATTTGTTTGTTGTTCATCCCTCTCCAAACTGTCTTCTTTTTATCTCTCAAGTAGAGTTGTTGATTTGTTGTTTATTCAACTCCATTTGTGTTTTGTTTAACTCTCAAGTAGAGTTCTTCGTTCGTTATTTTATTACTCCTCTTGTGTGTTGTTTAAATCTCAAATTGACTTCTCCGTTTGTAATTATCTAACTTCTTTATTGTTTTGTTTAACTCTAGACTAGAATTTTACATTTGTTGTTTAACCCACTCATTATGTGTGTTGTTTAACACTCAAGTAGAGTTCTTCGTTTGTTATACTCTTACTCATACATGCATTGTTTAAGTATGAATAGACTTCGTGGTCCAAAATCAAACAAATAGGAATTGACATTATCCCACTCCTTTAGTGTGTTGTTTAACTCTCAAGTAGAGTTATTCGTTTGTTGTTCGTCCCTCTCCAAAGTGTGTTGTTTTTATCTCTCAAGTAGAGTTGTTGGTTTGTTGTTTATTCAACTCTTTTGTGTTTTGTTTAACTCTCAAGTAGAGTTCTTCGTTCGTTATTTTATTACTCCTCTTGTGTGTTGTTTAAATCTCAAATTGACTTCGCCGTTTGTAATTATCTCACTTCTTTATTGTTTAGTTTAACTCTAGACTAGAATTTTACATTTGTTGTTTAACCCACTCATTATGTGTGTGGTTTAACACTCAAGTAGAGTTCTTCGTTTGTTATACTCTTACTCCTTCTGTGCATTGTTCAAATCTCGAATAGACTTCTTCATTCGACATTATCCCACTCCTTTAGTGTGTTGTTTAACTCTCAAGTAGAGTTATTCGTTTGTTGTTCATCCCTCTCCAAAGTGTGTTGTTTTTATCTCTCAAGTAGAGTTGTTGGTTTGTTGTTTATTCAACTCCTTTTGTGTTTTGTTTAACTCTCAAGTAGAGTTCTTCGTTCGTTATTTTATTACTCCTCTTGTGTGTTGTTTAAATCTCAAATTGACTTCGCCGTTTGTAATTATCTCACTTCTTTATTGTTTTGTTCAACTCTAGACTAGAATTTTACATTTGTTGTTTAACCCACTCATTATGTGTGTGGTTTAACACTCAAGTAGAGTTCTTCGTTTGTTATACTCTTACTCATACATGCATTGTTTAAATCTCGAATAGACTTCTTCATTCGACATTATCCACTCCTTTAGTGTGTTGTTTAACTCTCAAGTAGAGTTATTCGTTTGTTGTTCATCCCTCTCCAAAGTGTGTTGTTTTTATCTCTCAAGTAGTGTTGTTGGTTTGTTGTATATTCAACTCCTTTTGTGTTTTGTTTAACTCTCAAGTAGAGTTCTTCGTTCGTTATTTTATTACTCCTCTTGTGTGTTGTTTAAATCTCAAATTGACTTCGCCGTTTGTAATTATCTCACTTCTTTATTGTTTTGTTCAACTCTAGACTAGAATTTTACATTTGTTGTTTAACCCACTCATTATGTGTGTGGTTTAACACTCAAGTAGAGTTCTTCGTTTGTTATACTCTTACTCATACATGCATTGTTTAAATCTCGAATAGACTTCTTCATTCGACATTATCCCACTCCTTTAGTGTGTTGTTTAACTCTCAAGTAGAGTTATTCGTTTGTTGTTCATCCCTCTCCAAAGTGTGTTGTTTTTATCTCTCAAGTAGAGTTGTTGGTTTGTTGTTTATTCAACTCCTTTTGTGTTTTGTTTAACTCTCAAGTAGAGTTCTTCGTTCGTTATTTTATTACTCCTCTTGTGTGTTGTTTAAATCTCAAATTGACTTCTCCGTTTGTAATTATCTCACTTCGTTATTGTTTTGTTTAACTCTAGACAAGAATTTAACATTTGTTGTTTAACCCACTCATTATGTGTGTGGTTTAACACTAAAGTAGAGTTCTTCGTTTGTTATACTCTTACTCCTTATGTGCATTGTTTAAATGTCTAATAGACTTCTTCGTTTGACATTATGCCACTCCTTTAGTGAGTTGTTTAACTCTCAAGTAGAGTTATTTGTTTGTTGTTCATCCCTCTCCAAACTGTCTTCTTTTTATCTCTCAAGTAGAGTTGTTGATTTGTTGTTTATTCAACTCCATTTGTGTTTTGTTTAACTCTCAAGTAGAGTTCTTCGTTCGTTATTTTATTACTCCTCTTGTGTGTTGTTTAAATCTCAAATTGACTTCTCCGTTTGTAATTATCTAACTTCTTTATTGTTTTGTTTAACTCTAGACTAGAATTTTACATTTGTTGTTTAACCCACTCATTATGTGTGTTGTTTAACACTCAAGTAGAGTTCTTCGTTTGTTATACTCTTACTCATACATGCATTGTTTAAATAATCTCTCGTGGTCCAAAATCAAACAAATAGGAATTGACATTATCCCACTCCTTTAGTGTGTTGTTTAACTCTCAAGTAGAGTTATTCGTTTGTTGTTCGTCCCTCTCCAAAGTGTGTTGTTTTTATCTCTCAAGTAGAGTTGTTGGTTTGTTGTTTATTCAACTCTTTTGTGTTTTGTTTGACTCTGAAGTAGAGTTCTTCGTTCGTTATTTTATTACTCCTCTTGTGTGTTGTTTAAATCTCAAATTGACTTCGCCGTTTGTAATTATCTCACTTCTTTATTGTTTAGTTTAACTCTAGACTAGAATTTTACATTTGTTGTTTAACCCACACATTATGTATGTGGTTTAACACTCAGTAGAGTTCTTCGTTTGTTATATTCTTACTCCTACATGCATTGTTTAAATCTCGAATAGACTTCTTCATTCGACATTATCCCACTCCTTTAGTGTGTTGTTTAACTCTCAAGTAGAGTTATTAGTTTGTTGTTCATCCCTCTCCAAAGTGTGTTGTTTTTATCTCTCAAGTAGTGTTGTTGGTTTGTTGTATATTCAACTCCTTTTGTGTTTTGTTTAACTCTCAAGTAGAGTTCTTCGTTCATTATTTTATTACTTCTCTTGTGTGTTGTTTAAATCTCAAATTGACTTCGCCGTTTGTAATTATCTCACTTCTTTATTGTTTTGTTCAACTCTAGACTAGAATTTTACATTTGTTGTTTAACCCACTCATTATGTGTGTGGTTTAACACTCAGTAGAGTTCTTCGTTTGTTATACTCTTACTCATACATGCATTGTTTAAATCTCGAATAGACTTCTTCATTCGACATTATCCCACTCCTTTAGTGTGTTGTTTAACTCTCAAGTAGAGTTATTCGTTTGTTGTTCATCCCTCTCCAAAGTGTGTTGTTTTTATCTCTCAAGTAGAGTTGTTGGTTTGTTGTTTATTCAACTCCTTTTGTGTTTTGTTTAACTCTCAAGTAGAGTTCTTCGTTCGTTATTTTATTACTCCTCTTGTGTGTTGTTTAAATCTCAAATTGACTTCGCCGTTTGTAATTATCTCACTTCTTTATTGATTTGTTCAACTCTAGACTAGAATTTTACATTTGTTGTTTAACCCACTCATTATGTGTGTGGTTTAACACTCAAGTAGAGTTCTTCGTTTGTTATACTCTTACTCCTTCTGTGCATTGTTTAAATCTCGAATAGACTTCTTCATTCGACATTATCCCACTCCTTTAGTGTGTTGTTTAACTCTCAAGTAGAGTTATTCGTTTGTTGTTCATCCCTCTCCAAAGTGTGTTGTTTTTATCTCTCAAGTAGAGTTGTTGGTTTGTTGTTTATTCAACTCCTTTTGTGTTTTGTTTAACTCTCAAGTAGAGTTCTTCGTTCGTTATTTTATTACTCCTCTTGTGTGTTGTTTAAATCTCAAATTGACTTCACCGTTTGTAATTATCTCACTTCTTTATTGTTTTGTTTAACTCTAGACTAGAATTTTACATTTGTTGTTTAACCCACTCATTATGTGTGTGGTTTAACACTCAAGTAGAGTTCTTCGTTTGTTATACTCTTACTCCTTCTGTGCATTGTTTAAATGTCTAATAGACTTCTTCATTTGACATTATGCCACTCCTTTAGTGAGTTGTTTAACTCTCAAGTAGAGTTATTTGTTTGTTGTTCATCCCTCTCCAAACTGTCTTTTTTTATCTCTCAAGTAGAGTTGTTGATTTGTTGTTTATTCAACTCCATTTGTGTTTTGTTTAACTCTCAAGTAGAGTTCTTCGTTCGTTATTTTATTACTCCTCTTGTGTCGTTTAAATCTCAAATTGACTTCTCCGTTTGTAATTATCTAACTTCTTTATTGTTTTGTTTAACTCTAGACTAGAATTTTACATTTGTTGTTTAACCCACTCATTATGTGTGTTGTTTAACACTCAAGTAGAGTTCTTCGTTTGTTATACTCTTACTCCTTCTGTGCATTGTTTAAGTTAAGGTAAGGGCGATAAGGGCTCTCGTGGTCCAAAATCAAACAAATAGGAATTCGACATTATCCCACTCCTTTAGTGTGTTGTTTAACTCTCAAGTAGAGTTATTCGTTTGTTGTTCATCCCTCTCCAAAGTGTGTTGTTTTTATCTCTCAAGTAGAGTTGTTGGTTTGTTGTTTATTCAACTCTTTTGTGTTTTGTTTGACTCTGAAGTAGAGTTCTTCGTTCGTTATTTTATTACTCGTCTTGTGTGTTGTTTAAATCTCAAATTGACTTCGCCGTTGTATTTATCTCACTTCTTTATTGTTTAGTTTAACTCTAGACTAGAATTTTACATTTGTTCTTTAACCCACACATTATGTATGTGGTTTAACACTCAAGTAGAGTTCTTCGTTTGTTATATTCTTACTCCTTCTGTGCATTGTTTAAATCTCGAATAGACTTCTTCATTCGACATTATCCCACTCCTTTAGTGTGTTGTTTAACTCTCAAGTAGAGTTATTCGTTTGTTGTTCATCCCTCTCCAAAGTGTGTTGTTTTTATCTCTCAAGTAGTGTTGTTGGTTTGTTGTATATTCAACTCCTTTTGTGTTTTGTTTAACTCTCAAGTAGAGTTCTTCGTTCATTATTTTATTACTCCTCTTGTGTGTTGTTTAAATCTCAAATTGACTTCGCCGTTTGTAATTATCTCACTTCTTTATTGTTTTGTTCAACTCTAGACTAGAATTTTACATTTGTTGTTTAACCCACTCATTATGTGTGTGGTTTAACACTCAAGTAGAGTTCTTCGTTTGTTATACTCTTACTCATTATGTGCATTGTTTAAATCTCGAATAGACTTCTTCATTCGACATTATCCCACTCCTTTAGTGTGTTGTTTAACTCTCAAGTAGAGTTATTCGTTTGTTGTTCATCCCTCTCCAAAGTGTGTTGTTTTTATCTCTCAAGTAGTGTTGTTGGTTTGTTGTATATTCAACTCCTTTTGTGTTTTGTTTAACTCTCAAGTAGAGTTCTTCGTTCATTATTTTATTACTTCTCTTGTGTGTTGTTTAAATCTCAAATTGACTTCGCCGTTTGTAATTATCTCACTTCTTTATTGTTTTGTTCAACTCTAGACTAGAATTTTACATTTGTTGTTTAACCCACTCATTATGTGTGTGGTTTAACACTCAAGTAGAGTTCTTCGTTTGTTATACTCTTACTCCTTCTGTGCATTGTTTAAATCTCGAATAGACTTCTTCATTCGACATTATCCCCTCCTTTAGTGTGTTGTTTAACTCTCAAGTAGAGTTATTCGTTTGTTGTTCATCCCTCTCCAAAGTGTGTTGTTTTTATCTCTCAAGTAGAGTTGTTGGTTTGTTGTTTATTCAACTCCTTTTGTGTTTTGTTTAACTCTCAAGTAGAGTTCTTCGTTCGTTATTTTATTACTCCTCTTGTGTGTTGTTTAAATCTCAAATTGACTTCTCCGTTTGTAATTATCTCACTTCTTTATTGTTTTGTTTAACTCTAGACTAGAATTTTACATTTGTTGTTTAACCCACTCATTATGTGTGTGGTTTAACACTCAAGTAGAGTTCTTCGTTTGTTATACTCTTACTCCTTATGTGCATTGTTTAAATGTCTAATAGACTTCTTCGTTAGACATTATGCCACTCCTTTAGTGAGTTGTTTAACTCTCAAGTAGAGTTATTTGTTTGTTGTTCATCCCTCTCCAAACTGTCTTCTTTTTATCTCTCAAGTAGAGTTGTTGATTTGTTGTTTATTCAACTCCATTTGTGTTTTGTTTAACTCTCAAGTAGAGTTCTTCGTTCGTTATTTTATTACTCCTCTTGTGTGTTGTTTAAATCTCAAATTGACTTCTCCGTTTGTAATTATCTAACTTCTTTATTGTTTTGTTTAACTCTAGACTAGAATTTTACATTTGTTGTTTAACCCACTCATTATGTGTGTTGTTTAACACTCAAGTAGAGTTCTTCGTTTGTTATACTCTTACTCCTTCTGTGCATTGTTTAAGTTAAGGTAAGGGCGATAAGGGCTCTCGTGGTCCAAAATCAAACAAATAGGAATTCGACATTATCCCACTCCTTTAGTGTGTTGTTTAACTCTCAAGTAGAGTTATTCGTTTGTTGTTCATCCCT
This sequence comes from Plantago major, assembly GCA_026545765.1. Lineage (NCBI taxonomy): Eukaryota > Viridiplantae > Streptophyta > Magnoliopsida > Lamiales > Plantaginaceae > Plantago > Plantago major. The sequence goes on along the minus strand of CM048839.1, from coordinate 66,406,727 downwards.
CTCCAAAGTGTGTTGTTTTTATCTCTCAAGTAGAGTTGTTGGTTTGTTGTTTATTCAACTCTTTTGTGTTTTGTTTGACTCTGAAGTAGAGTTCTTCGTTCGTTATTTTATTACTCGTCTTGTGTGTTGTTTAAATCTCAAATTGACTTCGCCGTTTGTATTTATCTCACTTCTTTATTGTTTAGTTTAACTCTAGACTAGAATTTTACATTTGTTCTTTAACCCACACATTATGTATGTGGTTTAACACTCAAGTAGAGTTCTTCGTTTGTTATATTCTTACTCCTTCTGTGCATTGTTTAAATCTCGAATAGACTTCTTCATTCGACATTATCCCACTCCTTTAGTGTGTTGTTTAACTCTCAAGTAGAGTTATTCGTTTGTTGTTCATCCCTCTCCAAAGTGTGTTGTTTTTATCTCTCAAGTAGTGTTGTTGGTTTGTTGTATATTCAACTCCTTTTGTGTTTTGTTTAACTCTCAAGTAGAGTTCTTCGTTCATTATTTTATTACTTCTCTTGTGTGTTGTTTAAATCTCAAATTGACTTCGCCGTTTGTAATTATCTCACTTCTTTATTGTTTTGTTCAACTCTAGACTAGAATTTTACATTTGTTGTTTAACCCACTCATTATGTGTGTGGTTTAACACTCAAGTAGAGTTCTTCGTTTGTTATACTCTTACTCCTTCTGTGCATTGTTTAAATCTCGAATAGACTTCTTCATTCGACATTATCCCACTCCTTTAGTGTGTTGTTTAACTCTCAAGTAGAGTTATTCGTTTGTTGTTCATCCCTCTCCAAAGTGTGTTGTTTTTATCTCTCAAGTAGTGTTGTTGGTTTGTTGTATATTCAACTCCTTTTGTGTTTTGTTTAACTCTCAAGTAGAGTTCTTCGTTCATTATTTTATTACTTCTCTTGTGTGTTGTTTAAATCTCAAATTGACTTCGCCGTTTGTAATTATCTCACTTCTTTATTGTTTTGTTCAACTCTAGACTAGAATTTTACATTTGTTGTTTAACCCACTCATTATGTGTGTGGTTTAACACTCAAGTAGAGTTCTTCGTTTGTTATACTCTTACTCCTTCTGTGCATTGTTTAAATCTCGAATAGACTTCTTCATTCGACATTATCCCACTCCTTTAGTGTGTTGTTTAACTCTCAAGTAGAGTTATTCGTTTGTTGTTCATCCCTCTCCAAAGTGTGTTGTTTTTATCTCTCAAGTAGAGTTGTTGGTTTGTTGTTTATTCAACTCCTTTTGTGTTTTGTTTAACTCTCAAGTAGAGTTCTTCGTTATTTTATTACTCCTCTTGTGTGTTGTTTAAATCTCAAATTGACTTCTCCGTTTGTAATTATCTCACTTCTTTATTGTTTTGTTTAACTCTAGACTAGAATTTTACATTTGTTGTTTAACCCACTCATTATGTGTGTGGTTTAACACTCAAGTAGAGTTCTTCGTTTGTTATACTCTTACTCCTTCTGTGCATTGTTTAAATGTCTAATAGACTTCTTCGTTTGACATTATGCCACTCCTTTAGTGAGTTGTTTAACTCTCAAGTAGAGTTATTTGTTTGTTGTTCATCCCTCTCCAAACTGTCTTCTTTTTATCTCTCAAGTAGAGTTGTTGATTTGTTGTTTATTCAACTCCATTTGTGTTTTGTTTAACTCTCAAGTAGAGTTCTTCGTTCGTTATTTTATTACTCCTCTTGTGTGTTGTTTAAATCTCAAATTGACTTCTCCGTTTGTAATTATCTCACTTCTTTATTGTTTTGTTTAACTCTAGACTAGAATTTTACATTTGTTGTTTAACCCACTCATTATGTGTGTGGTTTAACACTCAAGTAGAGTTCTTCGTTTGTTATACTCTTACTCCTTCTGTGCATTGTTTAAGTTAAGGTAAGGGCGATAAGGGCTCTCGTGGTCCAGAATCAAACAAATAGGAATTCGACATTATCCCACTCCTTTAGTGTGTTGTTTAACTCTCAAGTAGAGTTATTCGTTTGTTGTTCATCCCTCTCCAAAGTGTGTTGTTTTTATCTCTCAAGTAGAGTTGTTGGTTTGTTGTTTATTCAACTCTTTTGTGTTTTGTTTAACTCTCAAGTAGAGTTCTTCGTTCGTTATTTTATTACTCCTCTTGTGTGTTGTTTAAATCTCAAATTGACTTCGCCGTTTGTAATTATCTCACTTCTTTATTGTTTAGTTTAACTCTAGACTAGAATTTTACATTTGTTCTTTAACCCACACATTATGTATGTGGTTTAACACTCAAGTAGAGTTCTTCGTTTGTTATATTCTTACTCCTTCTGTGCATTGTTTAAATCTCGAATAGACTTCTTCATTCGACATTATCCCACTCCTTTAGTGTGTTGTTTAACTCTCAAGTAGAGTTATTCGTTTGTTGTTCATCCCTCTCCAAAGTGTGTTGTTTTTATCTCTCAAGTAGAGTTGTTGGTTTGTTGTTTATTCAACTCCTTTTGTGTTTTGTTTAACTCTCAAGTAGAGTTCTTCGTTCATTATTTTATTACTTCTCTTGTGTGTTGTTTAAATCTCAAATTGACTTCGCCGTTTGTAATTATCTCACTTCTTTATTGTTTTGTTCAACTCTAGACTAGAATTTTACATTTGTTGTTTAACCCACTCATTATGTGTGTGGTTTAACACTCAAGTAGAGTTCTTCGTTTGTTATACTCTTACTCCTTCTGTGCATTGTTTAAATCTCGAATAGACTTCTTCATTCGACATTATCCCACTCCTTTAGTGTGTTGTTTAACTCTCAAGTAGAGTTATTCGTTTGTTGTTCATCCCTCTCCAAAGTGTGTTGTTTTTATATCTCAAGTAGAGTTGTTGGTTTGGTTTTTATTCAACTCCTTTTGTGTTTTGTTTAACTCTCAAGTAGAGTTCTTGGTTCGTTATTTTATTACTCCTCTTGTGTGTTGTTTCAATCTCAAATTGACTTCTCCGTTTGTAATTATCTAACTTCTTTATTGTTTTGTTTAACTCTAGACTAGAATTTTACATTTGTTGTTTAACCCACTCATTATGTGTGTTATTTAACACTCAAGTAGAGTTCTTCGTTTGTTATACTCTTAATCCTTCTGTGCATTGTTTAAATCTCGAATAGACTTCTTCATTCGAATTATCCCACTCCTTTAGTGTGTTGTTTAACTCTCAAGTAGAGTTATTCGTTTGTTGTTCATCCCTCTCCAAAGTGTGTTGTTTTTATCTCTCAAGTAGAGTTGTTCGTTTGTTGATCATCCCTCTCCAAAGTGTGTTGTTTTTATTTTTTTTTTTTCATAAATAGAGCATATATTAATAAAAGTAAAAGTGTACAAAGCGTAAAAGTAGAGATTACAATGGAACCCACAGGCGGGTTACAACGCGAAACAAGTGAAACAAACAAAGAAACAAAAATAACATAACCCGGGATCAAGGTGATCCATGGTTGCAACCGCGGGCCTCGTTAAACCCAGTCATGGAAAAACCCGATTGGGAAAAACCCATGGCTGGGAAAAAAATGCTGGCGTTAGCGTTATGAAACCTATAATAAGGTAAACCGTACATGTCCCTATGTATGTGAGGTCGAATGACATCCAAAGGAGAAGTCCAGAAACCCTCCAGATCCAACTTTGAGAGAGCATCAGCGACCGTGTTGCCTTCACGAAAAATATGAGACACCCGAAAATCCATGTCACGCATATGAGAGAGAGTCAATAGTCAACGGTTCCGGAATTTCCATGGGACCGAGTTAGTACCCGCGGAGAGCAAATTCGCTACATAAGTAGAATCTCCAACCAAATCTTATTCGATACAGGTGTGAGCGATTCAATGCCAATCATAACGCAAGTAACTCGGCTTCAAAAGCATAAAGCGTACCGGTGATTTACAAAGCAACCCATCACGGTACCATTTGAATCTCTAAAAACCCGGCCTTGATAGAGGGCAGGGGCGGCAGAGAACTTCCATCCGTGTTGCATTTAATCCATCCCGGGAGAGGGGGATACCATCGGACCTCAATGATATCTCGTGACTTAGGCGGGCACCCTTGAATACGAAAAGAATGAAGGACTTGTAAATCAACTTGATTATTAGCCATAGAACCAAGAGGGTGGGAATTAGCCTCGCCTACAAGACTCCAATCGAAGCAAAATAGAATGCTGAAGCAGAACACCATCAAATAAGCAGCGATTGCAGCGATCCAAAGCACCCAAATGCCCGTCACAAAGGCAAGACGCCACAAAGAGAGAATCTGAGAGCTAAAATGTTGACCCATGGCATATAACAGAAGCTCTCCAAAACTAAAGCAATCTCGAAAAGGAACCTGGAAAAGATCAAATAGAGTATGCGGATAGTCCGAGTGAGCGGACAAGAGACGATAAATGGTCACGGCAATCCATAGCGACATAGCAAAAAACACACGAAGGACCAACAAAACGAGCCCGCGGTTTCTCAATAGTTGGAAGAACACCATAAATAGCCTTCAAGCTGTGATAGAAACGACGGGGTGGGATAAAGGAGCCCATATCCAAGATCCCGGTCAATCTTAAGGAAGCGGCGTCAAAGGTGATAGGCTTTCTTGGTAGAAATCGAACCGTCTAGAGATTCGGTCCGGATCTGAGTATCGAGAACCGGATGGAGCGGATGATAGGAGAGAATGTCGAGTAACATCTGGAAAAGCCATCTGGAACCCATCCAAAAGAAACCAACCGGTGAGTCCATACTCAGAAATAGGGAACTCGAAGTGATGCCGAAGATGAATAGGAATACCAATTATGTCCGCAATACTGTAGCCAAGCCAATCATCAAGCCAGAAACGTAGCTGAGAGCCTTGACACGCTAACCATCTAGACTTGGATTGAAGTGTGGGGAAACAATCCTTAAATCCAAACCAAATCGAGTAGAGTTGTTGGTTTGTTGTTTATTTAACTCCTTTTGTGTTTTGTTTAACTCTCAAGTAGAGTTCTTCGTTCGTTATTTTATTACTCCTCTTGTGTGTTGTTTAAATCTCAAATTGACTTCTCCGTTTGTAATTATCTCACTTCTTTATTGTTTTGTTTAACTCTAGACTAGAATTTTACATTTGTTGTTTAACCCACTCATTATGTGTGTGGTTTAACACTCAAGTAGAGTTCTTCGTTTGTTATACTCTTACTCCTTATGTGCATTGTTTAAATGTCTAATAGACTTCTTCGTTTGACATTATGCCACTCCTTTAGTGAGTTGTTTAACTCTCAAGTAGAGTTATTTGTTTGTTGTTCATCCCTCTCCAAACTGTCTTCTTTTTATCTCTCAAGTAGAGTTGTTGATTTGTTGTTTATTCAACTCCATTTGTGTTTTGTTTAACTCTCAAGTAGAGTTCTTCGTTCGTTATTTTATTACTCCTCTTGTGTGTTGTTTAAATCTCAAATTGACTTCACTGTTTGTAATTATCTGACTTCTTTATTGTTTTGTTTAACTCTAGACTAGAATTTTACATTTGTTGTTTAACCCACTCATTATGTGTGTGGTTTAACACTAAAGTAGAGTTCTTCGTTTGTTATACTCTTACTCCTTATGTGCATTGTTTAAATCTCGAATAGACTTCTTCATTCGACATTATCCCACTCCTTTAGTGTGTTGTTTAACTCTCAAGTAGAGTTATTCGTTTGTTGTTCATCCCTCTCCAAAGTGTCTTGTTTATGTCGCTCAAATAGAGTTGTTCGTTTGTTGTTTATTCAATTCCTTTTGTGTTTTGTTTAACTCTCAAGTAGAGTTCTTCGTTCGTTATTTTATTACTCCTCTTGTGTGTTGTTTAAATCTCAAATTGACTTCTCCGTTTGTAATTATCTCACTTCTTTATTGTTTTGTTTAACTCTAGACTAGAATTTTACATTTGTTGTTTAACCCACTCATTATGTGTGTGGTTTAACACTTTCAGTAAGTTCTTCGTTTGTTATACTCTTACTCCTTCTGTGCATTGTTTAAATCTCGAATAAACTTCTTCATTCGACATTATCCCACTCCTTTAGTGTGTTGTTTAACTCTCAAGTAGAGTTATTCGTTTGTTGATCATCCCTCTCCAAAGTGTGTTGTTTTTATCTCTCAAGTAGAGTTGTTGGTTTGTTGTTTATTTAACTCCTTTTGTGTTTTGTTTAACTCTCAAGTAGAGTTCTTCGTTCGTTATTTTATTACTCCTCTTGTGTTGTTTAAATCTCAAATTGACTTCTCCGTTTGTAATTATCTCACTTCTTTATTGTTTTGTTTAACTCTAGACTAGAATTTTACATTTGTTGTTTAACCCACTCATTATGTGTGTGGTTTAACACTCAAGTAGAGTTCTTCGTTTGTTATTCTCTTACTCCTTATGTGCATTGTTTAAATCTCGAATAGACTTCTTCATTCGACATTATCCCACTCCTTTAGTGTGTTGTTTAACTCTCAAGTAGAGTTATTCGTTTGTTGATCATCCCTCTCCAAAGTGTGTTGTTTTTATCTCTCAAGTAGAGTTGTTGGTTTGTTGTTTATTCAACTCCTTTTGTGTTTTGTTTAACTCTCAAGTAGAGTTCTTCGTTCGTTATTTTATTACTCCTCTTGTGTGTTGTTTAAATCTCAAATTGACTTCTCCGTTTGTAATTATCTCACTTCTTTATTGTTTTGTTTAACTCTAGACTAGAATTTTACATTTGTTGTTTAACCCACTCATTATGTGTGTGGTTTAACACTCAAGTAGAGTTCTTCGTTTGTTATACTCTTACTCCTTATGTGCATTGTTTAAATCTCGAATAGACTTCTTCATTCGACATTATCCCACTCCTTTAGTGTGTTGTTTAACTCTCAAGTAGAGTTATTCGTTTGTTGTTCATCCCTCTCCAAAGTGTGTTGTTTAACTCTCAAGTAGAGTTGTTGGTTTGTTGTTTATTCAACTCCATTTGTGTTTTGTTTAACTCTCAAGTAGAGTTCTTCGTTCGTTATTTTATTACTCCTCTTGTGTGTTGTTTAAATCTCAAATTGACTTCTCCGTTTGTAATTATCTCACTTCTTTATTGTTTTGTTTAACTCTAGACTAGAATTTTACATTTGTTGTTTAACCCACTCATTATGTGTGTGGTTTAACACTCAAGTAGAGTTCTTCGTTTGTTATACTCTTACTCCTTCTGTGCATTGTTTAAATCTCGAATAGACTTCTTCATTCGACATTATCCCACTCCTTTAGTGTGTTGTTTAACTCTCAAGTAGAGTTATTCGTTTGTTGTTCATCCCTCTCCAAAGTGTGTTGTTTTTATCTCTCCAAAGAGTGTTGTTTTTTATTCAACTCCATTTGTGTTTTGTTTAACTCTCAAGTAGAGTTCTTCGTTCGTTATTTTATTACTCCTCTTGTGTGTTGTTTAAATCTCAAATTGACTTCTCCGTTTGTAATTATCTCACTTCTTTATTGTTTTGTTTAACTCTAGACTAGAATTTTACATTTGTTGTTTAACCCACTCATTATGTGTGTGGTTTAACACTCAAGTAGAGTTCTTCGTTTGTTATACTCTTACTCCTTACTTGCAATGTTTAAATCTCGAATAGACTTCTTCATTCGACATTATCCCACTCCTTTAGTGTGTTGTTTAACTCTCAAGTAGAGTTATTCGTTTGTTGATCATCCCTCTCCAAAGTGTGTTGTTTTTATCTCTCAAGTAGAGTTGTTGGTTTGTTGTTTATTTAACTCCTTTTGTGTTTTGTTTAACTCTCAAGTAGAGTTCTTCGTTCGTTATTTTATTACTCCTCTTGTGTGTTGTTTAAATCTCAAATTGACTTCTCCGTTTGTAATTATCTCACTTCTTTATTGTTTTGTTTAACTCTAGACTAGAATTTTACATTTGTTGTTTACCCACTCATTATGTGTGTGGTTTAACACTCAAGTAGAGTTCTTCGTTTGTTATTCTCTTACTCCTACATGCATTGTTTAAATCTCGAATAGACTTCTTCATTCGACATTATCCCATTCCTTTAGTGTGTTGTTTAACTCTCAAGTAGAGTTATTCGTTTGTTGTTCATCCCTCTCCAAAGTGTGTTGTTTTTATCTCTCAAGTAGAGTTGTTGGTTTATTGTTTATTCAACTCCATTTGTGTTTTGTTTAACTCTCAAGTAGAGTTCTTCGTTCGTTATTTTATTACTCCTCTTGTGTGTTGTTTAAATCTCAAATTGACTTCTCCGTTTGTAATTATCTCACTTCTTTATTGTTTTGTTTAACTCTAGACTAGAATTTTACATTTGTTGTTTAACCCACTCATTATGTGTGTGGTTTAACACTCAAGTAGAGTTCTTCGTTTGTTATACTCTTACTCCATATGTGCATTGTTTAAATGTCTAATAGACTTCTTCGTTTGACATTATGCCACTCCTTTAGTGAGTTGTTTAACTCTCAAGTAGAGTTATTTGTTTCTTGTTCATCCCTCTCCAAACTGTCTTCTTTTTATCTCTCAAGTAGAGTTGTTGATTTGTTGTTTATTCAACTCCTTTTGTGTTTTGTTTAACTCTCAAGTAGAGTTCTTCGTTCGTTATTTTATTACTCCTCTTGTGTGTTGTTTAAATCTCAAATTTACTTCACTGTTTGTAATTATCTGACTTCTTTATTGTTTTGTTTAACTCTAGACTAGAATTTTACATTTGTTGTTTAACCCACTCATTATGTGTGTGGTTTAACACTCAAGTAGAGTTCTTCGTTTGTTATACTCTTACTACTTCTGTGCATTGTTTAAATCTCGACTAGACTTCTTCATTCGACATTATCCTACTCCTTTAGTGTGTTGTTTAACTCTCAAGTAGAGTTATTCGTTTGTTGTTCATCCCTCTCCAAAGTGTGTTGTTTTTATCTCTCAAGTAGAGTTGTTGGTTTATTGTTTATTCAACTCCATTTGTGTTTTGTTTAACTCTCAAGTAGAGTTCTTCGTTCGTTATTTTATTACTCTCTTGTGTGTCGTTTAAATCTCAAATTGACTTCTCCGTTTGTAATTATCTCACTTCTTTATTGTTTTGTTTAACTCTAGACTAGAATTTTACATTTGTTGTTTAACCCACTCATTATGTGTGTGGTTTAACACTCAAGTAGAGTTCTTCGTTTGTTATACTCTTACTCCTTATGTGCATTGTTTAAATCTCGAATAGACTTCTTCATTCGACATTATCCCACTCCTTTAGTGTGTTGTTTAACTCTTAAGTAGAGTTATTCGTTTGTTGATCATCCCTCTCCAAAGTGTGTTGTTTTTATCTCTCAAGTAGAGTTGTTGGTTTATTGTTTATTCAACTCCATTTGTGTTTTGTTTAACTCTCAAGTAGAGTTCTTCGTTCGTTATTTTATTACTCTCTTGTGTGTCGTTTAAATCTCAAATTGACTTCTCCGTTTGTAATTATCTCACTTCTTTATTGTTTTGTTTAACTCTAGACTAGAATTTTACATTTGTTGTTTAACCCACTCATTATGTGTGTGGTTTAACACTCAAGTAGAGTTCTTCGTTTGTTATACTCTTACTCCTTCTGTGCATTGTTTAAATCTCGAATAGACTTCTTCATTCGACATTATCCCACTCCTTTAGTGTGTTGTTTAACTCTTAAGTAGAGTTATTCGTTTGTTGATCATCCCTCTCCAAAGTGTGTTGTTTTTATCTCTCAAGTAGAGTTGTTGGTTTGTTGTTTATTTAACTCCTTTTGTGTTTTGTTTAACTCTCAAGTAGAGTTCTTCGTTCGTTATTTTATTACTCCTCTTGTGTGTTGTTTAAATCTCAAATTGACTTCTCCGTTTGTAATTATCTCACTTCTTTATTGTTTTGTTTAACTCTAGACTAGAATTTTACATTTGTTGTTTAACCCACTCATTATGTGTGTGGTTTAACACTCAAGTAGAGTTCTTCGTTTGTTATACTCTTACTCCTTATGTGCATTGTTTAAATGTCTAATAGACTTCTTCGTTTGACATTATGCCACTCCTTTAGTGAGTTGTTTAACTCTCAAGTAGAGTTATTCGTTTGTTGTTCATCCCTCTCCAAAGTGTGTTGTTTTTATCTCTCAAGTAGAGTTGTTGGTTTATTGTTTATTCAACTCCATTTGTGTTTTGTTTAACTCTCAAGTAGAGTTCTTCGTTCGTTATTTTATTACTCTCTTGTGTGTCGTTTAAATCTCAAATTGACTTCTCCGTTTGTAATTATCTCACTTCTTTATTGTTTTGTTTAACTCTAGACTAGAATTTTACATTTGTTGTTTAACCCACTCATTATGTGTGTGGTTTAACACTCAAGTAGAGTTCTTCGTTTGTTATACTCTTACTCCTTCTGTGCATTGTTTAAATCTCGAATAGACTTCTTCATTCGACATTATCCCACTCCTTTAGTGTGTTATTTAACTCTTAAGTAGAGTTATTCGTTTGTTGTTCATCCCTCTCCAAAGTGTGTTGTTTTTATCTCTCAAGTAGAGTTGTTGGTTTGTTGTTTATTCAACTCCTTTTGTGTTTTGTTTAACTCTCAAGTAGAGTTCTTCGTTCGTTATTTTATTACTCCTCTTGTGTGTTGTTTAAATCTCAAATTGACTTCTCCGTTTGTAATTATCTCACTTCTTTATTGTTTTGTTTAACTCTAGACTAGAATTTTACATTTGTTGTTTAACCCACTCATTATGTGTGTGGTTTAACACTCAAGTAGAGTTCTTCGTTTGTTATACTCTTACTCCTTATGTGCATTGTTTAAATGTCTAATAGACTTCTTCGTTTGACATTATGCCACTCCTTTAGTGAGTTGTTTAACTCTCAAGTAGAGTTATTCGTTTGTTGTTCATCCCTCTCCAAAGTGTGTTGTTTTTATCTCTCAAGTAGAGTTGTTGGTTTGTTGTTTATTCAACTCCATTTGTGTTTTGTTTAACTCTCAAGTAGAGTTCTTCGTTCGTTATTTTATTACTCTCTTGTGTGTCGTTTAAATCTCAAATTGACTTCTCCGTTTGTAATTATCTCACTTCTTTATTGTTTTGTTTAACTCTAGACTAGAATTTTACATTTGTTGCTTACCCACTCATTATGTGTGTTGTTTAACACTCAAGTAGAGTTCTTCGTTTGTTATACTCTTACTCCTTCTGTGCATTGTTTAAATCTCGAATAGACTTCTTCATTCGACATTATCCCACTCCTTTAGTGTGTTGTTTAACTCTCAAGTAGAGTTATTCGTTTGTTGTTCATCCCTCCAAAGTGTGTTGTTTTTATCTCTCAAGTAGAGTTGTTGGTTTATTGTTTATTCAACTCCATTTGTGTTTTGTTTAACTCTCAAGTAGAGTTCTTCGTTCGTTATTTTATTACTCCTCTTGTGTGTCGTTTAAATCTCAAATTGACTTCTCCGTTTGTAATTATCTCACTTCTTTATTGTTTTGTTTAACTCTAGACTAGAATTTTACATTTGTTGTTTAACCCACTCATTATGTGTGTGGTTTAACACTCAAGTAGAGTTCTTCGTTTGTTATACTCTTACTCCATATGTGCATTGTTTAAATGTCTAATAGACTTCTTCGTTAGACATTATGCCACTCCTTTAGTGAGTTGTTTAACTCTCAAGTAGAGTTATTCGTTTGTTGTTCATCCCTCTCCAAAGTGTGTTGTTTTTATCTCTCAAGTAGAGTTGTTGGTTTATTGTTTATTCAACTCCATTTGTGTTTTGTTTAACTCTCAAGTAGAGTTCTTCGTTCGTTATTTTATTACTCCTCTTGTGTGTCGTTTAAATCTCAAATTGACTTCTCCGTTTGTAATTATCTCACTTCTTTATTGTTTTGTTTAACTCTAGACTAGAATTTTACATTTGTTGCTTACCCACTCATTATGTGTGTTGTTTAACACTCAAGTAGAGTTCTTCGTTTGTTATACTCTTACTCCTTCTGTGCATTGTTTAAATCTCGAATAGACTTCTTCATTCGACATTATCCCACTCCTTTAGTGTGTTGTTTAACTCTCAAGTAGAGTTATTCGTTTGTTGTTCATCCCTCTCCAAAGTGTGTTGTTTTTATCTCTCAAGTAGAGTTGTTGGTTTATTGTTTATTCAACTCCATTTGTGTTTTGTTTAACTCTCAAGTAGAGTTCTTCGTTCGTTATTTTATTACTCCTCTTGTGTGTCGTTTAAATCTCAAATTGACTTCTCCGTTTGTAATTATCTCACTTCTTTATTGTTTTATTTAACTCTAGACTAGAATTTTACATTTGTTGTTTAACCCACTCATTATGTGTGTGGTTTAACGCTCAAGTAGAGTTCTTCGTTTGTTATACTCTTACTCCTTCTGTGCATTGTTTAAATCTCGAATAGACTTCTTCATTCGACATTATCCCACTCCTTTAGTGTGTTGTTTAACTCTTAAGTAGAGTTATTCGTTTGTTGATCATCCCTCTCCAAAGTGTGTTGTTTTTATCTCTCAAGTAGAGTTGTTGGTTTGTTGTTTATTCAACTCCTTTTGTGTTTTGTTTAACTCTCAAGTAGAGTTCTTCGTTCGTTATTTTATTACTCCTCTTGTGTGTTGTTTAAATCTCAAATTGACTTCTCCGTTTGTAATTATCTCACTTCTTTATTGTTTTGTTTAACTCTAGACTAGAATTTTACATTTGTTGTTTACCCACTCATTATGTGTGTTGTTTAACACTCAAGTAGAGTTCTTCGTTTGTTATACTCTTACTCCTTCTGTGCATTGTTTAAATCTCGAATAGACTTCTTCATTCGACATTATCCCACTCCTTTTGTGTGTTGTTTAACTCTCAAGTAGAGTTATTCATTTGTTGTTCATCCCTCTCCAAAGTGTCTTGTTTTTATCTCTCAAGTAGAGTTGTTGGTTTGTTGTTTATTCAACTCCATTTGTGTTTTGTTTAACTCTCAAGTAGAGTTCTTCGTTCGTTATTTTATTACTCCTCTTGTGTGTCGTTTAAATCTCAAATTGACTTCTCCGTTTGTAATTATCTCACTTCTTTATTGTTTTGTTTAACTCTAGACTAGAATTTTACATTTGTTGTTTAACCCACTCATTATGTGTGTGGTTTAACACTCAAGTAGAGTTCTTCGTTTGTTATACTCTTACTCCTTATGTGCATTGTTTAAATGTCTAATAGACTTCTTCGTTTGACATTATGCCACTCCTTTAGTGAGTTGTTTAACTCTCAAGTAGAGTTATTTGTTTGTTGTTCATCCCTCTCCAAACTGTCTTCTTTTTATCTCTCAAGTAGAGTTGTTGATTTGTTGTTTATTCAACTCCATTTGTGTTTTGTTTAACTCTCAAGTAGAGTTCTTCGTTCGTTATTTTATTACTCCTCTTGTGTGTTGTTTACATCTCAAATTTACTTCACTGTTTGTAATTATCTGACTTCTTTATTGTTTTGTTTAACTCTAGACTAGAATTTTACATTTGTTGTTTAACCCACTCATTGTGTGTGTGGTTTACCACTCAAGTAGAGTTCTTCGTTTGTTATACTCTTACTACTTCTGTGCATTGTTTAAATCTCGAATAGACTTCTTCATTCGACATTATCCCACTCCTTTAGTGTGTTGTTTAACTCTCAAGTAGAGTTATTCGTTTGTTGTTCATCCCTCTCCAAAGTGTGTTGTTTTTATCTCTCAAGTAGAGTTGTTGGTTTATTGTTTATTCAACTCCATTTGTGTTTTGTTTAACTCTCAAGTAGAGTTCTTCGTTCGTTATTTTATTACTCTCTTGTGTGTCGTTTAAATCTCAAATTGACTTCTCCGTTTGTAATTATCTCACTTCTTTATTGTTTTGTTTAACTCTAGACTAGAATTTTACATTTGTTGTTTAACCCACTCATTATGTGTGTGGTTTAACACTCAAGTAGAGTTCTTCGTTTGTTATACTCTTACTCCTTCTGTGCATTGTTTAAATCTCGAATAGACTTCTTCATTCGACATTATCCCACTCCTTTAGTGTGTTGTTTAACTCTCAAGTAGAGTTATTCGTTTGTTGATCATCCCTCTCCAAAGTGTGTTGTTTTTATCTCTCAAGTAGAGTTGTTGGTTTGTTGTTTATTTAACTCCTTTTGTGTTTTGTTTAACTCTCAAGTAAAGTTCTTCGTTCGTTATTTTATTACTCCTCTTGTGTGTTGTTTAAATCTCAAATTGACTTCTCCGTTTGTAATTATCTCACTTCTTTATTGTTTTGTTTAACTCTAGACTAGAATTTTACATTTGTTGTTTACCCACTCATTATGTGTGTTGTTTAACACTCAAGTAGAGTTCTTCGTTTGTTATACTCTTACTCCTTCTGGGCATTGTTTAAATCTCGAATAGACTTCTTCATTCGACATTATCCCACTCCTTTAGTGTGTTGTTTAACTCTCAAGTAGAGTTATTCGTTTGTTGTTCATCCCTCTCCAAAGTGTGTTGTTTTTATCTCTCAAGTAGAGTTGTTGGTTTATTGTTTATTCAACTCCATTTGTGTTTTGTTTAACTCTCAAGTAGAGTTCTTCGTTCGTTATTTTATTACTCCTCTTGTGTGTCGTTTAAATCTCAAATTCACTTCTCCGTTTGTAATTATCTCACTTCTTTATTGTTTTGTTTAACTCTAGACTAGAATTTTACATTTGTTGTTTAACCCACTCATTATGTGTGTGGTTTAACACTCAAGTAGAGTTCTTCGTTTGTTATACTCTTACTCCTTATGTGCATTGTTTAAATGTCTAATAGACTTCTTCGTTTGACATTATGCCACTCCTTTAGTGAGTTGTTTAACTCTCAAGTAGAGTTATTCGTTTGTTGTTCATCCCTCTCCAAAGTGTGTTGTTTTTATCTCTCAAGTAGAGTTGTTGGTTTGTTGTTTATTCAACTCCATTTGTGTTTTGTTTAACTCTCAAGTAGAGTTCTTCGTTCGTTATTTTATTACTCTCTTGTGTGTCGTTTAAATCTCAAATTGACTTCTCCGTTTGTAATTATCTCACTTCTTTATTGTTTTGTTGAACTCTAGACTAGAATTTTACATTTGTTGCTTACCCACTCATTATGTGTGTTGTTTAACACTCAAGTAGCGTTCTTCGTTTGTTATACTCTTACTCCTTCTGGGCATTGTTTAAATCTCGAATAGACTTCTCCGTTTGTAATTATCTCACTTCTTTATTGTTTTGTTTAACTCTAGACTAGAATTTTACATTTGTTGTTTAACCCACTCATTATGTGTGTGGTTTAACACTCAAGTAGAGTTCTTCGTTTGTTATACTCTTACTCCTTATGTGCATTGTTTAAATGTCTAATAGACTTCTTCGTTTGACATTATGCCACTCCTTTAGTGAGTTGTTTAACTCTCAAGTAGAGTTATTCGTTTGTTGTTCATCCCTCTCCAAAGTGTGTTGTTTTTATCTCTCAAGTAGAGTTGTTGGTTTATTGTTTATTCAACTCCATTTGTGTTTTGTTTAACTCTCAAGTAGAGTTCTTCGTTCGTTATTTTATTACTCTCTTGTGTGTCGTTTAAATCTCAAATTGACTTCTCCGTTTGTAATTATCTCACTTCTTTATTGTTTTGTTTAACTCTAGACTAGAATTTTACATTTGTTGCTTACCCACTCATTATGTGTGTTGTTTAACACTCAAGTAGAGTTCATCGTTTGTTATACTCTTACTCCTTCTGGGCATTGTTTAAATCTCGAATAGACTTCTTCATTCGACATTATCCCACTCCTTTAGTGTGTTGTTTAACTCTCAAGTAGAGTTATTCGTTTGTTGTTCATCCCTCTCCAAAGTGTGTTGTTTTTATCTCTCAAGTAGAGTTGTTGGTTTATTGTTTATTCAACTCCATTTGTGTTTTGTTTAACTCTCAAGTAGAGTTCTTCGTTCGTTATTTTATTACTCCTCTTGTGTGTCGTTTAAATCTCAAATTGACTTCTCCGTTTGTAATTATCTCACTTCTTTATTGTTTTGTTTAACTCTAGACTAGAATTTTACATTTGTTGTTTAACCCACTCATTATGTGTGTGGTTTAACACTCAAGTAGAGTTCTTCGTTTGTTATACTCTTACTCCTTATGTGCATTGTTTAAATGTCTAATAGACTTCTTCGTTTGACATTATGCCACTCCTTTAGTGAGTTGTTTAACTCTCAAGTAGAGTTATTCGTTTGTTGTTCATCCCTCTCCAAAGTGTGTTGTTTTTATCTCTCAAGTAGAGTTGTTGGTTTATTGTTTATTCAACTCCATTTGTGTTTTGTTTAACTCTCAAGTAGAGTTCTTCGTTCGTTATTTTATTACTCTCTTGTGTGTCGTTTAAATCTCAAATTGACTTCTCCGTGATGACATGCTTGTGAAAAGCAAGACTGAAAAGGAACACGTCGAACACCTTACCAATTGTTTTTCTATTCTCCGGAAATACGGAATGAAGCTGAACCCTGAAAAGTGCACTTTCGGGGTGAAAGGAGGAAAATTCCTTGGTTACATGGTCACAGAAAGAGGCATCTGTGCTAACCCAGAGAAAATAAAGGCAATCATAGATCTACCACAGCCCAATACTGTCAATGAAGTTCAAAAGCTTCTAGGAAAGGTGATGGCATTGAGCCGTTTTATCTCAAGATCCGCGGAGAAGAACCTTCCCTTCTTTAAGATCTTACGAAAAGGAAATAAGTTCGAGTGGACAAAGGAGTGTGAAGAGGCCCCGGAAAACTTGAAAAAGTATCTCCTCTCGCCGCCCCTTTTGTCTAAACCCATGGAGGCTGAAACTCTTTACCTCTATTTGGCCACCACTATTGAAGCAATGAGTTCTGTACTGGTACGGATACAAGACAACGAGCATTTACCAATTTATTATTTGAGCAAAGCCCTTGCAGGCTCTGAGGCCAGATATGTCAAGGTTGAGAAGCTCGCCTTCGCACTGGTTTACACTACATGGAGACTGAAGCCTTACTTCAAGTCGCATCGGATTGTGGTCCTTACAAATGAGCCACTCAAACATGTCTTGGACAAACCGGATCAGTCTGGACGCCTGTCCAAATGAGCTATTGAGCTAAGTGAATATGATATTGGGTATCAAGCCCCATCTGCCAAGAAAGCGCAAGTTCTGGCCGACTTCCTGGTAGACTATCTAGAGAAAGCAGAAGAAGAGAGCGAAAACTCCCAGGAAAAGGCTAGTCATGTGGTGATAGCCCAAATCAAGGAATCAAAGGGAGAAAAAGAAGCAGAAGAGACACAAAGAGGTAGCATCCAACTTATGACTAATTATCACCAACCTATGGATGATTCACTAAGAGTAAGGCACATGTTTCTCTTGGACGAAGAACTCAATACCTCGACAACTGCATCTTCCAACAAGAAGCAGGAGGTTGAGAAAGCACTCACTCCCACTTCGGGAGGTAAGGAAAGAAACAAAGAATGTTGGACATTACAAGTGGACGGATCATCCACCGGACGGTTGGGAGGAATAGGAATTTTCCTTGAAAGTCCTGAAGGAGCCAAGCTAGAGTACGCCATCACCCTCAATTTTAAGGTGACGAACAACGAGGCCGAATATGAAGCACTTATCACCGGCCTAAGAATGGCGAAAGCCCTTTATGTAAAAAGGATCAAAGCCTACACAGACTTGCAGCTCGTACAATCTCAGTTCTCCGGGTCCTTTACCACCAAAGGACCTAACATGATCAAATACTTGGAGCTCCTCAAGAAAGAGGTTGAGCACTTTGAAGAATTTACTCTTGACCAATTTCACAGAGAATGGAACGAAAAAGCCGACGCCCTCTCCAAGTACGCCTCAGCTTTAGGAGCTTTGGACACAAGAAGTGTCATCCTAATGACCATTGGAATCCTCTCCGCAAACCCCAACGGATGATGCTTCTCTTGAGCACGAAAGAAAGCGGATGATCGATATATTCCGTTACCTCAAGGATGGTACTTTACTGTGGATCCTAGAGAGGCCAGAAGATTCAATGTCGAGCTAATGATACTTTATTCGAAGAAGATCTTTACAAAAGATCCTACGGAACTCACATGAGGTGCCTAGATCCTCAAGAAGTTTAAGCGTGATGGAAGAAATCCACGCCGGAAGTTGTGGAAGTCATTCTGGAGGAAGAACTTTGGCGCAAAAGATCATAAGACAAGGATACTATTGGCCAACTATTGACATAGACGCTGCCAACATCGCCCGCGCCTGTGAAGACTGCCAATACTATGCCAACATACCACACCACCCGACCAACCCTATGATTACGTCAATCATAGCATGCCCATTTGATCAATGGGGCATAGACATAGTTGGTCCCTTTCTGCGAGGAACACATCAAAAGATGTTCTTGATAGTGGCAGTAGAATACTTCACTAAGTGGGTCGAAGCTGAAGCAGTGTCAACCATCACAGAAAGGTGGTTGGACATTCATCCGGAAGAACATCATCCGGTTTGACTCCCACGAGTGATAGTTTGGACAATGGAGCACAATTTTATGGGTCAAGATCAAGGAGTGGCGATCCTTCAAAATAGAACAACGCTTTACTTCGATTGGCCACCCCCAAGCCAATGGTCAGGTGGAAGCCACCAACAAGACCATAGTCAAAATTTTGGAGAGAAGGTTGAGAACTTCCCAAGACAGTTGGGCGGATAATCTCGACGCGGTCCTTTGGGCGCATCGAACGACAGCCCGGACTTCCACACAAGAAACACCTTTCTCCCTGGTCTATGGATCCGAGGCGGTCATCCCTTCGGAAATGGTGGTGGCAACCCAGAGAATCCAGCAATACAACCCAGTTGATAATGAGATAGCAAGGATCTATGACCTTGAGCTCCTTGAAGACAAGCGCGATAAGGCATTGGCCAACATCCTTCGGTACCAAGCCATGACCGCTCGGGCCTACAATAAACGTGTCTTTCCCAAGGATATACAAGTTGGAGACTTAGTCCTCAGAAGAGCCGATATACCAAGTCATGTGGGGAAACTTAAGCCCAAGTGGGAAGGACCTTACAAAGTTACTGGGGCAAGAGTTAATGGATGCTTTAAACTAGAAGATGGGCAAGGGCAGGCCTTGAAGAGAACTTGGAATGCCAAGAATCTCCAAAAGTTTTACACTTAGAAAAGGAGCGTGGCAACGACTGTCACCTTCCTTTATCTTGTCGATCTGTTTTTTGTGTTTGTTTTTTGAAAAGGCCTCGAAGCCCTCAAGTTGTAATTCGATTTCCGTCAAATCAATACAACTGTGATTTCATAAACATTGTTAAACATTGTTTAACTACTCGATCCGAAACTAGATCATACACTGATCCGGATCGGATCAACACGATGAAAACAGCATCCCACAAAGACGAGGGCAAGTGCTTTATTTAACAACATAATGCAGAATTACAAGGCTAGGGTCCGAAGAGCCCCAATCTACCCTTTAAAAGCAAGTACCTATTCTAACTTAACCTTGATCCCCCGAACCTAGCTAAGTCCGAGCAAAATTGTTCCCACATCTACGGGCTCCCAAAACTGCTCGTCATTAAGAACTTCAGGAGTCCACCTCGGATTATCTGGGAACTGGAGTCGGCCGACCGGGCTAATCAAGGTCTTTCCAAACATTTAGGCAATGCTTCGCAACTCCCAAGTAAACGAGCCAGCTCCGACGCAAGCAAGAAACACTCCAACAATTCGGATCGCCTTTTACCGGATTATAGTACACAAATCTCTCCGATTTAAAGTACTTGGAAGGCAACCAGCCAGACGGAATGTCCAAATCACTCCGAGTCTCAATCGTTCGAGTTCCAACAAAATCGCTTGTCAGAACTGTTCCGAGACTGCAAGTCGCTCTCTCGAGCCTTCAATTCTCGAACGAAAACTTTAGGAGTAAGATGAACAACTTCCGGAAAGAGATATTTCCGGAGGTTCTCAACGATCCGACTCCCAAAAAAGACCGGCACTATCTAAGACTCCATTCCAGAATTGCAAGTAGCTCCCTAGAGCCTTCAATTCTGGAACGAAACCACCAACAGACCCGAACTGCTCGGATACGGACTTCCAGGAACGAGCCAAAAATTTGTGGAGGATAAAAAGTACACTACCTTTGATCCGAAGGACGAATGACTCGGAACACAACAGGCTTGACAGAATGCCTTCCAACATCTCGGGCAGATCATACACCGGACCTCAAAATACTGGAAGGGATTCTACCAAACCAACTATGCCGACTCATCGCCCCCCGGGCACATACCACGGGCGGGGTGCTTCGGATGTATCGAGGCTCAGAACACAGTCGTATAAAAATCCCCAAACCATCCAGCTAATCTACCTCTCCGGGGCTAAAAGTCACAAATATAAACCACAGCCCCGGAAAAAGAAGATTAGCCTGACGATCAGAGGAATTGATTGGCAAAGATTTCAGGCCTCACTCGGCACGGACCGTATCCTCGATGTCCGAGGCTGGCTTTCCGAGCAATTTAATTTCCAAAACTCTCACCGTGAACCAACCCGGGTAGACTTCCGAAGCATCGGAGAAACCCTTGGGACAAGATCACGCGCAAGAGTGATGGTATAAACATGCTCACCAGCCGCTCGGACTCGAGCTCCGGACCTTTGGTTACTATAAAAGGGAGAAATGTCCTAATGAAAAGTCGTACAAAGCAGGGGTATATATAGAAAGAGAGGACCAATTAGCTTCCATATTCACCGGAAATGGGCTTGGGCTGAACATGGGCCTGGCTCTTTGGCTTCCATTGGCCCAACCCAATAATCCATCCATACGGTCGGGCACATTGACTAAGTTACTCACTCGAACGTATCAAGGTCGGGGCTGACATAACAACATCCGAAGCAATTGTGATTCGTATAGAGTCACCCTGTACTTAATGATGATCATCGTTTCACTATCTCACAAGTCTGTATAACTCGGGATGACACACCAAGTCAACGTCCGAATCGTCACTACTTATCACGATACAAGGAAATTCTCTTTCTCGCAAGCCTTGTCACTCTAAGACGTGGCTCCGAACCGTTCGTGATCCGGCTTATTTCTTTTAAAGATTCCGATTCGGATGGGCACAATGGTTGATCGTCCCCCAAGACCCGCAAAGGAGAATTCGCATCAGGCAAATTAACGTTCTGGCGGTATGAATCTCAAGGGTCCGAACCCATTATCCGAATTTACGAGAGTTGATGAGCTACTAAGCAAATACGAAATTAAACGCGCAAGAATGTAAACAGCAACATTAGTATTTCAGTGACGAAAATAGTTCTGAACCACCAAGGCGCCCGAACCAACAACATTCATCAAGACAAGTATATGTTTATACAACAAAAGATGACGAGCAATAGGGACAACATTGCTTTTAGGCCCGAAGGCACCCTACTACAAAAAACCCGGGGCATACCCCGTCTTTACTGCCTTCGCCGCTCGGACGAACTAGGTTGAGACCGAGAGGGGCCCCCCGTATCCTTCTCCGGAGGCGCTTGACCTTGCTGTTGGGCTGCCTGGGCTAACCTCCGTTCTCTCCGAGCCTCAACCTCTTTCAGGAAGGCCGGACATCGCTTCATCAAGTCTAGGTCGCGATCGAAGCCACGAACAGGCCCAGGCAGAGTCAGCCAGTCTCAGTTGTGTTCCAAGTGATCCTCCAAAGGAACGAAAACACTGGACATAAGCACCCGAGGGACGAAGGGTGGGAGATACGGACCGCCATGGTTGTACTTCTTGCCCTCCGACTCGTTGCAGACTAGCTCCACAAATTCACACTTGAGCAGGTCTTCGTCCAAGACACCCTCCGGAGCAAAGTCCGATCCATCTCCATTCTTAAAGGAGGACACTCTCTCAGCCTCCAAGTCGCAGTCATCCGGTATCCAACCCTTTCTCCGACACTGGTCCACAGATGCATTGAACCCATCTTGACGGGCCTCATCATACTTCGACTCGAACAAAAACTTGCACGAGTCCGAAGCAAGGAAATCTTGGGCAGCTCTTGTCCGGACCACCAGAAGCTCTTTCAGCATCATATTCTTGAAAGTCCGAGAGACACCCACGAACTCGTCCAAACTATCTTGGTGCACTTTCAAGTCAGTTTCCAAAGATAGGATGGCTCTTTTCATCTTGGCCGTCTCCGACTCGGCCTCCTGTTGAGCAGCTATGGCCTTCTTTAGGCGCTATGAAGTGCTGTTCAACCGGGACGTTTCAATCGCCCGGGCAGCCTCAGCCTTGGCCAAATCCTCTTCTAGGGTAGCCCTCCGAGCAGCTACCAAGGAGCATGCTTCCACAGCGGCAGCAAGCTAAACATGACAAATATCACAAATGTTTAGATATCTCCGAATCGCAGGAAGATATCACAAAATAACCAAAACACTTACTTACCTTGCGTTGAGCGGCAACCAACTCTGAAATCCGCTCCAACTCCGGGGCAGCAACCAACTGAGCAACTTCAAAGATCCGAATCAGGCGCCTCATCTTCCCTTGCCTTTTTTGGGAGGATTCGACCTTGAGGGGCACTTTTTTGTACGGCGCTTTCGATCGTGGCGGGATCTCGGGACACGGATCTTGGAGGCTTCCTCGAGCCCTTAGATCCGACCACCTTACCCTTATCCGGAGTAGGGATAGTTTGGGCCTCTTCACCTACAGCAGCTCTCCGAGATTCCTCCACTCGGAACACGACAACATTTCTTGGCTCTTCCATCGGGAGTACGGTGGAAGTCCTGATAATTTGGGTCCGGGAACCCTCTGCCATCTCCTTCCGCTGTGCAGCATTTTGTTGACGCTTCAACTCCCGCATGGTTGCCATCGTATACTCGAACCAAAAAGCTACACATCCGAATGACAGAGAGTTAAATCAAAAAGCTACACATCCGAATGACAGAGAGTTGAACCAAAAAGCTACACTTGCAGAATAAATAGACAAGCTACGGACCGAATCGGGCAACCACCCCAGATTAAAGAAGGATAACTTACTCAGGTCCTCCATATCATCACAAAAGTTGGGCTCGGACAAACCGGCTAGGTACGGAAGAGGCTGACATATCAGCCCTCGGAAGAAGTACTTTTCCGGCTCTTGACTCCGATGGAGCGCTTGCATCCACAAAGGGATGTTCCGTGCCGGTGGCTTCCAATCTGGCAGCTTGCCTCGGAAGAACTTCTTCTAAAAATGCCACGTGGACCTCTCCTCTTCGGATCGGCCGGGTTTCAATGCGGGCCGCACGAAAATATACCTCTTAAACCATTGGATTCCCAACGAGGACAGGGGGTCAACAAAAAACGTGTACGCCTGGCGACATACGAACGTATAGAACCATGCGTTCCTATTACTTACACTTATGTTGAATAATTTACGAAAATTATCGAATGTGACCGGGATGCCTTTATATTTACATAAGACCCCGAAGCACATCAGATTTCCGAGGGAATTGGGGATGATCTGGTGCGGACTCAACCCCATAGTGTTCAAAATCTCCAGAAACTCGGACAATACGGGTAGCCGCCACCCGCAATGGAGACTTATCTCATGGAAACACATGTATCTCGGAGGCGGATTGTAGAACGCATGAGATTCGTCTGGGATGAGAATCTCCACACACTCCGGGATCTCATATCTCCTCCGAAGCTCATCCACTTCCTCGGCTCGGATGGTTGAGGCACAAGTAGGCAAAGTACCGTCCTCATTCAACTCGCCCTCTGGATCGGGGTGAGTGACCTCGTCTCTAGACCGAGGGAACTTTACTTGGAATATGTCCTCACCCTTCCTCAGCCTCTCCGGACGCTCTTCCTCAGCCATTTGCTGACTCGGCCCTGCTTGCCCAGCAGATTCCACACGGAGCATATGAGCGGATAACTTTACACTTTCTTCCTCTTCGGAACCAGAATCTTGGGCCCGCACACCTTCTTCTGCCTCATCTTCCTCGGATGAGGACGCTAACTCTACGACAGTCTGAAGAGGCACAACGACTTGCACACGATCCTCCTCACCTTCTCCGAAGATGCCCAAATTGGGAGGTGCTTCCGACGTATCATGAACTTCCTCGATGATCGGCTCCTGTGGATCCGGAACGAACGGGACTCGATTAGGATTACTCCTAAAATTATAACCAAGGTTGCGAATTAAGGATCGGATCTCTACCGGGAGTTCGATTTCGCCTTGACCGGCTGACGAGTTCCTATAACTCGCGAACTTATTTCTTGAGCCGCTACAATAACCTGCACATGGGACACTCGCAGGTAATCCCGACGCCTCGAAGGACCAGGATCCGGAAAAACTAACCGAAGTAAGGAACTTACCTCGGGCTCTTCCCGGCTCGGATGGGGCGCTTGTTCCACCTCCAATATTTCGTCGTCATCTACGATCTCAATTTCCTCGGAGCTATCGGTTAAAGATATTGCTTCGGAGTCATATCCCTCAGCCTCGGATCGATTTTGGCTATCACTCTCGGACATCCTAGGGAAAGGAGAAAGCAATTTCGTAAGCTTTAAGATGGCAGTCCGAGAGGTCGTTTATGTATATTAAAGTGGTCAGTTTATAGCCAACACTACTAGCTTTCCCAGGCGAAGTTAGTTCGGAGTCAGTACGACGCTGATTCGGCGTTAGTCAACATTGAGAACGTATGGAGTATTAGAACTATAATACACATCATAAGCATGCATCCGAGCCAATGGAAGATGAAAGACAACACAGAGAATTTAATCATAAGACGAGACAAGTGAACTTACTTGGACTCGGATGGTTGGATAGAAATGTCTGGATTTTGCACGGGATTACACGTTTCGAACCTCTTGATTGCTCGCTTCGGATCGTTGGACGTCGCTTCGGATATACTTGAATGCGAAAATTCTCTCTCTAACGGTGAGAAATGAAGACTGCCAACCCCTCTATTTATAGAGGGTCATATTTGGAACACCAACCGTCACGATTTTTCGAGATTAAATCTCAATCGAAGATCAAGGTTTATCCAACGGCATACTACAATTGTACCAAGTGAAATGACGAATTGGTACAACAAATTTACTTCGAGGATAGACGAATACAACAACTATCCCACTCTCGGGCAGCAGACAACACGAGAGTTCCGGATTATCCTCTTCTCGGACGCCTAGCGGCTTATCAGTCCAACATAATTTGCCCACACAAGGAACCTCGTATACTCGAGCGATTACCCTTCGGATGGGACACGCACCTACGGTCTGCCACCGTAGCTCATCAAAGGTACACTACCGATGTTCGGAGCCCAAACTTGGTCTCGCTTACAAATACCCTTTTTTCTTTTCTTTTTCACTTCGTTGCCTTGGACCAAATTTCGGATGGCAGCGGTGTTTTAGAAAAGAAAAGGGGGAGAGAGACTAAGTCAAGGCCACAATCTAACTACACCTTTTTTTTAACTCCTTAGGACGGATTGGACTAAAGGAACAGATACTTCCTCAACAGCTTCCCAAAACTAATAGTTTCACAACTATCTTCTACTAAGATACTCGGAAACTAGGGGGACATATGTTGATGCGAAAATATGTCCAATCCGTCATAAAGGACCTAGGAACGAATCCTAAGGCGTCCTAAGTCATTCATGGGATCCGAGCCACTATAGTCCGAGTCGATGGTCCGGTTCGGGTCGACCAACCATGGTCCGACCCACCTTAGAAGAAAGGAACAAAGGATCTGGAGCCTGTGAGGTCCGACTCAGGGATTTAGGTCCAACCCATCAAGGTCCGAACCACCTTGGAACAAGAAGACAAGTCCTCAAACAGCACGGTCTCTGACCCAAGCCCTCCGACCCGGACGATTACTCGGATCCAGCATGACAATCTCATAAAGCAACCAAGCAAATAGGCACCAAAGAGTGAGATGTCCGAACCTAGGTACTCCGAATCGGAAGAGTTAGATAGGCAGGATAACTTCCTCAGCTAAACAGCCAAATACGGTCCGGACCCCTCTCTCTCCGAACCTGGGATCTCGGCAGACCTAGTCAAATCCTCTACTAACCTTCCAACAATGACTAATCTACCCCTGAAGCACAAAATTGTCATGGGCTAGGCTTCATTGTTGGGTCATGGGCCTAATACTTGTCTTGGTGGCTCAATCATGGCCGTACACATGGCGCAATCCTAGCAAGCCCACCATTTTGATGATAGCCTATAAATAGGCACACATCCCCACAAGATCAAGTAAGTCACATTGCCATCCTACTATCTTATACTATACAGAGTCGATCTTCAGTCGCTCTTGAGTAAAGTCTCAAATCCGGTTTGACACTTAGCAAACCGGATCCTAACCCCCCCCCCCCCCTTCTCCAAGTTACTTGTGCAGGATCTCACCCGTTGCCTCTTATTGATACGGATAAGTGAAGGAAAGCAAGACAAAATCATTAAGTGTTTGGGGAGTTCTACCCCCAACAAGTAGTTTGCTTGAGAGCGCTTGTGTGAGTATTCAATGTGTTCAGTGTGTTCTAAGATGTGTTCTCAAGCAGTCTAAGTGTTGATATTTATAGATGAATTTGAGTGCCGTTTGAATAGTATCCGTTAGGCTTAAATCAAATTCAAACTATTGATATCTGAATATAGTACTGTAGCAGGTTTGTCTTCTTCTTCAGAAGCTACCGCTTTTGTTCAGACATTTCTGTCTGCGCATTTAATGCACTGTACTATATTTTGTCCTGTAGTGCCAACGGAACTATGCATGGTATCGGAGATCTTTTTACAATCAAAGTTTTCTGAAACTTTGCATGTTCTTTTCCAGAGATCATCATAGCTTCAGATACCACTTGTTTAAACAACTTGTTATAATATGTTTCTTTTTCAGAAGCATATTTTATGTCCAATGGTATCTGAGTGTAGATATCTGTGGGCACTTTCCTTGTCTCATAAGCCTTTTATGCTCAGATATCTTTTGCAACTTTGTGCGTTTCGAAACACTTGTTTCTCCAAGATATCTGGACATAGGACTCTGGAAAACCCTTGTCTTCAGCAATCTTGTGCAGTCTTCAATTCTTCAAATCCGTTGAACTTTTCCTGCTGGATGCCTTCTTCTTGGTCTTCTTCAGAAAATAAAAATTACATTTCGAGACCTAACATCCTATACAAGATTTACTAGACTATCATACTTAGTAAGTTTCCTCTTTTACAGTGTTCAAGTGAACTAAGAGTACTAATCACCTTCTGAGCTAAGATAAGTCATTAGGTTGCTGATCAAAATCTAAACAGATATTCCTAACAAATTTCCCCCATTTTGATCAGTCAACCATGACTATCTGACCTATTACAAATCTGGATGTGGAAACAATCCACCACTTAATCATTTCTTATGATCTTTCAATTCATATAATTAAGTGCAGAAAGTAAACATCAACCAAATCACAAGGTGTGATCTTTGCTGATAAGTTATCTTTTATATAAAATGATATCTGAGAGTAAGTTCATCAGATATGAGAGCAATTACAGAACATAGATAACTTTTACAAGATTTAACAGATAAGTGCAATCAACAATATCACAGAAACTACTTAGTCAAAATAGAACAATAGGAGTAACCAAGCTCCAAGTGAACATTCCAAATGACAAGTCTTCAAGTCTTCAAAAATCTTCAAGTCTTCAAAACAGTTCCATGGATCAATTTGCAAATTTCCTATTACCAAACCTTTTGATATCATCAAAGTAGTCATAGAGAAGAGTTCTGACAATCATCTCTGTGTCTCTGGCAAATCCACAGACTTCCTTGTAGGTTTTGGTGGGATTTCTCTTGACAAAATGCTTGATCAATAGATACTTTCCCCACTTCCAGGCATGCTCGATACTGATATCTGATAGCTTGAAGTATTCATAAATGATCTTCAGATATCTGATGTCACCCTTGTATTGATCTTCAGTTAAGTAGAAGGACTCATAGGGTTCCACCGCAAGTCTTGCTCTTGTGCCTGTTCCAGTAAGATTGGGAATTTTGTGCACATCATCTGGCTTTCCATAAGGACATTCATCAGAGAGGTCCTTCTTCATGGCTTCAGTTCTCTTGATTACTTCAAAATCCAACCATGCTTTGATATGGTTGGTGTTAATCAAGATTGGCTTATCTTTTCTCCAAGCCAAGAGCTATTTATGGATTGGTTCTGGAAACCTTGAATTTACCAGTAAGTGCTTGAGTTCCAGAATCCAGTAGCCATTCTTCTGATTAATGCACCTGTAGACAGAGGAATTGTTGTCATTCTTCACATACTCAATTTTGGCTTCTTCTAGCCTGAGTGGAAGTTGACTTTGTCTTTGTTCAGCTCTCAGTCTGTTCCTTCTTTGTCTAGAATTCTCCTTTGGGGGATTGCTTGAAGAACCACCCTGGATTGACTTGGTATTTCCAGAGGGTGTATTAGCTGCTAAAGGCTTTGTAGCTGTGGGCTCAGTTAGGCTATCAATTTTCCTTTTTCTGTGAAGAGGAGCTTCATCTTCATCAGTCTCTTCATCATCATCAAGATTAATCTTTGTGAGACTTTTGCAGCCTTCTTCATTGCCCTGGGATTTGATTGGCCATCTTCTTCTTCAGAAGATTCATCAATCCCTCTTACTTGTCTTCTCCTTGGAGCCTTGGTATTACTTGGAGGTCTTTTTGCCATGGCCCTTGTTACCATTGTAGTTTCTTCAGTTGGCTGCTGGGAAGTAGCTACTATTTGCAAAGCAGCTTGATTTGATGAGGGCTGGGAAGTTTTCTTGTTTCCTCTTCCTTCTCGAGTGACTCTAGATTTCTTCTTTCCTCCCCCCTGATCAGATCCAAATTCTTCCCCCTTAGTCATTGTTGACTGACTAAGTACCACAAAAGAATCTGAGAGGGACTCAAAATTCTTTTGCAAGTAGTTGTAGGCAGTGACCAACTTCTGAAGTTCAGCCTTGAGCTCCTGATTTTGTTTGATAAGTCCCTTTTCCTTATCAGTGAGCTCTGCCAATGGGCCTAGTATGGCATCTGCTTTTCCAGCAGTGTAACTTGCCTCATGAAAAGCTTTTTCAGCTAATGATACATCATCGTCCCTTACCATTCCCAGATCTTTCTGAGCAAAGATCATACTGGTTATTCTCTGACTGATGAGCTCAGTGAATTTCTGCATGTTTGAGGGGACGGAGGTAATTACTTCTTTGTTTTGTGAAGACATCTCCCTTTTAAGATGTGCCAAAACTTGATATCTATTCATATATTCATGGGAGTGGACATTTGGCAGTTTGTTGAAAACCTCAGGAGCAATTAGCTTCCTTTTTCAGATGAGAAACCGCTAAGTGTTCATTGCGATGTTCTGCCAAAGTCTTGTCTTCTTCATCATCTGAGTCCTCAGCCCAGTGATCTTCATCCTCTTGGACATTTTCAAGATTTTCCAGTCCAGCAACCATCTCAGAGATGGGCTTCTTTCCTTTCTGAGAGGAGGATGGTTTTTCTTTTGATGGTGATGCAGCCTTAGCATCATGCTTTTCTTTAGATACTTCTTCAGTATCTAGCTACTTAGCAATTGCATTTACAGCATCCTGGAGCTCTTTAACCTCAGAGTAAGCTACTTTCTCTTGTAAGTATTGATCTTTTAGTTGATTGAGCTTATCTCTGGATTTAACTAACTCTTCTTCAAGTTGAAGATGGAGCAGTTGCTCTTCTTCCAACAGTTGTTTGAGTTGAGCAGTTCTAGTTTGAGTATTTAATATCTTCTGAGTGGTTTCCTCAGAGTGCTCAACTACTTGTACAGCAGTGTCCTTTTGTTGTTGGGAAGATGGATGGATAGATTTCTGAGGTGATGGAGGAGGGGATTGCTGTGATGTCCTCTCAGTGTGCTTTTCAGCAGCTGAGGCATTGTTTCCTTGTGGAATTCCTCCTGTCCCTGGTGCAGGGGTATCATCATCATCCTTTTTATAATTCTCATCCTTGTGATGGTCAGAAGGAAAATATTCATAGTCATTTTCGTCAGTTTCCTTCTCTTCTTCATCTTCAGAGACCAGATTGATCACTTCTGCAATAGTGATCATTTGCCATTAACCTCTTCTTGTTCAGAAGGAATAAATTGTAGTGTCTGGGGCAAGACAGGCTTGAATGCCATCTGCATTCTGGTCTGACCATCTGCCTGTTTGAAGGCTTGCACCAATTTGTGTGCCACTTCCTTGGAAAAATCCTTACGCATTAAGGTCGCAACTTGATATTGTTCAGTAGGGAAAATTGCGTGGATGTAGTTTCCCAGATTAAGAGCTCGTGCTCGTCTTGTTGGTTGATCTGTGATTCTCAGTATTTCAGAGAGATCAGAGCACCTTAACCTTTGCTATTTCTTGAAGCATTTAATATACTTTGGCAAGGTATGAGTCTTGAAGAAGGGAATAAGGTTTTAATAGTCATCATTTGACTCCTTCTTGGCACTACTTTGAACTTGAAAGAGAGAGTTTTGAATTAGTTTCAAAACTTGTGTAGATATCTGAGTTTTAGAGTAGTCAAGTATCTGTTACTGGCAATGAATAACGAGTTCGAAAAGTTGGACTACTGAGGTTCCAGGTGCCTCAGATATCTTGGTGTGAGGAGGAGACTTGGAAGTCTGATCCTCAGCATCCTCTCTTTCTTTTTGAACCTGAGATTAGAAACATAACACTTAGGAAATTTTATCAAGAAAAAGTTCTATTTTCAGAATCAGATATATGAGAGGTCAATTACCTCCACTATTGGAGGTTGAGATATTTGTTGCTCAGAGACTTGTGCAGTCTCTGGAAATTTTTCTTGTGAAGAAGGTTTTGATGCCTCATCAATTTCCATTTGTTGTGGGGATTAAGCGGGCAATTCCCCAGCAACTTCTACTTCTTTTTGAACCTGTTTAAGTAGAAAGTGTTAGTTTGAGAAAAATGATCAGAGATTTTTCTTTGAAGATTATATATATCTGAATGATATACCTTCTCTGCAGAAGGTTCAGATACTTGTTCCTCAGAGACCTTGGAAGTCTCTGGATTCTTTTCTGAAGAGATAGACTTTTCAGTCTCTTCATTTTTCTTCTCAGTTGGAGCCTATTAGAAACAGACACACAATAGTATTAGTCAAGTGTATAAAGCACATATCTGAGATGTTATATCTTAAGGAACTGTTTTCTACCTGTGAGACAGGCTCCTGTTCCTTAAGTGGTGAGGCTATGGAGGCCTCCTTCTCAGATTCTGAGGCAAGCTTTGCAGCTTCCTCTTGCTCTTTTGTTTCTAATTCAGCCTGTAACAAAGATTTTTTATTAGTTAACAAGATAGAAAACACAAAGAAATTCACAAGTACAAACCATTCAGCTACCTGAGCAATGTCAGGCTGAGTGGTCTCTGGAACTTGTGACACTTCCATGAGTTGGTCTCATTGTTCCAGTGTTGCTTCTTTGTTGGAAGTTTGAGGTACTTCAACCGTTTCCTGAGTGGCTAACTCAGTTGCCTCCCCTGGTTGATCATTTTGAGTAGGTGTCTCAGTTTGATCCCTCTCTTGGAGTTGGGGAACCTGCTCATTTGCAGGACTTTCTTCAGCATACTGCATTGCTGGCATGTCGAAATGGAGTTCACTCACCATTTCATCAACCACGTGTGGCTGTTGTGATTGTGGTTGTTGTGGTTGTCTGGAAGCAGAAGTTTGAGCGGTTGAGAGCTCTTCTAGATTTTTAAGTGTGGTGTTGACATGGCGTCTACCAACACTAGGTCACCACTCATCAGGGCTTCTTGAAGTTGTTTATATGAGACTTTCTTTGATGGTGTGTTGGCACCAACAACCTTTGCTATAGGTGCTTGCTCAGCAACCTTTAAGCTAGTTGCTTTCTCAGCAACCTTGGACCTTTTATTTTTCCCCTTTGCCTTGGTTACTTTTTCAGCAACCTTGGGGGATTGGATCTTCTCCTCGTCCGATTCGTCATCGAAATCTGGAACAGAGTTATCAACAATCCATGCTGCTTCTGCAGAAAGAGCTTGAAGTTTCTCAGCATTTATAAGTTCATCAGCAAGGCTTTCTATAATAGTCTTCACATTTCTGAAAGCACTTTCTCTTGCTGAATCTACTTTTTCAGTAGTCGATACCTCTTTTGCAGCATTGATGAGTTCATCTGCATTTATAAGTTCATCGGCAGCTACGATAGGTATCTGGGAATCGACAACCTCAATGGGTGTGCCTTCTGATTTGCCAGCAGAATTCTTCCGTGAAGTTCTGGGCTTCTTAGTCGCAACATTTCCCTCAGATACCTCTTCAGTCTTTCGCTTCTTGTATACTCATATTTGTAGAGTAGGTTACTGTTGGCAATGTCTGCCGTCTCTCTGAGCTCAATGCCAAGGCATTCCAGTAAGTAGAATATTTTCAGTCCATAGCTTACTGTGGCTTTTGGCTCAGCAAGGCCCTTAACGAAATTTAGGCTCAAAGCCTTGTATCTTCTTCACAAATTTCATGAAGGCGTACTTCCCCCAATTAAAAGGGTTTTCCAGCCTATTGTCTTGTTGGATCAACAAGAACATCATCATCCAGCGTTCTTGGCTTATCTGGTCAGCACCTCCTTGTGGACCATCAAAGCATCTGTGAAGGATACATGCCAACACATCCCAGTGAACCAACAGATTTCTGGTTCTGATGTCAGCAAGCTTGAAATCAGTGGGTGTATTTGATTTTTCAAGATCACACACGTGACTGTACAGCTGTTTTACACCTTCAAGGAAATCATCATGCTTGGTGTCAATTTCAAAATCCTTTCCATGATTTTGAAGTTCAAACAGCTCACAGAAAGCTGTTTCGTCCAACAGGATTTCGTGTCCTTGGACTTTGGTCTTGATAGACACTATCTCAGTGCCTTCAGAGACCTTGGAAATAATTGTGGAGTTGTTGTAAAACTTCAGAACATCCAGGGAAGAAACTCCACTGGGAAGAGCAGATAGAAAACCCTTGATTTTTGCCTTTTCAAGCATATCAAGTACCAACTTCCTGTCAGTCTGGTTTTCTATTGTGGCTACCAGGTATTCCTCAATCATGGCACCACCCCAAATCATCCTGTGATTTGAAGTCCAATGATCAGGCTCGAATTCTCCGATCAACCAATTGTTTGTTATAACTAGCACTGGTGCTTGCTTTTCAGTAGTTCCAGTAGTAGCTTGGGATTTCTGAGTGGAAGCAAGTTTGGGAGCCATCTCTTTAAATAGTGAAGTTTTTGAGAAACGAGAAAGAGATTTGGGTGAGTGATTAGTAATTCTTTGCAGAAAAACTAACAGAGATTTGCAGAGGTTGAAGAAGAGTTTTTTCTATCCCATATATATAGCAATGAAATCTCCACAGACATATACATACAAATTAATTTTGTGTGTGAGTATCTGTGAATTGCAGGCAGGCGTGAGTAAAAGCTTGTTTGGCATTAAATGCATAGTGGGCCCTGTTGGAATTTTAACAGTCCACTATTTACTGAGAGTTAATCTCTGTAGTAAAGATCAATCGCCCAATTCATCAAGGGTCACCATTGCTTCTTCAGCAATGATCACAATCAACAAATGTAATTGTGCCCATTTAATGAATTTTGGCTATTAGCTTTCTGAATCACGTTTCTGTATGACCAAGAACACTGTTTGCATCTGAATTTATCTCACATTTGGTATTTGTCCAAGTTTTACACAGAGATAGAAATAATACAAATTTCAAGAGAGTAGTTGATCGCAGCAGGTGGTACTATTCTCTTTGTGTTCCCCTCACCGAGTGATCCAGATATCTGCATCTGCCTCGTAAATCTTTGAGCCTGCTTTACCCTTTAGCCTTTAGTTTCTGGATATCCGTTCCAGAATTCTTTTCTCTGGATACCCGTTCCAGATACCTCTTCTCTGGATACCCGTTCCAGATACCTCTTCTCTGGATACCCGTTCCAGATTCCTCTTCTCTGGATACCCGTTCCAGATACCTTTTCTCTCTCATTTGATATCTTTTTCAGATGTCTCTACTCTGAACTTTTTCAGTTCTTTGGTAGCTCCATAAGTCCAAGACTGTGTCTTAAGGCTAAGAATCTACTTTCTTGTAGTGGCTTAGTGAAGATATCTGCAAGTTGGTCTTCAGTGCCAATCTTTAGTATCTCTATATTGCCTTTTTCGATATGGTCTCTGATGAAGTGGTGTCTAACATCAATGTGCTTTGTTCTTGCATGAAACATAGGATTCTGAGTTATGGCAATGGCACTTGTGTTGTCACATAAAATGGGAGTTTTCTCTTCATTGAGTCCATAGTCTTTGAGTTGTTGTTGTATCCACAATATCTGTGAAGCACAACACCCAGCAGCAATATATTCAGCCTTTGTGGTAGATGTGGTAATTGAATTTTATTTCTTGCTGAACCATGATATTAATCTAGCACCAAGAAATTGACAAGTTCCTGAGGTGCTTTTTCTATCAAGCAATGATTCAGCATAGTCGGCATCTGAATAGCCAACCAAAGTCAATCCACTCTCTTTTGGATACCACAATCCAACTTCTACAGTACCATTTACATACCCTAATATTTTCATACCAATGTTGTAGTGTGTCTGCATTGGATTTGTCTAAAATCTAGCACACACTCCAACTGCATATTGAATATCAGGTCTACTTGCAGTGAGGTATAGTAGAGATCCAATCAATTTCCTATACTTGTGTTCTTCAACACTCTTGTCAGATTCAGTATAGATCATTTTGGTTCCAATGCTCATTGGTATCTTAGCATTCTTTTCAGAAGACTTTAGATTAAACCTATTGAGCATGTCCTTTGCATACTTTGTTTGACTAATGAATATTCCATCATTGAGTTGCTTGACTTGCAGCCCTAATTCAATTCTCCCATCATGCTCATCTCAAATTTACATTTCATGAGTTCAGCAAAATCTTCACAAAGTTGCTTGTCTTTAGATCCAAATATAATGTCATCAACATATACTTGAACTAAAAGTAGTTTCCCGTCATGGTTCAGTGTGAAGAGTGTTTTGTCAACATCTCCTTTCTTGAAGCCACTTTCTAGTAGGTATCTGGCCAATGTATCATACCATGCTCTTGGAGCTTGTTTCAGCCCAAACAGAGCTTTCTGAAGCTTATAGACCATCCTACTTTCTGAGGAAACTTCAAAACCTGGTTGTTGCTCAACATAGACTTCCTCAGCCAGTTCACCATTTAGAAATGCACTCTTGACATCCATCTGATAAACTGTAAAGTCATTATGAGCTGCAAAGGCTAGAAAGAGTCTTATTGCATCCAATCCTACAACTGGTGCATAAGATTCATCAAAATCTAGTCCTTCAGTCTGGGTAAATCCCTTGGCAACTAACCTAGCTTTGTTTCTGGTTATTTCACCAGACACATTCATTTTGTTTCTGAAAACCCACTTGGTTCAGACATAAATATTCCACAAGAAATGGAACCAGTTTCCAGACTTTGTTTCTCTCAAATTGATCCAACTCTTCTTGCATAGCAGAGATCCAGTCTTGATCTATTAGTGCTTCTTCTATAGTCTTTGGTTCAATTTTTTAGATGAAACATCCATAGAGACAACTTGCATTTTCAGCGATTGCTCTTCTAGTTCTAACTCCTTGGTCTATGGGACTAATCACATCTTTTGAAGGATGATTTCTTATCCATTTCATAATGGGTTTTGAACTAGTAGGATCAATATCAATTTGACTTGAATGTGAATCAATATGATCTTGATGAGATACTTGTGCAGTATCTGGGATATCTGACACATGGGAAATGCCATGGATATCTGACACTCTTTCAGTGTTAGAGATATCTGGATCTTGCATTTCAGCAATCTCATTTTCAGATACCTTTTCATGATGAAGGTTCTCAGTAGCCTGTTCCATTTCTGGAATTCTCTTAGGAAATTCTTCATCATGTCTTAGAGTCATCTGGTTGTTACAAAGCATAGGTTGCTTTTCATCGTCAGACTCATCCTCTATTTGAATGATAGAATTGTTTCCTTCTGAGGATCCTTTTTCAGAATCTTTAATCATTAGTTCTTTGAACCTATCTGAGAGATCATCATTCAAGAGTACTTTCTTGTTTCCTTCATAGAATACTACATGAATAGATTCTTCGATCTTTTGCGTTCTTTTGTTGTAGATTCTATAGGCTTTGCTATTCAGAGAATAACCAAGAAATACTCCTTCATCTGCCTTTGGTTGAAATGTTCTCAAGTATTCTTTTCCATTGTTAAGAACGAAACATCTGCAACCAAACACCCTTAGATGTTTGATACTAGGGGGTCTACCAATGAAAAGCTCGTATGGAGTTTTGTCATGGTGTTTGTTAATCAGACATCTATTTTTGAGTGTAGCATGCTGTGTTTACAGCTTCAACCCAATATATTTCACTTATTTCAGTGTCAGCAAGCATTGTTCTTGCTGCTTCTTTCAGGGTCCTATTCTTTCTTTCAGCAACACCATTTTGTTGTGGTGTCCTTACAGAAGATAGTTGATGTTATATACCTTTGCAAGTACAAAACTCTTTGATGTACTGGTTCAGAAACTCAGCACCATGGTCTGTTTTGATTACAGATACCTTGTCATTTTTCATGACTTCGAGCTTATTCAGCAAGTTAGGTATCTCAAGCCTTGCATCAGATTTGTGTTTCAGAAAGACAACACAAGTGAATCTTGAGTAATTATCAACAACAACCAGACCATACTTTTTTCCTGCATAACTAGTTATTGAGGATTCAAACAGATCCATATGTAACATTTGCAGTGGCCTCTCACTAGAATGTCTAGTTTTAGACTTGAAAGATGTTTTGGATTGTTTTCCCATTTGGCAAGCTGAGCATACACCTTCTTTTCTATATGCCATTTTGGGTAAACCAACCACCCACTCTTTCTTGGCTAGTTTATTCAGAGTTTTGAAATTCAAGTGACTCATTCTTTTATGCCATAGCCAATTTTCTTCAGTGTGGCCAAATTGACTCACCATGAGACATTCTTCGGTTGTGGCGGATGCCCAATCAGCAACATAAAGATTTCCTTTACGCCTTGCAACCAAGACTGTCTGCTTTGACTCATTGTCAATCACTTTACATAGTTTTGACTTTATCTTAACGGTGTACCCTTTGTCTACTAGTTGACTCATGCTTAGGAGATTATATTTCAATCCCTTTACATGAAGTACTTCAGAGATTGTGAGGGCGCCGAACTTCAAATTGCCAAAACCTATGGTTGGATTTTCATCTCCTCCATCAAACCTGATAATTGGTCCATCATTGCATTTTTTGTAGTTAATCAGATTTGCTTTGTCTCCTATCATGTGCTTCCCACATCCACTATCAAAATGCCACTTTGAGTTAGTCTTTAGAGTGTTCTGCACAAAACAGGAAACAGGAGATTAGGTTCTCATACCAACAATGGAACCATCTGGATTAAAGAATCTCCAGTAGGAATCCATTTTTGAATGAATTTCCTAGGAACATTCTTTTGTCTAACAGGATCATAAGGAGGAATCTTAGTTAGATGATTAGTATCATTGTTGTTAAGAACTATTTTCTTCCTTGGTGTGTTCCTAGGTGCTCCATTTGGTGCTTTCAGATACCTGTCAGATTTCTGTTCCTAGCCAGATTTCTTCTAGCCCTGGCATTCATATTTTCAGTGGCTTGATTTATCTTCCACTTCTGATAATTGCTGTGAGCAATTCTAGCCTTTAACCATCGTTCTTGCTCTTGTTTGTATTCACGAGCAAGTTGTTTCCCAATGGGTTTATAGCCAATACCATTCCGAGCACCTGATGCTGTCTGAGATCTCTTCTCAACAGCTTTGCTAGTCTCTGGATGATCAATTTTCTTTCCAGAAAACGTGACTTGAGAAAATTTGCCAGCTCCTGCAATTTTTCCTTTTTGAGAGACATAGCACTGTGGGTGATTGCACTTCTCAGTGTTATGTTTCTTTTCAGAGACATTTCCCACAGTTTCCTTTTGGACTTGTTTTTCCCACAAAGGCTTGGTCGCAACTGCCTTTCCTTTGTTAACAATCTTAGCTTTCCGACCGATACTGTAGATTGTTTGGGAATCACCTTGATGAGAACTGACGAATGTTAGTCCTTCATTACTCTTATTCAGAGTGGTGGAACTATCTGTGTGTGTGTCCAGCCCAAGTCCTCTCTTTTCTGAAGGATCTCTTAAATAAGATTGTACTTCAATAAGAGTGTCACTAGCTTTGGCATAAGATTGAAAGGATAGTTCTTTCTTTTTGAGTTCCTTATTCTTAAAAAGAAGACCTTCACATTTCTTTTGAAGATTTGCCATTGCTTCTTTATGTGACTTTTCGGTCTCAGATATCTGAGCCTTGAGAAATGCATTTTCAGCATCCTTTTTCTCAGATATCTTGATTAATTTAGAATTTTCCTTTGCAAGAGAATTCTTCTCTTCTTCGAAATTTTCGGCTCTAGCTCGGAACATTAGAAATTCTCTTTTGTAAAGATCAATTTCTTTTCTGAGATTTTCCAATTCTGTGATTCCTTCGTCATCACTTTCATAAGTATAACAGGAAGTATGTGTTACCTCATCAGCCATTAGACAAGGTATGAAAATATTAAGGTATGAAAAGGGTACAGTAGATGTAGGATTGTGTTATCCTAAAGAAAGTGGATTGAGTTTAGCTGCGTACTCAGACGCTGATTATGCTGGATCACTGCTTGATAGGAAAAGCACCTCAGGAACATGTCAGTTTCTGGGTACTAGACTTATCTCATGGTTTAGCAAGAAGCAAAACTCAATTGCAACTTCTACCACAGAGGCTGAATATAATGCTGCTGGTTGTTGTGCAACACAAATTCTGTGGATACAACAACTTAAAGACTATGGACTCGATGAGAAGAAAACTCCCATTTTCTGTGATAACACAAGTGCTATTGCGATTACACAGAATCCTAATTTTCATGCCAGAACAAAGCACATTGATGTTAGACATCACTTCATCAGAGACCATGTTGAAAAAGGCAATATAGAGATACTCAAGATTGGCACTGAAGACCAACTTGCAGATATATTCACTAAGCCACTACAAGAAAGTAGATTCTTAGCCTTAAGACATAGTCTTGGACTAATGGAACAACCAATGAACTGAAAAAGTTCAGATATCTGGAACGGCCAACCAGAGAAGAGGTATCTGGAACGGGAATCCAGAAAAGAGAAAAGAGAAATCTGGAACGGGTATGCAGAAGTCAAAAAGGCTAAAAAGCAAAAAAAAATAGCTTAAGATCTCTGAGACGGGAACTCAGATATCTGAATCACTCTATAAACGGGGAACACAAAAGAGAATAGTATAACTATCTGCAGTCAACTACTCTCTTGAAACTCGCATTATTTCTATCTTGATGAAAAACTTGGAAAGATCCTAAGTGTAAGACAGATTCAGATGCAAACAGTGTCCTTGGTCATACAGAATTGTGATTCAGATAGCAAGTCGCCAAAACTCATTAAATGGGCACAATTACACTTGCTGATTGTGATCATTGCTGAAGAAGCAATGGTGACCCTCGATGAAGTTAAGCGATTGATCCAGACGTGGAAATTAATTCACAAGAAATAGTGGATGTTGAAATTCGGACATGGCCCACTAAGCATTTAATGCCGAACTAGCTTTTGCTCACGCTTGCAAATCACGGATACGCATACACAAAATCAATTTGTATGTATTTGTGCATTGATTCAATCGCTATATATATGGGATTTTGGCGAATGAAATCACTTTTGCCTAATCCGAAATTTCATCTTGCACAAAAAATAGCAAATCCTTCTCTTGATTCTCTGCAAACCCTCTACAATCTCTGCAAATCAAGATTAAGTTTTTCTGAAAAGAATCACTGAATCAAATCTCTTTCAAACATCAATTTCAAATCCCTACACTATATAAAGAGATGGCTTCCAAGAACACTTCAACAC
The DNA here is from genome assembly GCA_026545765.1 of Plantago major. Classification (NCBI taxonomy): domain Eukaryota; kingdom Viridiplantae; phylum Streptophyta; class Magnoliopsida; order Lamiales; family Plantaginaceae; genus Plantago; species Plantago major. Next base: position 66,367,019 of record CM048839.1, on the reverse strand, counting down.
AAAAGTCCCAATCCTCCACTGGTACTGCTGAAAAGCAAGCACCAGAGTTGGTTATTGTAAACAATCGACTGGTAGGAGTTTTTAATCCTGACCATTGGACTTGAAGTCACAGAATGATTTGGGGTGGTGCCATGGTTGATGAATACCTCACTGCTACAATAGAAAACCAAACTGACAGAAAATTGATTCTTGAAAAGGCACAAATCAAGGGTTTTCTATCTGCTCGCCCAAGTGGAATTTCATCACTCGATGTGTTGGAATTTTACAACAACTCCAGGATTATTTCATGTATCCAAGGCATCAAACAAGGTTCTATCAAAACCTCAGTCCAAGGAAAGGAAATCCTTCTAGACTTAACAACCTTCTGTAAGTTGTTTGAGGTTCAAAATCTTGGAAATGATTTTGAAATAAACACCAAGGATGATGTACTCCTTGAAGGTGTTAAAGAACTTTACAGTGACGTGTGTGATCTTGAAAAATCAGATACACCCACTGAGTTCAAGCTTGCTGACATCCGAACCAGACATCTGTTGGTTCACTGGGATGTACTGGCTTGCATTCTTCACAGATGCTTTGATGGTCTACAAGGAGGTGCTGACCAGATAAGCCAAGAACGATGGATCATGATGTTCTTGCTGAATCAACAAGACAAAAGGCTGGAAAACCCTTTTAATTGGGGAAAGTACGCCTTCATGAAATTCGTGAAGAAGATTCAAGGCTTCGAGCCTAAAATTGTCAAAGGACTAGCTGAGCCAAAGGCCACAGTAGGCTATGGTCTGAAGATATGCTACTTGCTGGAAAAGCTTGGCATTGAGCTCAGAGAGACGGCAGAAATAGCCAACAGTAACTTACTCTACAAATATGAGTATACAAATCTGATGAAAAAGGTTACTGGGTCTCAGAAAGGTCCTAAGAAGCGAAAATCTGAAAAGATATCTGAAGAAAAGGTTGCGACCAAGAAGCCCAGAACTTCAAGAAAGAAGTCTGCTGGCAAATCAGAAGACACACCCAAAGAGGTTGTCAATTCTCAGATATCTGCAGGCATTGCCGATGAACTGATAATGGCAGATGAACTCATCAATGCTGCAAAAGAGTTGTCAACTACTTAACAAGTAGACTCAGCAAGAGAAAGTTCTTTCAGAAATGTTGCGACTAATGCAGAAAGCCTTGCTGATGAACTCATAAATGCTGCCAAGAGTGGTGAAAAGCACCAAGCCCCATCTGCAGAAACCGCAGGAATAATGGACCAATCAGTTCCCAATGCTGATGAGAGCTCTGACGATGAAGATGATGAACTAGTCATCTCTCAAGTCCTAAAAAGAACAAAGAGGGCTAAGGTTACTGAAAATGTAACTGGTGATAAGGTATCTGAAGAAGAACCTAAACCACAGGTTGCTGAACCTATAGCAAAGGTTGTTGGTGCAAGCACATCATCAGGGAATGACTCTCTTGCACAACTTCAAAAAGCCCTGATGAGTGGTATTTTGGTGCTGGCAGATGCTGATGGAAATGCCACATCTAAAAATCTGGAAGAACACTCTACTGATCAATCTTTTGCTTCCAGACAACCACAACAACCACAAACACAACAACCACAACAGCCACAAGTGGTTGATGAAATGGTAAATGAACTCCATTTTGAATTACCAGCAATACAGTATATCTTTGAAGAAAATCAGAATCGAATTGAGTTCCCCAACTCAATGAGAGGGATCAAACTGAGACATCTACTCAGAATGATCAACCAGGGGAGGCAACTGAGTTGCATACTCAGGAAAGGTGTGAAGTACCAGAAACTTCAAACAAAGAAACTGCACTGGGACAAGACGACGTATAGAAAGGTCACAAGTTCCAGAGACCAATCAGCCTGAAACTGCTCAGGTAAATGACTGGTTTAACTCTTACCTTGTGAAAAATTTTATACTTATAAATCTTGTTGCCTTATAAGAATTTCTTTGTTACAGGCTGAGTTAGAAACGCAGAAACAAGAGGAAGCTGAGAAGCTTGCCTCAAATACTGAAAAAGAGGTTCCTTCAACCTCAACTCTTGAGAAATCTGAGCCTATCCCACAGGTATATGATTCTTCAAGAGAACTAATTTTTCAGTAAAAATGTTTATGTGCTCATTCATGTTAAATGTTTCTAATAGGCTCCAACTGAGATGGAAGAAGATAAGGCAGAAATGCCAGAGACAAACCCAGAAACCAACAAGGTTTCTGAAGAACACATCACTGAGCCTTGAAACTTGAAGGTATATGACAATCAAGTGACATGTATTCTTCATCTTGGGTTATCCTTTATCTCTTCTAAAATCCAATACTTTCTACTTACAGGCTATTTCAGAAGTTGAAATGCAAGGGGATAAAGTTGCGACTTCCCCTGCATTAATGGAAATTGATGAAGCCCCCAAGGCAGCATCACTCGAAAGAACACCAGAAACTGCACAAGTTTCTGAGAAAAATGAATCTGAGCTTTCTGTTGAGGAAGTAAGTAGCTCAAATCAGAATTCATTAAAAGCATATTTATGCATAGATTCTTTCAAACTATTTCCTAAGTATTGTATTTCTCTCAGGTTCAAGAAAGAAATGTTGATGAGGACCAGACTTCCAAGTCTCAACCTCACAACAAGATATCTAAGACACCAATTGTCTCAGTAGAACAAGTATCTGAGCCTGAAGTACTTACTCAGGTAACTCAGAAACTAAACTACACTTCTACTCAGATATCTACAAAAGTTTTGAAGCTCACTCAAAACTCTTTCTTTCAGGCTCAAACAGATGCAAAGCAGGTTCCCATTAAAGAAACAAGGGACCTACTTCACTTCTTCAAAGCTCACACCCTGCCAAAGCATATTCAATGCTTCAAGAAATGGCAGAAGTTAAGGTGCTCTGATCTCTCTGAAATATTGAGAATCACTGATCAACCAACCAGACGAGCTCTTGACCGAAACTTATGTCCAAGCAATGTTCCTACGTAACAATATACGATTCGACTCTACTACATAAGGATTTTTCCAGAGAAGTGGCGCATAGTTTGATACATGACTTTGAACAGGCAGATGGTCAGACAAGATTACAGATGGCATTCAAGCCAGTCCTGCCCCAGACTCTGCAATTTATACCTTCTGAACAAGAAGAAGTTAATGGGCAGAAGATCACTATCCCGTAAGTGATCAATCTTGTATCTGAAGATGATGAGGAGGAAGAAATGAATGAAAATTACTTTGATGAACCTCCCACTGACCATCACCAAGAGGACGACAATGATAAAAAGGATGATGATGATGCCCCTGCACCAGGGACCGGAGGAATTTCACAGAGAAACAATGCCTCAGCTGCTGACAAGAAAACTGAGAAGACATCACAGAAATCTCCGTCTTCATCACCTCAGAAATCTACTCATCCATCTTCTAACCAACACGCAGTTACTACTGAACAAGTAGTTGAGCTCAAGAAACAAATCGTAAAATACTAAACACTCAAACTAGATCTCGCAACTCGCATAACATTGGAAGAAGAACAACGACTCCATCTTCAATCGGAAGATCAAATAGCTAAATCCAGAGATAAGATTGATCAACTACAAGATCTATACTTAGAAGAAATGATTGCTTACTCAAGTTAAAGAGCTACGGATCTTGTAAAAAGATCACCAAAGAACTCGATACTGAAGAAGTATCTGAAGTCAAGCATGATGCTAAGGCTGCATCATCTTCAAAAGAAGTACCATCCTCCTCCCAGAAAGGAAAGAAACCAATCTCTGAGATGGTTGCTGGACTCGATACGATCGATGAAAATGTCCAAGAGGATGAAGATCACTGGGCTAATCACTCAGATGATGAAGAAGACAAGACTTTGGCAGAGCACCGCAATGAACATTTAGCGGTTTCTCACCTGAAAAGGAAGTTGATTGCTCCTACAATATTCAACAAACTGCCAAACGTCCACTCCCATGAATACATGAACAGGTACCAAGTACTGGCTACTCTGAACAAGGAGATGTCTTCACAGAACAAGGAAGTAATTGCCTACGTCCCCTCTGAAATGAGAAAATTCACTGAGCTCATCACTCAGAGAACAACTAGCATAGTCATTGCTCAGAAAGACCTGGGAATGATAAGGGACGATGATGCGTCTTTAGCTGAAAAAGCTTTCCAAGAGGCAAGTTACACTGCTGGAAAAGCAGATGCCATCCTAGGCCCATTGGCAGAGCTCACTGATAAGGACAATGGACTTATCAAGCAAAATCAGGAGCTCAAAACCGAACTTCAGAAGTTGGTCACTGCCTATAATTATTTACAAGGGCATTTTGACTCTCTCTCAGATTCCTTTATGAGACTGAGTCAGCCAACAATGACTAAGGGGGAAAGAAAGTACAAATCTGGACCTCAAAGTCAGGGGGAATGGGAAGAAGGAGATGAAAACAAGAAGAAATCTGGAGCTGGTGCGGCTCAGAAAGGAAGAAGAAAAACTTCCCAGCCACCACTCAGAATCAATGAACCCTCCTCAAGCCAAGCTGCTTTGCAAAACTTCCCAGAAACCCACTGAAGGAACCAAAATGGTAACAAGGGCCATGGCACAGAAACCTCCAAGGAGTACCAAGGCTCCAAGGAGAAGACAAGTTAGAGGGATTGATGAATCTTCTGAAGAAGAAGAAGAAGGTCAAATCAAGTCCCAGGGCAATGAAGAAGGCTGTAAAACTCTCACAAGATCTAATCTTGATGATGATGAGGAAACTGATGAAGATGAAGCTCCTCTTCACAGAAAAAGGAAAATTGAAAGCCTAACTGAGCCCATAGCTGCAAAGCCCCTAGCAGCTAAAACACCCTCTGGAAATACCAAGTCTATCCAGGGTGGTGGTTCTTCAAGCAACAACCCCAAAGAGAATTCAAGACAGAGAAGGAACAGACTGAGAGCTGAGCAAAGACAAAGTCAACTTCCACTCAGGCCAGAAGAAGCCAAAATAGAGTATGTGAAGTATGACAATGATTCCTCTGTCTACAGGTGCATCAATCAAAAGAATGGCTATTGGATTCTGGAACTGAAGCATCTTTTGGTAAATTCAAGATTTCCAGAACCAATCCATAAACAACTCATGGCATGGAGAAAGAATAAACCTACCTTGATCAACACCAATCACATCAAAGCATGGTTGGATTTTGAAGTTGTCAAGAGAACTGAAGCCATGAAGAAGGACCTCTCTGATGATTGTCCATATGGAAAGCCAGATGATGTGCACAAAATTCTGAATATCACAGGAACAGGCACAAGACCAAGACTTGCTGTGGAACCCTATGAGTCGTTCTATCTGACAGAAGATCAATACAAGGGTGACATCAGATATCTGAAGATTATCTACGAATACTTCAAGCTTTCAGATATTAGAATAGAGCATGCCTGGAAGTGGGGAAAGTACCTATGGGTCAAGCATTTTGCCAAGAAAAATCCTACCAAAACCTACAAAGAGGTCTGTGGATTTGCCTGAGACACAGAGAGGCTCGTCAGAACTCTTCTCTATGATTATTCTGATGACATCAAAAGGTTTGGAGATAGGAAATTTGCAGACTGATCCATAGAAATACTGTTGAAGACTTGAAGATTGAAGACTTGAAGACTAGTCTATTAGGATGTTTACTTGGAGCTTGGTTACTCCTGTTGTCCTAATTTACTATGTAGTTTTTGTATTTTTGCTAACTGAGCTTAACTGTATCGTGTATTGAAGTTATTTGTAATCCTTATTTGTAACTTATCTGAAGAACTTACTCTCAGTAGTATTCTATAAAAGATAACTTGTCAGCAAAGATCACACCTTGTGATTTGGTTGATGTCTACTTTCTGCACTTAATTATATGAATTTGAAGATCTTAAGAAAAGATTAAGTGGTGGATTGTTTCCTCATCCAGATTTGTAATAGGTAAAGATAGTCATCGTTGACTGATCAAAAAGGGGGAAATTTGTTGGGAAATTTCTTGTGAAATTTGTTGGGAAATTTGTTGGGAAATTTCTTGAGAAATTTGTTAAGAATTTTGTTAGATATTTTGTAAAGAATAACTGTTTAGTTTTGATCAGCAACATGATGACTTATCTTAGTCTCAGAAAGGTGATTAGTACTCTTGGTTCACTTGAACATTGTAAAAGAGGAAAACCACTAAGTATGATAGTCTAGCTAATCTTGTATAGGATGTTAGGTCTCAAAATGTAATTTTTATTTTATGAAGAGAAGACCAAGAAGAAGTCATCCAAGCAGAAAGCTCAACGACATTGAAGACTTGAAGAAAACTGCACAAGATTACTGAATCTGTTGTTCAGATATCTTAGCCAGATATCTTAAAGACACGAATAGTTTCAAACAAACTGTGTCACAAGAGATATCTGAGAAATAAGAGACATATCTGAAAACAAGGAAAGTGTCCACAGATATCTATTCTCAGATACCTTGAGCATCAACCACATTTCTGAAAAAGAAATATATTGCAAACAAAAGTTGTTTCAATAAATACGAGTGGTATCTGAAGATTATAGATAAGGATGTGCAAAGAATCAGACAACACTAGTCTCTGATACAAAGCATAGTTCCGTTGACACTACAGGACAAAAAGTATAGTACAGTGCATTTAATGCACGGACAGAGATGTCTAAATAAAAGCAACGGCAGCTTCTGGAAGAAGACAAAACTCACATAAGATTATACACAGATATCAATAGTTTGAATTTGAGCCTAACGGATACTATTCTAACGGCACTCAAATTCATCTATAAATATCAACACTTAGACTGCTTGAGAAGACACACTGAACACCTTGAACTGCATACAAACATTGAACGTCTTACTCTCTCAAAGCAACTTACTTATCCTCAAAGCTTTCTGTTGTGACCAAAGCTTTTGATCTTGAGTAAACACTGAAGTTCTAAGTGTCCTGATCCTAAACAAGCAAAGCTATCTGTGAAGGAGTTGAATCAAAAGATCAACTATCTGAGATTCATTCTCTTGAACATATATCATAAGACTAGGTCGAGAAATCGAACAAGATACCATACGTAGTGTAAAGTGTATTAAGTAACTCAGTTCAGAGCTATCCGATTAATCGAAAAGTTATTAAGACGCTCATCCGACAACTCAAACCAAAACCAACACCATAATCAAGTGGAGTATGTGAAGTACTTAGTTTGAAAAATCACGGAATAACTCCAAGGTTACCGGAGTATAGGAAGTACTTGATTTGGGAAACTAAGGAATAACTCCAAGGTTATTGAGTATAGGAAGTACTTAGCTTGGGAAGCTAGGGAATAACTCAAAGGTTTCTGAGTATAGGAAGTACTTGGTGAAAGCCATGAACAACTCGGGGGAACATTTGGTTGGGAACCAATTGTTAAGAATCTTAGAATAGGATTATTGTAAGGAGATCTCAATTATCTGTTCTAGTGAATTCTAGGTCTCGATAGATCAAGTGGATTAGTTGGAGGATTACGCCACCTCCAGATACCACTATACTTGCTGTGTCATTTACCTTTCTGTATTTACATTTCAGCAACACACACACACACATATTAACTGTTTCTGCACTTATCTTTATTAAGTCTTCCGCACTCTGATTCCAAGTATCAGATATCCATTCAGATATCTGAGAAATAGTTGTTATCGACAAAAGTTTTAAAAGACTATTCACCCCCCCCCCCCTCTAGTCTTTTACTTTGCCGTTATCTGGACCAACACACAAGAATATCGAGCCCCATTAGTTTAGTAATCACATTATCTATCTTGCCACATGCGGTTGTAGTAGAGCCATCGACGACCAGTATGCCAGTTCTTGCTTCCACAATTCCTGCTAAGTTGAGTTTCACGGTGTGACACGACAACTTGTCATTGAACTATTGCAGTTCCCCTACTTCCTTAGCGATTTGACCAATCTTTAGTGAAAATGTATGGACAGGGATTTGGTATAATGTAAACAAGTGTATACACTACACCAAAGAACACTATTGAACAGTGTCTTCGATATACTGTAACAAACACTGTATTTAACTATCTTAGTTAAACACACTAACACTGAAGCTAATCTAGCAAGCAATTCAAGCGCACAGGGTATTAAAAGAACACCAAGTATGGTTTCTAGAGGGTTAATATATTATAACCCTCCGAGCCTCAAGGCAAAAGAATTCACTATGATGATATAATGAATTACAAAAACACTACGCAGTTGGATCGAACTAACTATCCTAGTCTAGTAGAAAAACTAGACAAATACTAGAAATCTGTCAAATACGTGAGGTGTTATGAATACACTCGGAGACGGCTGTAAATCACGTAATTGAATGAACTGACTTTTGGATTTACATATAGCCTTACAATGCACAATGGCCAGAAGGTAAGTTCCTACTTTGTAGCACCGAATCTGGACTTCAATTCATTGGGATATCTTCTATAAGATCTTTCCTAAGCACTTCTCTTCAATAAGGAAAGTATTTCCTTCCTGCATTATTTGCTTTCCTTATTTCTTCTTCCTTCACACGTTTTCCATCTTCTTCGAGCTCTTTCCTTCTTGCTTCAGCCACCAGTCACATACTTGGGAATGTTTAGATTTTGTCTAGATCACAATAGAATATCTCCCCAAGTATATCTCCTCAATATCCTCTTCAAAGATTCTCTTGGTCTCCAATAAGAAAATAACTCTTTCCAACTGATTTGATTTTCTACTTAGCTTAATCTCTTCCTAAGCATCAACTTCGAATCCCTTGATTTATTTAGACCTGCACAATCAACCTAAAACTGTGGACCTAAGTTAAGTGTAATAAAGGAAAATATCGAATCAAATATAAAAGTGCAGCAGTAAAGTGTTGTCGTCTGTTGTTGTGAAAACACTATATGAGAACACCTGCACTTTCATCCTCTACGATATCCTTAACAAGTAACTCAACATGGAAGACAATCAAAGTTAATAAAGGCAAAATATAATAACTAAAGTGCAATGTAAAGTGCAGTCAGCTAGTGTTGTGAAAACACTGACTGATTCACTTGCACTTTCATTCTCCCCCTTTTCGCCTTTCTTGACAAAACTTCAACCTCACTAGCTGAAGTAGAACAGATTCTCAATCAAAACATAGAGTTTCATAAAAAATTGTGCACAAGTCAAAAGTAAGTGGTTGAAGATAAAGTAGGGTAACCATTTCTCCCCCTTTTTGTGAGGAAAGTAAAAACTCAGCATCATGATTCATCAAGTACCAGGAGTGTCAGAAGGACCATTTACTTTTCCAAAATCTGATGTCTAAGTATAACAAAATCAGCACGCAGAGAAGTCTCAGAAGGACCTTAACCAGATGTACAAGTACCAGAGTTCTGTGCTTCTAGAAAAGACATGATTAAGAGAAACACGGCTAGGTTAAAGATAGAAAGATCTTGTAAATAAGGAAAAATAGGTTAAGGTCATGGGCTTGGTTTGTGGGCTTGTGTGGCTATGGATCAGAATAATGTGTCTAAGAATAATCCTTTAGTCCAATCGATTTGGTACATCAACCTGAAACACAATTTAGTACTCAAAATAGCTGCACATAAACAGGAGATTTAGAAAATAGAAAATATTTATGGGTAGGATAATTAAAATTTAGAAATAATCTGGACTCAAGGTACAATTCAATTCAAAACTGCATATTTCTTAAATAAAGTTGCCTAAAAAGATTTTCCTATATCCCCCTCAACACTTACCAGACTCAAGTCCTCTCAAGACCAAGATCTGTATGATATGTATATACAAAGTGACCTACATGATGCAAAGAAAGCAGTGGTCGTAATACACAGAGTAATCTATGGTGTTATCAGAACACCCAGGTGCACAACTCAAGTGCAGACACATCAGAAAACTATTATAGTACAACTCAACAACCTTTTTAGTGCAAAAAACAACAGGGTGGTACTCTTAATTGATATGATTGACCACTGAATGCAGGTAGCCGGAACTCCATACACCCCAGTAACAATACAAAATCTTCGGCAACACAAGTTAGCACATAGGACTGAATGCAGGCAGCCTGAACCCCAAACACCCCAGTATCCTAATGCGTACTCATTTGCTGTGTCAGTTTTATGGAGACAATCTCAAGTCAGTACCAACACTGAATGCAGGTAATCGGAGCCCCATACACCCCAGTGTCAGTCCAGACTATATCTGGCTATCCCATCTTTCCAAAAACAGGCACATGTTTAGTCGAGGAGAGACCTTTCATTATTCCTTTCAGAGTGGTCCACTATTAGCTGCATCGAGTATTATCAGAACCTACATAAATACTCAGGCAAAGCACGAGAGAGAGAGAGAGAGAGAGAGAGAGAGAGAGAGAGAGAGAGAGAGAGAGAGAGAGAGAGAGAGAGAGAGAGAGAGAGAGAGAGGGGAATAACAAGTAATCAAGTCAAGGCCTTATGCAGACCTACACACCACATGCAATCTATAGTGTTAGCCAGTGGTGTTATGGCAACACTTGAATGTTCACAAACTCAGACAACACACATACCAAGAGACTTCCTCAAACTGAAGAATCTGTCATTATCTAAAGGTTTTGTAAATATATCTGCAAGTTGTGTGTGGTCTATATATGTTCTATGAGAATAGTCATAGCATCTACCAAATCTCTTAACTAATGATGTCTAATATCTATGTGCTTGGTTCTAGAATGTTGTACCGGATTTATACATATGTTTATGGAGCTCAAATTATCACATAACATTAGGAGGGTGTCACTCATCAAACGATAGTCATGTAACATATGTTTTAACCATACTAACTGGGTTAAATAACTTCCTGCTGCTATGTACTCGGACTCTGCAGTGGAAAGAGACACGCAATTTTGTTTCTTACTGTACCAAGCGACCAAATTATTACCTAAATAAAAACACCCACCACTTTTGGATTTTCTGTCGTCTAAGTCTCCGGCCTAGTCAGAATCACTAAACCCAACTAAGTTGGAGTTAGTATCTCTTGAGTACCATATGCTCAAGTTAGCTGTCCCAGAGATGTAATTTAAGATCTTCTTGGAAGCATTAAGGTCTGAAATGCAGGGGTTTCCCTGGTACCTGGCAGAAACACAAACTGCATACATAATGTCAGGACGGGTCGCTGAGAGATATAGTAGGCTTCCTATCATGGATCTGTACAATGTAGTTTCAACACTATCTCCAGAGTCATCCTTCGAGATTTTAGCACTTGTAGACATGGGAGTTTTGCTAGGTTATGAACCTTCGAAACCAATCCTCTTGACCATATTCCTAGCATGCTTCTCCTGGGAAAGAAACAGACCATCTTGTTGCTGTTTCACTTGTAGCCCTAAAAAGAATGTTAGCTCTTTAATCATGCGTATCTCGAAGGTACCTGTCATAGAGCTAACACACTTATCAATGATGGATTTCTTAGTAGAACCAAAGATAATATCATCTACATAAATCTCAGCTAAGCAGAAATCCTTATCTTGTTTCATAATAAACAAGGTACGATCAACATCACCTCGAACAAAACCAGACTACAAGAGAAACACAGTTAACCTATCATACCAAGCCCTAGGAGCTTGTTTCAACCCATACAAAGCTTTGTGAAGCTTGAAGACATAATCAGGGTGAAAAGGGTCAACATAGCATTTTGGTTGTTCCACAAATGCCTCTTTGTCTATGTATCCATTTAGAAACGAAGCTTTGACATCCATTTGAAATAATTTGATTTTCATAAAACATGCTATGTCAAGTAATAGTCTAATAGACTCAATCCTAGCAACAGGAGCAAAAGTTTCATCTAAAGCAATGCCTTCAACTTGTGTGAAACTTTGAGCTACAAGGCGTGCCTTATTCCTAACAATGACACCATTCTCTTCACTTTTATTCTTGAAAATCCATTTAGTCTCCATCACATTAGCCTTTGAGGGCCTTGGGACCAAAGTCCAATCATTGTTTTTAGAGAATTGTTGTAGCTCTTCTTGCATAGCATTTTTCAATAGATGTCTTTAAGTGCTTCAGTAACATTATTTGGTTCAGTGGATGAGACATAACAAGAGACCTGTACCTCAGGGGATGTGGTAGACATACACACACACACACAATCTTACCATCTGTCGATAGTCGACTTGTGCATTGCGCCTTGGCGCCTTGTGTGTACTCCATCAGTTAGATTACCAATATCTTGAGTGTCAGGATGATCCTTTCTGATTCTGGCAGGTGGATGTCGTCTACCTTCTACATCTCCTACCTGTTCTTCTTCTGATTCAGCATCTGACTCTTCTGGTGTATAAAGAACATCGACAGATGTAGTGGAAACACTGGTGTCTTCTGCTTCATTGTTATTAGGTGTGCGTGGGAAACAGCTGACAGAATCAGCTTCTCTTCTTTGCAGCTCTTGTGCTAAAGTTCCTGTGACTACTGCTCTAGGTGTAGGAATAGACTCTACTTCTTTTGTACCCATTTTAGAAACAAGGTCTCCTACAACACTGGCAGAATCATCAAATACAACATTGACTTACTCTTGAAAAGTCTTTAGCCTTGGATTATAAATCCTATAGGCATGACTGTTTAGGGAGTAGCCAACAAAAATCCCCTTTTCACTCTTGGGGTCAAACATACCTAGATAATCATGATCATTAAGAATATAGAAAACTCAACTAAAGATATGAAAGTATTTCAAGTTGGGTTTCTTATTCTTTAGCAATTCATAAGGAGTCATAGAAGTGCCAGGTTTGAGATAGACCCTGTTAATGATGTGACAAGCAGTATTCAAGGCTTCAACCCAGAGTCTCTTTGACACATTCGTAGAGTTCAGCATGACTCTAGCCATTTTCTGTAATGTGCGATTCTTATGCTCAGCTATCCCATTTTGCTGAGGTTTCTTGGGAGAAAAGAACTTATGAGAGATACCATTTGTATCACAGAATTGAATAAATTTCTGGTTCTCAAACTCCTTGCCATGATCAGACCTAATATGATTCACATAACAGCCATACAAGTTCCTAGTACTAGCATGCAATGTTTTGAAAGTATTAAAAGTTTCTGATTTCTCTTTGAGAAATTTAATCTAAGTGTACTTGGAGAAATCATCAACAATCACAAAAGCATATCTTTTTCCACCAAGGCTACTAATCTCAATTAGACCCATAAGATCCATATGTAGTAGCTGGAAACACTTGTTCGTACCTGTGGGTTTCCCATCTGACAAAACAGGAACAGGTATATGGGATACCCTGTTTTGTTTTCCTTTAACGAAATCCCGACAAACAATCTTACCAGGGTTGGTCAGTTTGGGAATGCCCAACACTACCTCGCACTTTACCAGCTTATCAAGATTCCTATAGTTCATATGACCATGTTTTTTGTGCCAAATAACTGACTCATCAACATTCACATGATTACAGACAACATGATCATTAAACTTATAAAAATTATCATTTGACCTAGTGCCTGTCATTACACAACAATTGGATCTATCAAAGACTTGACAGGATTTCTTATCAAAGCACACTTTCAAGTCATCATCGCATAGTTGACTAATGCTAATTAAATTAGCAGCTAAGCCATCTACCAACAGTACATCTTCTAGTGCTGGAAATCCGTCCACATTCAACACCCCCTTACCAATTATCCTGCTTCCTCCACCATAAGTGACAGTTCCTTTGGTGAGAGGAATTATCTCCTTCATGTAGGTCTTTGTTCGTGTCATGTGATGGGAACACCCACTATCAAAGTACCATGTACCTGTAGGGTTAGACTTAAAAGCTGAAAACACAACATTGCAAACATTGTCAGTCTTAGGTATCCAGAATCCCCTTAGTCTATTTTTACGTTTCAGTGTACTAGTGTTTTTGGACAGTGTAGTGACAACACCAGAATCAGAGTATTAAACATTTAAAGAATACTTTGGAGTTTTCATAACATTGGAAACACTACCACTGGAAATATCAGCACTAGACTTATTGCAATCAGAAGAGGTTTCAATAGAGGAGTCTTTGACAAATTCAAACTTGATCAGTGTGGTTTCCTCTAATGAAACACTGTTTTTTGGTTCTTTCAAGGATTTCTGGTATTTGAAACAGTAAGGTTTAAAATGTCCAGGTTTAGAACAAAACTGACACACAAAAACCTTTTTCTTACTTTGGGCAGACAATCCTTTTGCTTTCACAAACACAAGAGTTGGGTAATTACTAGGAGCATCCTTGGTAGAGGAAAGGTCCTGAATAAGTTGTTGAAAACCTAGACCTATAGTTCCATCATTACCTAGACCTAGCTTTTCATCAAGTTTAGTGATTCCCGTATTCATTTTTGTCAAGGTAAGCTTATCAAGTTTATGCTTAGCGGTTACCTTTTCCAAATCAGCTCCCTTTCTGGTTAGACTTACTTCCAGATTCAGGATTATGTCTTGCAGAGACTTGTTCAGTTCCTTACGATATTCTTTTTCTTTGAACAAAGCTTTCTCATTCTTGGCAGATTTCCGCCATTCCCTCAACACATCCTCCTAGAGGTCTTCAAGTTCTTTAATGAACTCCTCTTGGTTCATCCCATTCTCAGTTATGTGGTCAGCTTCAAGGTCTATTAAGCCACGCATGCAGTGGGGATCCAACAGATCACAATACACCAATGATTCTAGTGTTTCTGTACAGAAGTTCTGAGACTGTACGAGTTCATCAGCTTCATCAAAGAATGTCTCACATTTAATACACTCATCTGCTATATCATCGACAACACCTGCAAAAATATTTCTTGCACAGAGATGTTATAATTAAGTAGTGTTCGAACAACACTGTGTATCATCAAAATTGCCATCAGTCCAATTGACTTGGGAGTGTAGTGCAGCTTTATGAACTTCTTCATCTAATAGAACCACTTCTTCTTATGTACTTGCTTCATCATCATCCAAACAAATCCAATACGAATTTCCCTTCTTTCGAAGAGTGTTAGCACATTCATAAGAATAATGACCAAAGCCTTCACATGCATGACACTGAATTCTTTTTAGTTTTTCAGGATCCACATCCATGGGTTTCTTGTAAGAATACTTCACCAATGCTTTGGAGGGGAATTTGGACTGACCAAAGGGGTTGCTGCTTGAACCTGCCTTAAACTTGCCTTTTAGATTACTATTTTTAAAATGTTTTACCATAGCCTTGAACATAACATTGAACTCATCATCATCTTCTTCAACATCCAATGCTTCTGTCCTTGACAACATCAGAAGAGTTGTTTAACCTAGCACGAAAGTTTGCATAATATTCATCAAAGTTTGAAGATCCATGGTGGCCAAGTTCTCAGAGGTTTCCACAGCAATCTTTTTCATTTCAAAACGTTTTGAAAGTATCCTAATAGCTTTGTAAACTAATTGCTTGTTCGACAAAGGGTCTCCAAGAATATGACTTTCATTAGAAATATCCAAAAGTTTACCAAAATAGGATGTAATGCCCTCCTCCTCCCCCATTCTAAGATTTTCGAAATGACTCAAAAGCATTTGAAGTTTTGATTCTCTCACACTCAGATCTCGCTCACAGTGCCTGTTGGTCCAGATAACGGCAAAGTAAAAGACTAGAGCGGGGGGGGGGGGGGGGTGAATAGTCTTTTAAAACTTTTGTCGATAAGCACAGTTTCTCAGATATCTGTGAAGATATCAGATACTTATTATCAGAGAGCGGAAGACTTCTAAGATAAGTCCACGTGTTCAGCGAGATAAGTGTAAGTACTTTGCAATGTAAGTAAAACAAGTAATAAAATGCAGAAAGTAAATAACACAAGTCTTTTTATAGTGGTATCTGAAGGTGGCGTAGTCGTTCAACTAATCCACTTCGGTCTTTCTCAGACCTAGAATCCACTAAGATAAATGAGGTAACCTTACAGATATCTTTTCTTGATTCCTAAAAGCACTAGGTTCCCAACCAAGTGTTCTCCCTGAGTTATTCCCCGGCTTTCACAGCCAAGTACTTCCTGTACTCAGAAACCTTTTTGAGCTATTCCTTAGCTTCCACAGCTAAGTACTTCACTCTTTCGGCTCAATAACCTTGGAGTTATTCCTTAGTTTCCCAAACTAAGTACTTCCTGTACTCCACGCCGTATATGGTGTTGGTTTTAGGTTTGTTTGTCAGGTGAGCTTCTTTAATAACTTGTTCAGTTATTCAGATAGCTCTGTGAATCAAGTATACTTAATACACTTTTCAATGTATGGTATCTTGTTCTCTACTGACTGAAGTCTATGGTAAGTGTTCAAGAGAATGAAACTTAGATATGAAATCTTAGTTCAACTCTTTCACAGATAACAATGCTCGTTAAGGATCAGGACACTTAGAACTTTTGTGCTACTTAGAATCAAGAGCTTTGGTCGCAACAGAAAGCTTGAAAGTAAGTGGTTTGCTTGAGAGCGCTTGTGTGAGTATTCAATGTAAGTTCAGTGTGTTCTAAGGTGTGTTCTCAAGCAGTCTAAGTGTTGATATTTATAGATGAATTTGAGTGCCGTTTGAATAGTATCCGTTAAGATTAAATCAAATTCAAACTGTTGATATCTGAATATAGTACTGTAGCAGGTTTGTCTTCTTCTTCAGAAGCTACCGCTTTTGTTCAGACATTTCTGTCTGCGCATTTAATGCACTGTACTATATTTTGTCATGTAGTGCCAACCGAACTATGCATGGTATCAGAGCTCTTTATACAATCAAAGTTTTCTGAAACTTTGCATGTTCTTTTCCAGAGATCATCATAGCTTCAGATACCACTTGTTTAAACAACTTGTTATAATATGTTTCTTTTTCAGAAGCATATTTTATGTCCAATGGTATCTGAGTGTAGATATCTGTGGGCACTTTCCTTGTCTCATAAGCCTTTTATGCTCAGATATCTTTTGCAACTTTGTGTGTTTCGAAACACTTGTTTCTCCAAGATATATGGACATAGGTTTCTGGAAAAACCCTTGTCTTCAGCAATCTTGTGCAGTCTTCAATTCTTCAAATCCATTGAACTTTTCCTGCTCGATGCCTTCTTCTTGGTCTTCTTCAGAAAATAAAAATTACATTTCGAGACCTAACATCCTATACAAGATTTGCTAGACTGTCATACTTAGTCAGTTTCCTCTTTTACAGTGTTCAAGTGAACTAAGAGTACTAATCACCTTTCTGAGCTAAGATAAGTCATTAGGTTGCTGATCAAAATCTAAACAGATATTCCTAACAGTGCCTTTGAAGAATATCCCAGGCCTGTTGGGCAGTTGACCATGTTTGAATTAGTTTAAACATTTGAAGAACTACATAACTAAACAAGATATTGAGAGCCTTCTCATTGTTGTTTGCATCCGCAATTTCTTTTTGAGTATAATCATGTTCCGACTTAGGAATTTTTGGTGCAAATAACGGCAAAGTAAAAGACTAGGGGGGGGGGGGGGGTGAATAGTCTTTTCAAACTTTTGTCGACAAAACAGTTTCTCAGAAAGTTGGGTAACTTTCTGATACTTATAATCAGAATAGCGGAAGTCTTTCTGATAAGTGCACGTGCTCAGCAAGCTAGTAAAGTGTGTAAATTACTTTGCAAGTATGTAAAGGCAGAAAGTAAGTGCAGAAAGTAAATGACACAATAGCTTTATAGTGGTATCTAAAGGTGGCGTAATCATTCAACTAATCCACTTCGGCCTTTCTCAAACCTAGAATCCACTAAGACAGATAATTGATTTCACCTTGCAAATATCTTCTCTTGATTCCTAAATACACTAGGTTCCCAACCAAGTTTCCCCCCTGAGTTTTTCCCCGGCTTTCCCAGCCAAGTACTTCCTCTACTCAGAATTCCCTGAGTTATTTCCCGGCCAAGTACTTCCTCTACTCAGAACCTTTCTTGGAGTTATTCCTTAGTTTCCCAAACTAAGTATTTCCTCTACTCCACGCCTTTTTATGGTGTTGGTTAAGAAGAGTTTGTTAGATTGGTAGATTAATAACGTCCACAGTATGAAATACTACCTTCTCGAACAAGAGTCACTTAACACACTTGGACAGTGTGTGGTCATATGTTCTTTTCTGACTCAAGTCTATGTTCTTCATTCAGGAGAATGAATATCTTAGCAAGTCGCAACAGTGCTTCAATTCAACTCCTTCACAACAGACATAGCTTGTTAAGCATCAGGACACTTTGAACTTTCGTGCTACTTAGAATCAAGAGCTTGGTCGCAACTGTAAGCTTTGAGTAAGTAGAGAAGGCTTGTATGCTTGAGTGTAGGATATGATATTCAGTCGTTCAAGTGTGTGTATTCAAGCATTCTAAGTGGTGATATTTATAAATGAAAATCAAGCCGTTTGAATTACTATCCGTTGGGCTATTGAGATTCAAATTATAAACAATCCGTTGATAGTACTACAGAACTTTTACCTCTTTGTTCAGAGATAAAGCTTTTGGTCAGCGAGTTCTGGAATGTCATTAAATGCACTGTACTATCTTTTATCCTGTTGTGCCAACGGAACTATGCACGCTGTCTGAGGCTGTGCACGTTGCTGTCAGAAACATTGTTTTCACTAAGTTATCTTTTGCATATGGTTTCTGAGGCACAATTCCTTAGTCTTTGGTAATCTTGTGCAGTATTCATATCTTCAGATAGTTGAGCTCTTTTGGCTGGATGCCTTCTTCTTGGTCTTCTTCAAAGATATAAAATTACATTCAGAGACCTAACATCCTATACAAGATTTACTAGACTAATCATACTAAGTATACTTCCTCTTTTAAAATGTTCAAGTGAACCAATAGTACTAGACACCTTTCTGAACTAAGGTAAGTCATTATGTTGTACTGATCAAAACTAAATAGATATTTCCTAACAAATTTCCCCCTTTTTGATCAGTCACCTATGACTACTTTTAAAAACCTATGGATGAGGAAACAATCCACCACTGAAACATTTCTTATGATTTATCATTATTTTATTTAAGTGCAGAATGTAAGACATCAACCAAATCACAAGGTGTGATCTTTGCTGACAAGCTATCTTTTTACAAAGTAAGTGCATATAACTTTTACAAGATAATTAAACAGTAAGTACAATCATCAAAAATCAAAATATTACGCAGCTTAGTAGGACAACAGGAAAGTCCAAGTTCCAAGTGAACATCCTAACTAGCTAGCCTTCAAGCATCATTCCTTTAGAAACTCCAAATTACCATAT
Organism: Plantago major; assembly: GCA_026545765.1. Lineage (NCBI taxonomy): Eukaryota > Viridiplantae > Streptophyta > Magnoliopsida > Lamiales > Plantaginaceae > Plantago > Plantago major. The sequence continues at coordinate 66,347,891 of CM048839.1, read as the reverse complement.
TTCAGGCAATCTTCAGTGTACTCCTTCAGAATGGTCCTCACCCTCATTTCCCAATCTCTGGAGGCAACACATCTTACTTTATAGGGTTTGTCAGTAAGTCCTGTGGTTATTCCCTTGATCCACAGAATCTTCCCCCATTTCCTGTAGTGAGACAACTGTTCTTCAGTGGGCTTGTAATAATCATATATCTCTCTCAGATATTCCATGTCTCCTTCAAATTCCTCTTGGGTCATGTAGAATGACTAAAAGGGCTCCACTTGCAGTTTGTTCTTTTTTCTAGATTCATCTTCAAGTATGTGCACATCCTTTGGCCTGATGTAAGGGCATTCTTTGGAGAGATCCTGTTTGGCATTCTATCTGACTTCAACTTCAAAGTCAAGCCAGGTCTTGATTATTTCGGAAGGCATCACTTTTGATCTCTTGCCTTTCTTTCTCCATGGCATCACTTTTGATCTTTTGCCTTTCTTTCCTTACCCTTTCCTTTGGGCTTAGCTTGTTTCTGTACCTTATGGAATACCTTCTCTTCCCCATTAGTCCTAGAAGACTGATCAAAACGAGCTAAGAGACTAACATAAGAGTCAGAGAGAGACTCAAAGTTCCTTTGCATGAGAGAATAGTTGTTGGTGAGTCTTCTAAGCTCACTTCTGAGGTCTTCATTATGTTTTTTTTTTTAATTAAAATAGGACGTTTATTCATACTGAAAAAGTACAATCATGGGGGTTTATAAGAACCCATGGCCATCAAACTCAACAATAAATTGTTTTTCCAAATTCTAGTAATCCAGTAGTTAGCACAAATATCCAGTATGAGCAAAAATCCTATCGCTCTAATCCCACTAACTACACTGCTATTTCTAGATAAAAGGCCCTCATGCCGGCTATGCAGACCAAAACAATCTCGCTTTAAAAATCCTTTGTCAATGCCACCAACAAAGCTAGTAGATATACTACTTCTAGGAGGCCACAAACCCATCCAAAACAAAACAGGGAGAACACAGAAAATACCCACTCCCCAGATCATACCACGGACAGACCAATAACCGAACAGATACCTCCCAAAACCTCTGATGTACCAAATCATGTCAATCATCTTAAAAGACTAGAGGGTGAAGCTCGATTACCATTCTTGTTGCCAGTTTTCTTCTTATTCTTACTTAATCTGAGAGAACTATAGGAATTCCCTTCCTTCCCAGCTTTTGCAGAATTTCTCGTCAATCTTCTTTTAACACTGGTAGAGACGTAAGAAGCTAAAAATTCCTTTTCCAAATCAGACTCATCAAAGTCCATCCCTATGTAATCTTATGAGTCCGAGCTACCATCAAGCTCAGAAGTGAGAGGGACTTGAAGTAGGTCATTGGCAGATCTTCTTTAATTTCTCCCTAAAGTAATCGGCTCAAACTCCGGATTATCCACACCAAATGGAATTATCGGAGGGGGAGCCTGCTCTTCAACAAGCTCAGAGGGAGAAACAACCTCCAAAATGGGGGATAAAACATGTGGTTCAGTCACTGTGGGGAGGCTGCGCTGAGGTGAGAACGGAGATTCCCTAGGTGCAATAACTTCATCTAGCTCATCTTTAGAATCGGCAAATAAAGAGCTAGCATTTAACCTATTTCCATCATCCTCCGAAGTGAACCCATTGCCTAAATAAGCAAAAGGGTAGGAACTACACCAATTGAAAGCATTTAATTCTCCAACATATGTATCATCTCGAATAACAATTGGATCAACCATAGGAGAAGTGTCTCTTCTAGTGGGAACATAATGAAAGTTCCCCCTTCCACCACCTCCCCTGCCTCTAAAGGCCAAGCTCGAACTACCACCCCTATAATTGAAAGAATGTCTTCCTCGGCTACAGGACGCTACTTGCCAAGAGTTAACATTACAAATTTCCATAGAACATTCAGTAGGGAGATTGCCACCCTGTTGTGCCTGCAACGTCACCTGGTGTGCCTACATCGGCACCTGCAGTGCCTGTGCCTGCCTCGGCACCTGTTGTGCCTGGTGCGGTGCCAGATATGCCTGACGATGGCGCACTGCCTGCCTAAAAGGTACAGCAGCTGGATTAATAAGCGGATTCTCCTTAGCCAGACAATGGGCTTCCAAATGACCTAACTTGTGACAGTGTTGGCAAAAGTGTGGCACTCTTCCATAACTAACTTTGACTGCAGTTCCCTTATCCATAATCTTGATCCATAAGTACGAAGGGAGAGGCTTAGAGACATCCATTTCGATGCAGATATTGGCTTGATTGAGCTTGCTTTTGTTCGCCGTGTAACCGTCGATCTTAACAGGAGTACCAAGAAATTTGCCTACTTCAAACAATGTTCCTTATGGAACAGGAAGATTGGAAGATTTTCTAGAGATACCCATACTAGGACGATGGGAGATTCATCATCAAGAGAGAAGCGTGGAGTCCATTTAAAGAACCTAAATGGAGCACCTGCAACAGTAGGACTGTCTAATAGCCAGAGACTATTATAGTCCTCTTCCAAAAATAGCTTAATTACTACATGACGTTTATCCATAAAACTAACAGTAAACCGGGATTTGAGCTTCAAATCCATTAACATAGTAGTAACATCAGAAATATGAGGAATGCCATAAGAAAATTTTCCAACAAGAGTGAGCTCGAAAGGAGCTGCCAACAAGTTAACTTCAGAATCAGTAGAAGCTATAGATGGCATACCATTGAAAGACGTATGGCTTTTTGGATGAACAATCACTCATCCTTGATCCATTTTACTATATGAGTATTGATGAATAGGAGGATCTACAATGTCAGTTAATAGAGATGGTGAAGACAGAGGCTGCGAAAAAGCTGCAGCCACAGTAGAACCAATGGCTGAGGGCGCAACCTCCATTTGCAGCGGATGCGACGCTGCTGACAAGTTTGCCGGAGATGAAGTTGAAGGTCGATCAGACCCTGAGACTGCCACAGAAGCAAAAGAGTCCACTATAGCAATGGGGTTGTTGGCACCGGAAAAGGAGGCAGATCCTCCACCGGAGAAGCAGCCAACATCTGTAAACTTCAGGTTACATTAATCCGACCAATATTCCGGCAGAGAGCTTGAAAACTTCGAGCACAAACAAACGAAACAAAACGGAGGAGAGCTGAAGACAGGCGGAGATGTATAAGAGCGGCGGGTGGTTGAAGAAGAAAGGCTAAATCGATCTGAGATCTGAAATACAATCGGAACCCAAACCAGATCTGAAATGGGCCGACTGAGATCCACCCAAGCTAAGAAAGGATTGAACATGGACCGACCAAGGAGTGGAGTGTGATTCAAAAAGGAGAGAACAGGCGGAGAAGATCGGAGAACCAAAAGACGGACGACGCTTGGCACAACGAGACAGACTGACTAAGATCTACACGCTTAGTCGCCACCGAGAAGGACAGTTCTTCATTCTGATGATAAAGTCCTGTCTCTCTGTTTGTTAAAGTAGAGACCTCAGCAACCACTGTCTGTATCTCGGTGGAAGTTGTGTCACCAAGGTTGTATGCGTTCTGAGCAGCCCTGCTATTTGAGTCTTGGACTAATCCCAGATCTTTCTGAGAAATTACTAAGTTTCTGTTTCTCTGAGCAATCACCTCAGCAAACTTAGTGAAGTTTTCTGGCACAGACTCAGTTACTTCCTTGTTTTGAGCCTCTAGTTCCTTCATTATTATAAGTAGTTCTTTGAACCTGTTCTCTATGTCAGCCGTGGGAGTAGGAACTTTAGGAATGTTTGTGGGAGCTAGAATGTGTTTCTTCAGATAGAGAATATCTGAGAATTTAACTTTAGAGGGGATATTTCCTTCTGGCTCACTCAGGAAATCATCATCTTCATCTTTTTCATCCCCGAATCCAGCGACCATTTCTTGCTTGGATCTCTTTTGCTTTCCAGAAGATGATTGGATTTCCTTTTGCTGCTTGAGTGCCTTAGTGTCCTCAGCTATCTATTTCCTCAGCAAATAGTTGGGCATCAAGTCTTATTCGCTTTTGTTTAGCAAGGGCTTCTGCCTCCTTGCGATTCTGGTCATCAATCTTATGCAGATTGTCCTGTATGTTAGCAATCTGGTTTTCCAGTGCCAGATGCAACGAATTTGCCTCTTCCACCATCTCTTGTAGATTTGCAAGAGTTTGTGATGTTTCTAGGACTTTCTGGGCCACAAGATCATCTTGTCTGGCATCAGAATCCTTTCTCTGAGATGGTGAGGGCTTGGATGATCTCTGAGTAGATGGGGAGGGTGAGTTTTTCCTTTCTGAAGGTGATGAGTCGATATTTTAACGACTCATTTAGTGTCTTTTTCCGTATTTTGTTGCGTCTTTTAGCCTTTATTTAGTATTTTTTGTTCCGTCACGTTTGGGTATTTTGTGTGTTTTTGTGCTTTTTTAGGTACTTTATTGTAATTGGCAAGGAAATGGAGGACCAAGGTGCAAGAAGACTTGGGAAATTTCTAGAAGCACCACAAGGCTAAGTTAGTGGGCCACTACTCCAAGAGAGGTGACATGGAGGTTGGAAAAGGGAGCAAAAATAGGAGAAAGAGGGAAAAAAGTGATTTTCACCCGGAGAGGACCTCACTACGGTGAGCTCCATCAACTAGGAGGCTCACCACGGTCCAGCAAGCGAAATCTGGGCAAATCCGCAAAAACTGGTCCAGACTACGACGGGCAGGGACCCTCACCACGATGAGCACTGCCTTGACGTGTTCCAATCCACTTTCTGGCAGTTTTTTCCCACTACTTCGAGTTTTAGATTCCTTGGTCTTATAAATAGACCACATGTATCAGTCATTAGGACATATCTTTACATTCTCCAACTTTCATACATTCAATTCCAAGCATTGTCAACACTTAGAGATTTCAATCTCTCTTTTAATTCGAAGAAGCTTTCATCGATCTTTTTGATGATCGCAGAGACCACTAGGCGCCCAACTATTCAATAGTACGAGTTAGGCGGTTGCTTTTAATAACTTGTACTGTGACATATTGTTATCTGATCGTTGAACACATGCTTGTATCGTTGTGAACTTGCATCAATCTTTACCTCTAATTAGTATATATCCGGATGAGGGCATAGCTAGTGACAAGCTTTTTGCCATAACTCATACGTACTTATAATCTGTATCTGGTTCGATTTTACCATAGCAAAGTTGTTGCATTCGCGGGCAGTGTACCATTAGCTATATCGCGTCAGCACTTTTGAAAGATCGCTTGCTTCGTTTTAATTGTATAAATTGCTTGATCTAGGTATTACCTTGTCTTGTAATTGCGGTTTGTTCTAGGGTTTTAAAGTATCACTTTACCCACACTATCTGTTTACAACTCACACCTTGAGCCTACACCTTAGAACTAGCCTAATCAATTCCTCGAGAGAACGACCATGTGGTTTAAGCCTTATTCTACAAGTATTAATTTTGAACACATCAAAATTTGGCGCCGTTGCCGGGGAATTGATTCCTACGTTCTCCAATAAGTAGGATCAGTGTGTAATTGCGTATTTTTATTTTTATCTTATTCGAAAACCAATGAAAAATCTAAAAATTTCAAAAAAATCAAAAAGAAATTATCTTGTGGATTATTTTTTTGGTACTAACAGAAACTATCAATGCATTTAGTTTTGTTGGTATAGAGAATTTTTTTCTGCAGGTGTATGTATGGCATGGGTATGGCTACGTACGGAGAATATTTCATACCTCAGCTAGAGGTAAGAAAACCACCAATATTCCTTGAGCCTGTGGTTAGGGAATACGATCTAAACGATGATTGGGGGTGTTCACTTCCATACTTCTGGGAAGGCCGATGGAAGATGCTTTCGGGTTTATTCGTCAGTTCGAACAATTCGTGACGGAGTTACCACCCAGTGGATTGAGTGCGGACCAACTGAAGAGGAGGTTATTTCCTTTTGCCGTTGGATCACAAGCCAGAGAATGGCAGTATTTGCTAGAGCCAGAGTCATTGAGGACATGGGAGGAAGTGCTTAGAGTATTATATGACGAATACTCCCCGTACTCTTTGATGGAGAGCTTGGAGGACCGTGTAACGAATTTCGAACAGAAGAGAAGTTGGACAAAGGAAGCGTGAATAATCCGGATTTAGAAATCACTCCCATCCCATTGGTGTCTTCAGTGAGCGTTTCCACACCACCAGAGACCACAGAGAGCCAGGTGCCCCATCACCCCGACATCGTACATATGTCATTACCCAAGGGGAGTTTTGTTGATCCTTTTTTCCCTTTTTCTTTGTTTCCTGTTTATGAGTGTTATGTGCTTAAATTTGAACATATTAACTCTCGACATACTCGTTTGCAGGATTACATGAGTATTGTGGGATCAACACACAATGGAGCAGAAGATATTCATTGGAAGCTCCAAGTAGGCTCGACGCCTGCTCAAAATTCGTTCCCGTATGAGAACGGATAACGGTAATGTATAGCAGTCGAGCCAACGACTATAAGAAAAGGCGCTTCCTGGGAGGCAACCCGGGGGTTCAGAATGAAGAACGGAAGAGTCGACGCTAACGACTATAACCAAGGCATGACTTATTTATTTGCATATAGATATTGGTGCATATTGCATTTAGGATAGATTTTATTTATTAATTTTTTATTATAAAAAAATAATTTGCGGGAGAAAAGATCTCACCGCGATGAGCCAGGGAAAAAGGCGGCTCACCGTGGTCTGCAGAAGGCAGAAAGTTTACCTCTCTGCTGGACCGCAGTGAGGGGCACCCTAGCCCCTGCCTCACCGCGGTGAGGCCTGACGATTAAAGAGAAGGAGGGCTTCTCTCTCCATCACCTTTTTCACTCTCCTTACCCGTTTTTCCCCCAATTTTTGAGATTTTTACCAATTCTCCACAATTTAACTTGGGTAATAAACCGTTGCGAGGGTAGTGAGTTTTTCCACTACTTGGAGACTTCAATCCGTGTTTATATCCATTTATTCTTCCGGAATCGAGGTACTTCTTTCTACTATCTTTATTTTGCAAACTTGGATTTCTAAACTTGATTGATTGTTATTGATTATGTGGTTGTGCTTATGAGGTATGAAATTGTCTAGATAAGTCATAATCCAAGTTAGCATAGTTAGATTTTCTGGATATTTATGATGTTTTTGGTAAAAGTGTATTATTGTGCTTGCTTGTTCATCTTAGAATCTTTATTCGTGCTGCATATTTGATGATAGGATTGAGCTTGCTACTATTTCAATTGGGAAAATCCCTTGTAGTAACAAATGTTTGCACTATGGTAAGCACGATTATGTTGTAGGCTAAGGCATTGTTACTACTTGCAAGAATTGATTTGGGGAACACATTGTTGTGGCCACATTTGAATGCACTATGGTTTGCATGTAATTATGAGTTAGGATTAGGCATTCTTGTAGCTACATTTTGATATGGGTGTAGCGCTGACATTTTATAAACAAAGAGTGTGTCCAAAAGTAGAAGGGAGTTAGGATTAGGCATTCTTGTAGCTACATTTTGATATGGGTGTACCATAGCACCCAAAACAAATAGTGTGTCCAAAAAGCAGAAGGGAGCCCCAGTTCGAACACATTAAGGGGAGGCAAAGCATCATAGCCTCCGATTTTTCAGAGTTAGGGGGTGCTACCAAGGACTTGCCGCAGATCTTTAGAGCATATGTGGGGTATCGCAGCGGTTTGGTACGCACTTGGATCAGTGGGACTCATGCTATTCGAGTCCCACACAGCACAGGTCTGCAGCGGACACGCGGGCAACTGAGGGCCTAGCACATATGGAGCAAATGCGCAAAGCTCAGACGGATGACCGACAACAACAAAGAGGAGGCTCATCTTCCTGACCCCATGGTCCGCCTTCCTCTTAGTGATCATGCCGACCGAGGCATACTACGGGCGGTAACTCTATAACTCCCTCTTTTTTATTTATTCCCTAGGCTAGGCACTACCTATCGAATAGGTTTGGGGAGGGAAGTTGTATTCATATGCTTGCATGCCTCGGATTATTGCTGCCTTGTAAATATGTATATGTGTTTTTCTTTTCTTTTTCATTTTTGCGATTATTTGGGGTGGTATGGTAGCCACTTTTATATGATTGCAGTTGAGTCGAGTCTTTTGGCCTAATTTTTGGCCTATTTCAAAATTTTTTGTGTCGAGTCTTGAGTTCTTTTGACAAGTCTGGTTATCTATTGCCTTAGTTAAGCCCTTTTATTGATGTGATCTTAGATGGACTCTGTCTGAGTGCTAACGAATTTTTGAAAATCACTCTAGTTCGTTTCACTTGTAAATAAAAAATCTTCCTGTTTTAGTAGTCAAAAAGTCGGTGAGAAGCCTTAATGCCGATGAAAAAATCTTGTACCGGCAAATGTGTGATTCTAGTAGGATAAGCATGGTTTTGTAACTTGCGCCACTTGATAAACATGTGCACTCGTTTTTAAAATGAGTATGACGAACGGCATTTTCGACTTGGTGTCTCGATTCTCGAACCTGTTCCAAGGAACAGGTTTGGGGAGGAGGATTCTTGTCAACTTCATACTCAGGCTCACTACTTTCTATATTTGAGCTATGGTCGATTCCGAAATTGTTTTGTATTGCTATGCTGCCGTTATAAAAAAAAGAAAAATATAGAAAAAATCTCGAAGTGTTTTTCCAGGATCACTTGTGATCGTCTAAGATCGTATTGGGCATTTCAAAATACTACCTATAAACCACTGTGGGGCTGATTGTGCGTATGCTGTGAGGGTTGATGGTTTTGTTTCCAAAATGCATGTGAAATACTACCTACAAACCAGCGCGTGGGCGGTGCTCGTATGTTGTGAAGGTTGATGTGGTGTATACCAAAACGACACGTACAAAAGTACGGATCTTAGGCAACTTATTGGGATACACTTGCAACATTGAGATAGAAAAAAAAATGAAAAAATAGAAAATTTGTTCAAAAAGAGCAAAGCACAAGAAAAAAAAGAGAAAGAAATAAATGTGCAAAAAGAGCAAAGCACGAGAACGACAGCTAATTTTATTCCCTTGTATTTGATTTCGACCCCTTTCCTAAAAAGTCCTTTCTGACTCGTTTGAATTGAGTGCAAAAGCATGTAATATTAGTGGCATCTTGTGACATTTGTTGTCACCATCCTAAGTTAAGTCTTGAGCGAATACCCTTATTTACTGGACACTTCCAGATGAGAGACTTGAGAGTTGCACTATTATCTTCCTTTGTGAGGGACTACTAGGATAGGATTAAGTTTTATTTACTTGTGAAACGGAAGATTGTGATCTTTGCATAGATACTTGTCAAAGTTAGAGGGGATACAAGTTTACATCTGTATAAGGGCTTATCTCTGGCAATACTTGTCCCGGTAGCTTGTCGATTGAACTCTTTTGTTTGTTTGTTGTGCCTATGTGTTTTTTCTTTTTCTAGGTTTTAGAGTTGTTTGCTCGAGGATGAGCAAAGGTTTGGTTTAGGGAGTTTGATGTCGATATTTTAATGACTCATTTAGTGACTTTTTTCGTATTTTGTTGCGTCTTTTAGCCTTTATTTAGTATTTTTTGTTCCGTGTCACGTTTGGTTTTTTGTGCTTTTGTAGGTACTTTATTGTAATTGGCAAGGAAATGGAGGACCAAGGTGCAAGAAGACTTGGGAATGTTTCTAGAAGAACCACAAGGCCAAGTTAGTGGGCCACTACTCCAAGTGAGGTGACATGGAGGTTGGAAAAGGGAGCGAAAATAGGAGAAAGAGGGTAAAAAGTGATTTTCTGTTAGGAATATCTGTTTAGATTTTCATCAGCAACCTAATGACTTATCTTAGCTTAGAAAGGTGCTTATTACTCTTGGTTCACTTGAACACTGTAAAAAAAGAGGTAAATCACTAAGTATGTTAGTGTAGCAAATCTTGTATAGGATGTTAGGTCTTGGAATGTAATTTTTATTTATTTGAAAAAGACCAAGAAGGAAGCATCCAAGCAAAGGAACTCATTTCCAGAAGACTGAAGTTTGCTCAAGATTGCTAAAGACTAAGGAGAAAAGTCTCCTCAGATACCTATGTCCAGAAACCTTGAGTCAACAAGTGTTTTGATTAAACAAGTTAGTCAATGGATATCTGAGAACACAAGTGTATTGAGTAAGGAACGTGTCGATTCTCAGAAAGCTTCACATATCCGTTGAGACAACAGGACAAATATAGTACAATGCATTTATTACTCGGACATAAATGTATGCACAAAAGCAGAAGTCTCTGATGAAGAAGACAAAGAACTATGCAGTACAATATATAGATGTAAATAGTTTGAATTTGAATTGAGCCTAACAGATACTATTCAAACGGCTTCAAATTCAACTATAAATATCACCACTTAGAATACTTGAAGAGACACCAAGAACTTAATTACAACTTGAACTCACATTGAAACTACAACTTACTAAATATCTTCAAGTGATCCCTCAAGCATACAAGCTTTCTTACTACTTATCTTCTAGCTTTCTGTTGCGACTAAAGCTCTAGAACTCTAAGTAGCATACAAGTTCTAAGTGTCCTGATCCTTAACAAGCATTGCTATCTATAAAGGAGTTGAATCAAAAGATCAAGTATCTGAGATTCATTCTCTAGAACATGTATAAAGAAGCTCACCTAACAAACTACTTTAACCACACACCAACTGGCGTGGAGTACAAGAAGTACTTAGTTTAGAAAACTATGGAACAACTCCAAGGTTACTGAGCACATGAAGTACTTAGTTTTGGAAACTAACGAATAGCTCAAAAAGGTTTCTGAGTAGAGGAAGTACTTGGCTCAGATTATCTATGGAATAACTCGGGGGGAAACATTTGGTTGGGAACCAAGTGTTGTAGGAATCGAGAGATAGGGTAATTGTAAGGGTACCTCATTTATCTATCTTAGTGGATTCTAGGTCTGAGAAAGGCCGAAGTGGATTAGTTGAAGGATTACGCCACCTTCAGATACCACTATAATTTGCTGTGTTATTTACTTACTGCATTTACATTGCTTTATTCATCCTGTTAAGTATTTACACACTTTTACTCTGCTGAGCACGTGCACTTATCACAGAAAGCCATCCGCTCTCTGAAATTAAGTATCAGATATCTTTACAGATATCTGAGAAACTGTGTTTATCGACCAAAAGTTTAAAAAGACTATTCACCCCCCCCCCCCCGGTTAGTCTTTTACTTTGCCATTATCTGGACCAACAAGTGGTATCAGAGCAGGAGGTTCCCAAGCCTTCTGCGCTGAACCTAGATCCCATATAAGTGCCCACTAACTATTTAACAACTACACTTTATTTGTTCATTTAGTGTGTTTGCTGAAGAATGTCTCGGAGTGATGCTCCTGTCCTCAAGCAAGAAAACTACGAAAAATGGAAGAACAACATGTTGTTGCATCTGGAATTATTAGGAATATCTGTTTAGTTTTTTATCAGCAATCTAATGACTTATCTTAGCTCAGAAAGGTGGTTAGTACTCTTGGTTCACTTGAACACTGTAAAAGAGGAAAATCACTAAGTATGTTAGTCTAGCAAATCTTGTATAGGATATTTGGTCTCTGAACGTAATTTTTATATCTTTGAAGAAGACCAAGAAGAAGGCATCCAGCAGGAGAGGTCAACAAATTTTGAAGATTTCAAGACATCACAAGATTGTTGAAGATGAAGGTCATCAGATACCTATGTCCAGATATTTGAGAACACATGGTTTCTGAATAAGGAAAAGTGCCCACAGATATCTACACTTAGATACCCTGGATAAAACTATGTTTCAGGGAAACAATGTCTCAACTGGTATCTGGAGATGTGAAGGTCTCTGGAAAGGGACATGCAATGCTTCAGAAAGCGTGCATAGTTACGTTGGCACTATAGGACAAAAATAGTACAATGCAATAAATGCACAGACAGAGGCATCTGAACAAAAGAGGAAATCTCTGAAAAGAGACAACGTCTTCTGTAGTACTATTTACATATATCAATAGTTTGAATTTCATTTAGCCTAAAGGATACTATTCAAACGGCATGATTTTCAACTATAAATATTACCACTTAGAATGCTTGAAATACTCCAAGAACTTACACCTTGAACTTACACAGAAAACACAGAACGAACTTATTCATTCAAGCATACAAGCCTTCAACCTACTTACTCATTAGCTTACAGTTGCGACTAAGCTCTTGAATTATAAGTAGCACGAAAGTTCTAAGTAACCTGATCCTTAACAAGCATTGCTATCTGTGAAGGAGTTGAATCAAAAGATCAAGTATCTGAGTTTCATTCTCCAGAACATTTAACATAGACTTGGGTCAATAAAGAACATATCACCACACATTGGGAAGTGTGTTAAGTGATTCTTGTTCTATAGAGTATTCCTACATAACTGAGAAAGTTATTCAGACTACTCACCTCACAAACTACCTTAACCAACACCTTAAACGGCGTGGAGTACAGGAAGTACTTAGTTTGGGAAACTAAGGAATAACTCCAAGGTTACTGAGCATCGGAAGTACTTCGTTTGGGAAACTAAGGAAAAGCTCAAAGGTTTCTGAGTACAGGATGTACTTGGCTGAGAAAGCCGGGGAATAACTCATGGGGAACACTTGGTTGGGAACCTAGTGTAAAAGGAAATTAAGGGATAAGTTTATTGTAAGGAGAACTCAATATCTATCTTAGTGAATTTCAAGTCCTGAGAAAGGGCGAGTGCATTAGCTGAGGGATTACGCCACCCTCAGATACCACTATAAAGATCTGTGTTATTTACTTTCTAGAACTTATTACTTGCTTTATTTACCTTCCTGAGTTTTTACACACTTATATCTTGCTGAGCACGTCCACTTATCACAGAAAAGTCTTCCGCTCTCTGAAATTAAGTATTAGATATCTTCACAGATATCTGAGAAATTGTGTTTATCGACAAAAGTTGTAAAAGACTATTCACCCCCCCCCCCTCTAGTCTTTTCCTTTGCCGTTATCTGGACCAAAAAGTGGTATCAGAGCGGGAGGTTCCCAAGCCTTCTGCACTGAACCTAGATCCCAGATAAGTTCCCACTAACTGCTTTTCACCTACTCTTGATTTGTCTGTTTAGTGTGTTTGCTGCAGGATGTCTTTAAGTGACGCTCCAATTCTCAAGCCAGAGAACTATGAGAAACGGATGAACAACATGATGCTCCACCTAGAAGACAACAGTGACGAAATGATTGAAGTAATAAAGAATGGCCCCATAGTCATTCAACAACTCAAGCCGGTCATGGAGGTTTCTAATTGTAGAGACATAGTTCCCACTAATGAAGAACCAAGTGGTGGTTCCTCAGAAACAGGTGCGTCAACCAGTTTACGAGCCAAAGCCCAGAGAGCTCTGGAGATCGAAAGATGCCAAGAGAAATCGACTGGATGGTCAGACTCACATTATCATCATACGTTCCACTCCAGAGCACATACAGTGTAAACTGTGGGGTGCAAAAAATGAGAAAGTGGCCTGGCAACTGATTGAAGAAATCTGTGCCGGCACTGAGAAAACAAAGGAAAATAAGTTCGAAGTTTTGAAGCTTAAATTTCAAAACTTTAAACAAGGTCCCCCAGAGACTCTTGAAGAACTAGATTTCCGAATTACAACACTGATGAGTGAAATGGTTGCACTTGGTGAAAGTGAGAGATACTCTAACTCTGAAAAGGTTAAGACTATCGTGAGAAGCTTGAATCAAAACTGGGAACATACTCTGTATTTTTATTTCAACCAAGGAATGCCAAATATGACTCCAGTAGAACTCTTTTCCCACTTAGCTACTGTCAACTATGAAACTACTCAGAGAGAACAAATAATTGCTGAGAAAGTTCACAATGTTGCTTTAGTAACACAAGGTACTTCTGAAAAGAAGGATACCAAGGAAATGACTGAGGAAGATGATGTTGCTGTAAAGCAAATGAGAAAATATGTCAGTCGGGAGATTGAGAGAAGAAAAGCCAAAGAGAAGCTGAAAAAGCATCTAGGATCAAACTATCACCAGTACAAAAATATGCAGATGTTAAGCTCGCTGAACAAGCCGGCTCAGCAAGCATCTAGTACTGAAGAAGCAGAAATCGGAAACGATATCTGTTTCAATTGTCAGAAACCTGGTCATTTTGAAAGAGACTTCCCTGTTTTCATTAACCTAAAAACAGGTGACAAGAAAGATAGAAGAAACTTCAAGAGAGGCCAGAGAGCTATGCTTAATGAAGAAAGGAAAAAGATTCAAATCCAACTGGATGCTCTTGATATTGAGTCAGAATCTGAGGAAGAAGACTCAGATGACTCCAAACTACCTTCTCCAGAATTATGTGGCATCACTCATGAATTGGTTTACTTTGGTCAAAAGAAAAGGGTATTATGTGGGGTTACTGAGGAGATCTATCTGGATCGCTCCAACATTGAGCCTTGCCTAATGGCTGACGAGAACACTCTGAGGAAGAACCCGAAGTGGCATTTTGATAGTGGATGTGGGAAGCACATGATAGGAGACAAAGCAAATCTGATTAACTACAGAAAATGCAATAAAGGACCAATTATTAGATTTGCTGGAGGAGATGAAAATCCAACCATAGGTTTTGGCAATCTGAAGTTTGGAGCACTTACAATCTCTGAAGTACTATATGTAAAGGGATTGAAATATAATCTCCTAAGCATGTGTCAAATTGTAGACAAAGGGTACACTGTAAAGATCAAGTCAAAACTATGCAAAGTAATTGACAATGAGTCAAAGCAGACAGTCTTGGTTGCTAGGCGAAAAGAAAATCTTTATGTTGCTGACTGGGCATCTGCCACAACTGAAAATGTCTCATGGTGAGTCAGTCTGGCCACACTGAAGAAAATTGGCTATGGCATAAAAGAATGAGTCACTTGAACTTCAAAAATCTGAACAAGCTAGTCAAGAAAGAATTGGTGGTTGGTTTACCCAAAATGGCATATAGAAAAGATGGTATCTGCTCAGCTTGCCAAATGGGGATACAATCCAAAACATCTTTCAAGTCTAAAACTAGACACTCCATTGAAAGGCCATTCCAAATGTTACATATGGATCTTTTTGAATCCTCTGTAACTAGTTATGCAGGAAAGAAGTATGGTCTTGTTGTTGTTGATGATTACTCAAGATTCACTTGGGTTGTTTTTCTCAAACAAAAATCTGATGCAAGGGTTGAGATACCCAACTTGCTGAGTAAGCTTGAAGTCATGAAAAATGGCAAGGTATCTGTAATTAGAACAGACCATGGTACTGAGTTTGTGAACCAGTGCATGAAAGAGTTTTGTACCTGCAAAGGTATACAACATCAACTATCTTCAGTAAGGACACCACAACAAAATGGTGTTTCTGAAAGGAAGAATAGAACCCTAAAAGAAGCAGCAAGAACAATGCTTGCTGACACTGGAATAAGTGAAATCTATTGGGTTGAAGCTGTTAACACAACCTCCTACACTCAAAATAGATGTTTGATTAACAAACACCATGACAAAACTCCTTATGAACTTTTGATTGGTTGACCCCCTAGTATCAAACATCTAAGGGTGTTTGGTTGCAGATGTTTTGTTCTTAACAATGGAAAAGAATACTTGAGAACATTTCAACCAAAAGCAGATGAAGGAGTATTTCTTGGTTATTCTCTGAATAGCAAAGCCAATAGAATCTACAACAAAAGAATGCAAAAGATTGAAGAATCTCAGATAGGTTCAAAGAACTAATGATTAAAGATTCTGAAGAAGAATCCTCAAAAGGAAACAATTCTGTCATTCCCTTTGAGGATGAATCTGACGATGAAAAGCAACCATTGCTTAGTAACAATTAGATGACTCTAAGACATGATGAAGAATTTCCTATGAGAATTCCAGAAATGGAACAGGTTGATGAGAACCATCATCATGAAGAGGTTTCTGAGAATGAGTTTGCTGAAAATCAAATTCCAGATATCTCTAACACTGAAAAAGTGTCAGATATCTATGGCATTTCCCGTGTGCCAGATATCTCAGATACTGCACAAGTATCTTATCAAGATCATATTGATTCACATTCAGATCAAAATGATACTGATCCTACTAGTTCAAAACCCATTTTCAAATGGATAAGAAATCATCCTACCAAGGATGTGATTGGTCCTTTAGACCAAGGAATTAGAACTAGGAGAGCAATTGCTGACTCTCTTTATGGATGTTTCATCTCAAACATTGAACCTAAAACTATAGAAGAAGCATTGAAAGATGAAGAGTGGATCTCTGCAATGCAAGAAGAGTTGGATCAATTTGAGAGAAACAAAGTCTGGAAACTGGTTCCATTTGTTGATGGAATATTTGTAATTGGAACCAAGTGGGTTTTCAGAAATAAAATGAATGAGTCTGGTGAAATAACCAGAAACAAAGAAAGGTTGGTTGCTAAGGGATTCACCTAGACAGAAGGACTAGATTTTGATGAGTCATATTCTCTAGTTGCAAGATTGGATGCAATTAGACTATTTCTAGCCTTTGCAGCTCATAAACACTTTAAAGTTTATCAGATGGATGTCAAAAGTGCATTCCTAAACGGTGAACTTGCTGAGGAAGTCTATGTTGAACAACCACCAGGAGTTGAGGTTTCCACAGAAAATAGAATGGTTTATCAGCTTCAGAAGGCTCTGTATGGACTGAAACAGGCTCCGAGAGCATGGTATGATACTTTAGCCAAATACTTGCTGGAAAGTGGCTTCAAGAAAGGAGATGTTGATAAAACACTCTTTACTTTGAACAATGAAGGGAAACTACTTTTAGTTCAAGTATATGTTGATGACATAATATTTGGATCTAAAGACAAGCAACTTTGTGAAGACTTCATGAAAAGTAAATTTGAGATGAGCAAGATGGGAGAATTAAACTACTTCCTAGGATTGCAAGTCAAGCAACTTAATGATGGAATATTCATTAGTCAAACAAAGTATGTAAAGGATATGCTCAACAAGTTTAATCTAAAGCCTTCTGATAAGAATGCTAAGATACCTATGAGCATTGGAACCAAAATGACCTATACTGAATTTGACAAGAGTGTTGAAGAACACAAGTATAGGAAATTGATTGGGACTCTATTATACCTCACTACAAGTAGACCTGATATTCAATACGTAGTTGGAGTGTGTGCTAGATTTCAGACAAATCCAATGCAATCACACTACAACATTGCCACGAAAATATTATGGTATGTAAACGGTACTGTAGAAGTTGGATTGTGGTATCTAAAAGACAGTGGATTGAGTTTAGTCGGCTATTCTGATGCTGACTATGCTGGATCATTGCTTGATAGAAAAGAGTCCGTCTCCTGAGAGTCCACAATATAATGAGAGTCCTTGAGAGTCCTACATAATATACAAATATATACAATTTATACATAAAACTATATAATATGATTTTTTTCGTGGGTTGACCCGCTTGACCCGGGTCGACCCACATTTTTCCCTTATAATACACAATCCGCTTTCATGTGTCCATCCAATCATATTGATACTTTGGGACAAATTGCTTATGTTTGGTATATAATTGTCTATGTTTAATGTAAAATTATTGATGACAAGCTATTTATCTCAAAAAACTCAATATTTATAAAATAAACATAGAAATCAATTTCATTCATCAATCAATAAAATGTCACTACATAAAAAACAATACAAAAAATTTAAAATCACTATATCCTAACTACATTCATCCTCGCAAACAAAAAAAAAACACCCTTGACTTGTTCGTCAACTCCTCCATCTTTATCATCAATCATTCAACCACCATTTTTACGAAAACCTACTATATGCAATAAAAAATAAACAATTAACATCAACAATTTACATATAGACATAGACAATTTACATAAAAACCTAAACAATATTCTTTTTTTCAAAAGATGAAAAAAAATACCTATATTCAAGCATCACCAATTTACCCTTAATTAACAATCAACAATTACAGTATAAACATAGGCTATTCATACATAATAATCGAAGGAAAAAAATGAAGCATAATAACCGAAGAAAAAATGAAGCATAAACATAGACATCACCAATTTACCCTTAACAATCAACAATTACAGTATAAACATAGGCATCACCAATTTACCCCTAATAATCTACAATGACAATATAAACATATGCTATTCATACATAATAATCGATGCAAAAAAGAAGCATAATAACCGAAGAAAAAATGAAGCATAAAAAATAGGCATCACCAATTTACACTTAGCAATCAACAATTATCGTATAAACATGGGCTATTCATACATAATAATCGAAGTAAAAAATGAAGCATAATAACGGAAGGAAAAATGAAGCATAAACATATGCATCACCAATTTACCCTTAACAATTAACAATTACAGTACAAACATAGGCTATTCATACATAATAATCGAAGCAAAAATGAAGCATAAACATAGGCATCACCAATTTACCCTTAACAATCAACAATTACAGTATAAACATAGGCTATTCATACATAATAACCGAAGCTAAAATGAAGCATAAACATAGGGATAACCAATTTCCCCTTAACAGTCAACAATTACAGTATAAATATATGCTATTCATACATAATAATCGAAGCCAAAAATGAAGCATAATAACCGAAGCAAAAATGAAGCATAAACATAGGAATCACCAATTTACCCTTAACAATCAACAATTACAACCAAAACAACAGAAAACGAAGCATATCATGCACAACAACAATCACTTCAACATTATCAATATAGTTCAGACACGCAAACATCAACAATTACAGGTCAAGCATGCACAATTAAGGTTAAAACATCAACAAAATTACACATGAAATATAAAGTTACGCGAAATCAGTAAAAATCACCAAAACCAAACAAAAAATGAAAAAAACTGAAGAATCGAGAGAAGAAACCTGAAAATTGAGGAAATGGCAAGGTTATGACTTATATGTGTTGTGTAGTCGGAGATCCGCCGGAGAAAATAACCGGAAAAGCTTCGAATTCCAACCAACCGTTTCAAAAGTCGACCAAATGAAAAAACGAAACCGGTAGAAAGGTAGATCGGGCAATGGGCTACTCAAATATGCAATCGGATTTAAGATTGGTAGCTGGACGGCGGAGATATCGCCGGAAAAGCCTTCGAATTCCGGCCAACCGTTTCAAAAGTCGACCAAATGAAAAAACGAAACCGGTAGAAAGGTAGATCGGGCCACGGGCTACTCAAATATGCGATCGGATTGAAGATTGGTGGTCGGACGGCGGAGATATCGCCGAAAATGTGATCGGAAAAGAGAGAGAGAGAAAGGAAGAGGAGAGGGTAGAGAGAGAGAAGAAAGAAGGAAATGAAAGAAAAAAAAATAGGGTATTTATATTAATCTGACTATCCGTTTTTAGATCCATATTACCGAACCCGCAACCCAGGATCCGCAAATTGACCCGCGAATTTGAATAGAAACCAAGTCATCCCCAAATTGTGTATAATTGTGTATTTGTTCAGGACTCTGATGGACTCTCATAGTATATAGGACTCTTTTAAGTTTTAGTAGATAGAAAAAGTACCTCAGGAACTTGTCAATTTCTTGGTGCCAGATTAATATCATGGTTCAACAAGAAACAAAACTCAATTGCCACATCTACCACAGAGGCTGAATATATTGCTGTTGGGTGTTGTGCTTCACAGATATTGTGGATACAACAACGACTCAGATTCTATGAGATCAATGAAGAGAAAACTCCAATTTTATGTGACAACACAAGTGCTATTGCCATAACTCAGAATCCTAAGTTTCATGCAAGAACAAAACACATTGATGTTAGACACCACTTCATTAGAGACCATGTTGAAAAAGGCAATATAGAGATACTCAAGATTGGTACTGAAGACCAACTTGCAGATATCTTTACAAAGCCTTTGCAAGAAAGTAGGTTCTTAACCTTGAGACATAGTCTTGGGTTAATGGAGCTACTGAAGGAGCTGAAAAGTTCTAATCTCTGACACGGAAACTCAGGAAGGAGAAAGATATCTGGAACAGGCATCCAGATATTCATGGCAAAAAGGTATCTGAGACAGGAACTCATATACTATAAGAAGCTAAAAGTGTGAGTGAGACAGGAACTCATATACTATAAGAAGCTAAAAGTGTGAGTGAGACAGGAACACAGTATGATTAAGAAGGGAAAAGAAGAGATAAGATATCTGGCACAAGAATCCAGAATATCAAAGGAAAAAGGTGAAACACTTAGCAAACAAGTATCTGAGACGGGTACTCAGATATCAAAGGTTAAGGGTAATATAGCTATTTCAAAGATTTCTGAGACGGGTACTTAGATATCTATGAGATCAAAAAGTGAGGGGGAACACAAAGGAGAAATGTGGTACAACTGTATTCAGTCAACTACACCTCAGTTGTTTTGTATCTTTCCATTTATATGTGAAGTTACATACAATCTCTGAACTGAATACATAAGTCCAAAGACTGTCCCCTAGTCACAGAAAAGAGATGTGATTCAGAGAGCCATACGCCAAATTTCATTAATTGGGCACATTACAATTACGGATTGTGATCATTGCTGAAGAACATTCGTGACCCTTGATGAAATGGGCGTTTGATCTTCACGGACGAGATTAATTCTCTATAAAATAGTGGACGGTAAAAACACAGACGTGTCTCACTAAGCATTTAATGCAAAACGAATTTTACCCACGCCTATCTGCATTTGAACGGATACATATGTACAAAATCAATTTGTATGTATATGTCTGTTGAGAGTAAGATGCTATATATATAGGATTTTGGCAAAAGAAATCACTTTCGCCTAATCCAATATTCACACTTACATAGAAATAGCAAAAACCTTTCAAAGTTTTCTGCAAATCTTTGTTCTTCGCTTAGTTATTCTGCAAAGAATCACTAAACTTACACCTTAATCTCTTTCCAACTTTAAAAAACTTTCACTATTTAAAGAGATAGCTCCAAAACGTGCTTCTACCCAGAAATCCCAAGCTAGTACCTCTGGTACTGCTGAAAAGCAAGCACCCGTGTTAGTTATAACAAACAATCGGTTGATTGGAGAGTTCAATCCTTATCATTGGACTTCAAATCACATGATGATTTGGGGTGGTGCCATGAATGAGGAATACCTTGTAGCTTCAATAGAAAACCAGGCTGAGAGAAAGTTGGTACTTGATATGCTTCGAAAGGCACAAATCAAGGGCTTTCTATCTGCTCTTCCCAGTGGAGTTTCTTCACTGGATGTCCTGGAGTTTTACAACAACTCCACGATTATTTTCAATGTCTCTGAAGGCACTCAGACAGTGTCTATCAAGACTAAAGTCCAAGGACAGGAAATCCTGTTGGACGAAACAGCAATCTGTGAGTTGTTTGAACTTCAAAATATTGGAAAGGATTTTGAAATTGACACCCATCGACTTCAACCTTGCTGACATCAGAACCAGACATCTGTTGGTTCACTGGGATGTGTTGGCATGTATCCTTCACAGATGCTTTGATGATCTACAAGGAGGAGCTGACCAGATAAGCCAAGAATGCTGGATGATAATGTTCTTGTTGAATCAACAAAATAAAAGGCTGGAAAACCCTTTC